>VXBR01010277.1:49099-63774 GCA_013400215.1 Cisticola juncidis | reverse complement strand
GCTCCGTGCCCCCCTCGGTGTGCAGCCAGTCCTAAGCCAGCCCTGAGGCAGCCCTGAGGCAGCCCTAAGCCAGCCCTAACCCCGCCTGTCTGTGTCCCGCAGGTGGAGGAGATGCAGTGGGGAGGGGGCGTGCGCTCCGTGCCCCCCTCGGTGTGCAGCCAGTCCTAAGCCAGCCCTGAGGCAGCCCTGAGGCAGCCCTAAGCCAGCCCTAACCCCGCCTGTCTGTGTCCCGCAGGTGGAGGAGATGCAGTGGGGAGGGGGCGTGCGCTCCGTGCCCCCCTCGGTGTGCAGCCAGCCGTGCCGGCCGGGTGAGAGGAAGAAGATGGTGAAGGGGATGCCGTGCTGCTGGCACTGCGAGCTGTGTGACGGGTACCAGTACCAGGCCGACGAGGTCACCTGCCTGCTGTGCTCCTACAACGAGCGCCCCAACGAGAACCGCACCGGCTGCCGCTCCATCCCCATCATCAAGCTGGAGTGGCACTCGCCCTGGGCCGTCATCCCCGTCTTCCTGGCCATGCTGGGCATCATCGCCACCATCTTCGTCATGGCCACCTTCATCCGCTACAACGACACGCCCATCGTGCGCGCCTCGGGCCGCGAGCTCAGCTACGTGCTGCTCACCGGCATCTTCCTCTGCTACATCATCACCTTCCTGATGATCGCCAAGCCCGACGTGGCCGTGTGCTCCTTCCGCAGGATCTTCCTGGGGCTGGGCATGTGCATCAGCTACGCCGCGCTGCTCACCAAGACCAACCGCATCTACCGCATCTTCGAGCAGGGCAAGAAGTCGGTGACGGCGCCACGGCTCATCAGCCCCACCTCGCAGTTGGCCATCACCTCCAGCCTCATCTCCGTCCAGCTGCTCGGGGTCTTCGTCTGGTTTGCCGTTGACCCCCCCAACATCATCATAGATTATGATGAGCAGAAAACTATGAACCCCGACCAGGCCAGAGGAGTGCTCAAATGTGACATTACGGATCTACAGATAATCTGTTCCTTGGGTTATAGCATTCTGCTCATGGTGACGTGCACTGTCTATGCCATCAAGACTCGGGGGGTCCCAGAGAATTTTAATGAAGCCAAACCCATTGGATTCACTATGTACACTACCTGTATAGTATGGCTTGCCTTCATTCCAATATTTTTTGGCACTGCCCAGTCAGCCGAAAAGGTAGGTGAGAGTGCGCAGGTGTCTGAGGATTCTCTGTGGTTGTGGCTGGTGCTCAGCTGTCCCTGGATTCCCAGCTGGGCTCTCCATCTCCATTCCTGGCTCACGGGCAGTCCATGGCACTTTTCCTCCCCGTTTAGCTCGTGGGCCGTTCATTTGACAAGCTGGCAAACGATCAATAGCAATCACGTTAGCCATTAGTTTTATTGTTGCATCTATTTCAATTGTTTCTTTACAGTAGGATAAGTGGGAATTAGCTGTCATATTACCCACAAAGAGGCATCTCCTAACTAAATCATTCTGAATACAAGATGTAAGCAAGAAAAAACACTCGGGTGGGCTCTGGAGCTGAGCCCTGAGGGCAGTGTGGGGTCTGGGGGGTGCTCTGCTCACAGAGCAGCCCCAGGCCAGGCTTACACCGCGGTGTAAAGGGCCTGTCCTGAGCGGGATGAAGCGCTTGCAGTTGTCTGCAGGGGTTTCTCTGGGGGATATGAACCCACCAAGAGATGCACAGGTGCTGCCAGCACTGGGAGTGGTTCTGCAGCAGGAGCTGGAGGTTCCCGTGCACTCCTGGAGCTGGGACAGACCTGGGCACTGCTGGGTCCTGGTGCAGCCCTGGCAGGACAGCAGAGGGGATGGTGACAAGCCTGATGTCACCAGAGCACAGAGGATGGTACAGGGCAGGGGAAGCAGCTCCTCACTGCACTGTTGGGGACACTGGGGACAGGGACAGCAGTGGCTGCTCGGTGCTGCTGGGGCTCATCCCCAGTCCTGGGACTGGCAGCTGCTCTGTCCTGTCCAGCCAAGCCCCGGGGTGACCCCTGTGCAGTGGCTGTGCCCTGTCCCCATGTCCCTGCAGGGCTGGGCACCAGTGCTGGGTGCCAAACCCCTGCACAGGGCTGCACTGCAGGGCTTTGCTGCTTTCCTTCCTTTTCTCCCACTGCTTTTGGGAGGGGGTGCAGGGATTGTGCTTTTTGGTGCTTGCTACTGATTTCCTGTCAGATATTTCCTCTGGAAAATATTGTGCCTTAGCTTAGCCACGCACGTCTGTGCTGAAATGGAAATTGCACCTGCTGAAAAATCTCATGCAGCACGATCTTTTAAACTGAGGAATGGGGTTATATATAACACTGTGGGTTTCAGGGTATGGATTTATTTTATTTTATCGATAAATACAAGCATAATGTTGTTCGGTGGAAGGCATATTGAAAACACCTGCCTTGTTCAGGGTAGAGAATAACACCTCCAACAACAACAAAGAAAAAACCTAGCAATGTGCTGCAGGTAATTCATAAAAGGTGAATAATTCAAGCAGGAGTAGTAGTGCAGTATAGGGATCCCATGGATGGGGAATGGAATCATCCTTCCCACATTGCAGCACCCCTGGAGCTCCTGTGGTTGGGATACAGAGTTCCCAAAGCTCCCAGAGCTCCTGCCCCGTGCCTGTGCAGCTTCAGGGGTTGTGTTTTCCTATACTGAGCATCTCCTAAAAGTGCTGTGTGACCTCGGAGGAGCAGGGCAGTTCTGGGGACAGGGATTGTGCTGTCCCTGCATTAATGTGCATTTGACAGAGAGCCACTGTGGCTTTCAGCTGAAGGAGGGAGATTTAGACTGGATATAGGGAAGGAATTCCACCCTGTGAGCATGGGGAGGCCCTCAGGGGGTGCCCAGAGAAGCTGAATATTCCTCTAAAATCTCATTTTCTCAGATTGTGTCACTGGGCTGATAGAAAGATGCGATTGTTATATTTTCATGTCTCACAGAGGTTCTGCTGCCTCAGAGCTCTGATTGCTTTTATTTAGTAATTGTGCCAAGATTAAAATAATGCATTGCTGGATGTGTTTACAAGCCAGTGAGAACTGTCAGCTACTCCTGAAATCTATCCTGCCAGTGGGATTCTTTTCTTGAATGATCTCCAGGACTCCTTTCAAGTTAAAAAAGTTCCAGTTGTGCCTCTGAGTGAGGAGTGGCTCTTGTTCAGCCAGTGAGGTTCTCCTGCTGGGAGTTTTCTTCTTCCTGCAGGGATGAGAAATGGGACAAGAGTTGCCACCTTCCATCAGTTTATTATTGCATGAACTCTCAGCTGCAAACCACTGGGGTTTTGTAGGTTTTGTGATGAAATTTGAAGTCCTTAATCCCATCAGCTCTTCCACCTTCCTTCTTGTTTCTCTATTTTTTTCACTGCCCCTTTTATTTAAGTCAATAAGCAGGGCAAGTCAGGCATATTTGGCAGCAACACTTTCACTTATTGTGTTGAGTGTTCCATAAATACTGTAATTTGGAGGCACATGCAAAACGGGTCCTTGTTCAGATTAAATAATGTCACATTAGCATAGGAGCACTTCAGTCTCTGTATTTTTTGGTGGAACTAAGTTACCCTTCAATTCTCTGTAACACAAATACCAATTAGCCAGGTAGGACACACTTTTATTTTCTCCCTTGGGAAGGCTTGGGCTGACAGTTGCTATAGCAACCCTACATATGTGGATTGGGGAGTTATGAGGCATTTAATGCAACATTTGTTGGAGTTTTACACTGTTGGATTGTGGAGGCAGCCAGGCTTTGAGGCTCTCAGGGAATGGGACAGGGTCTGCCGTGATTTGGGGCTCCCACAGGGACTGCAGCTCCTGTTTAAAGGAGGATTCTGATAACAGGAATCTCTCATTGATGCACTTTCATTTCACCCATCACTGCATTTTCTGCATGTTCTGGTGCTGAAGCTCTTAATTTCATCCAGCCTCGACTGTATCCCTGAGAACCCCCTGGAATTTAAGGATCTGACATGAGAGTTGAGTCAGGCAGAGCAGCCTCCCCTCACTGCATTCAGACCCTGCAGCTGGAGCCACCAGCTCTGGAGATCCCCCAAGCACAGGGTGTTCAAGGAAATCCCCTTCTGTGGAGTGCTGCACTTCTGCATTTTAACTGAGGAGAAATTAGGTGCTCTTTGAAATCCAGAAGTGAAATAATTGGTGGAAATTGTGGAAGGCTGATAAACTTCACTACACAAGTGATCCTGGCCTAGGTTTTTATCAGGTTATACCAATACTGAAAAGTGTGTAAAAACCCTTGTGAAAACCTTTGGGTGTCTATTGAGTTTCTAATTTCTGTAGAACTAAACAAACATTTTAAGCACAGCTTCAGGGTAAAGTTCCCAGTAAGATTTCCTTTATAACCCTCTGCATTCATTTGGCCTCCACAAGGGGAAGGGAGGCTGTGACCAGCCAAACCCCAGCCAAATTAAAAGGCTTTTAAGGTGTCAGTGCTGCTGCTAATGGTTTAAGCCCAAAGAGGAGCTCTGGATTTCCGTCTGTGTCATTGAAGTGCTGCAGGAATCCCGGTTCTGGAGCTGTTCTCTCTGCCTGTTTTCCTCTCCCTGATGCTCTGGGGGAGCTTTGTTCCCTGAACAGGCACTCACAGACCCAGCACCCCTGGCTAGAGTTGGGTTATGGCCCCTGGAGGAGAGAACATCCCAGGAAATGTGGGATATTCCTGACTGGAATGTTCTGGGTCCCTCAGGGAGTCAGGGCTCACCATGAGCTCTGCCACAAAGGCTGGAAAAGGGAAAGGAAAAAAAGCAAGGAAAAATAGCCAGGAAAAACAGCAAGGTGACTAAACTGGGGCAGCTGGGGGCTGTGGGTGTCCCACACCCACACTCGGGTGCAGAGCACAGAAGGGAGGATTTGTCCCTGGAGTCAGGGATGCTTGGGAAGGAGCCTCTGCTCCTCAAGGTGCTGTGGTGAAAAAACAAAGATATCTTGATCACAAATGAATTCCCCACAGTGCTGCACTCTATTCCCAAGCCAGGCTTTCCTGGGAAAGGGATCTCTGCCCTTGCTTGGTCCTGTCTGGGGCATTCCCACCCCAGCTCAGCCGGGCAGGGGGAGGCTGCAGGGGCACTGAAATGCAGCTCTGTGCCGTGCCCATTGCCAAGGCAGGCATTTCAAGGCAGGGAACAGCACACGTGCACATCTGAGTGAAAAAAGGGCTGATTGGAGTAATTAGATCCTCCTCAGAAGACCATAAATTAACGGTGATTATGATTCTTGAAAGAGCAGAAGCAGAAGGTACAGCAGCGTTGCTCTGCTTTATCACATTTGCTGCATTGTAATGCTCCTTTAATGTTAATATGTACTTTTGTAGTAAAATCTAATTGCAAACACTGAGCAGGCAGAGCCCAGGGCCACAATCGTGTTCCACATAATTACCTGGGCAGGGGGGGCTCGGGCAGCCTGCAGAGCCCCCAGCAGAGCCGGAGGAAGCAGCAGGGATGCAGGGCTGGGCTGGGGAGGGGGACAGTCCGTGCCCTGGGGAGGTTCAGGGTTTGGAGCAGTGTCCGTGTCACAGAGCAGCAGTGCCACCCCCGGGCTGGGTGTGCCCTCAGGGGACACGGGCTCAGCTCGGCACAGGTGACTCACTCCTGTCCCCACCTTGTGCCTCACTCCTGTCCCCACCTTGTGCCTCACTCCTGTCCCCTCGGTGCTGCTGGGTCACCCAGGGACCCTTTGAAGCCTCTGAGTGCTGCTTTGATGTCTGATGTTGGCAGTGAGGGATCTCTTTGCTGTGATAATTCCAGCCTCTTCCATTCCCGGCTGTGCTGAGGAGACAGAGAAATAAAACCATTTGGAGGATGGGAAATAAATGGAACCCAGAAAGGACAGGGCATTACAGAGGTGAAAATCACAGACCCACGGGGATCATTCAGTCCCACTCTGTCCCTGCACAGACCCCCCCCAGATCCCACCCTGGGTATCTCTGGAGTGGTGTCCAAGCTCTCCTGGAGCTGGGGCAGCCTCGGGGCTGTGCCCATTCCCTGGGCTGTGCCCATTCCCTGGGCAGTGCCAGCGCCTCTGTGGGAAGAGCCTTTCCTGATGTCCATCCTGAGCCTCCCTCCGTGGCACTGCTGCAGCACTGGCAGCTGCCCCAGCCCCTCCTCAGCTTCTCCAGTTCCATTTTGAGCAGCTCACCCAGAGCCCCGAGCCTGGATGGTCTCTGTCTGACTAGAACAGCAGATTTGGGGATATTTGGGGTGCATTCCCTCCTGGGAGCCCGGCTGTGGCTCTCAGCATCCCCAGCTCTGGGCAGGGCACACTGCCCCTGCCCTGTGCACAGACTGGGTCAGAAAAGGAAAAGTGGGCAGGGAAGGTCTCTTTTTTCCCCTGGAGTTTCTGCTGCATACTTAACTGCCTCTGGCTAAAAACCAACACAATTCTTAAAGGAAAAAACGTGTAGGTGTTTAATGCATAGTGTTGACATGTACTTTTTTTGTTCCTCTTTTTTTCTTTTTTTTTTCTTTTTTGGAAACCGTGGAATTGCCAGGAGGGTTTTACATCTGAAAAGCCATCTCTGCACGGGCCCCTGGCAGCCCTATCAACAGTTTCTATCTGCAGCACGAACTGACAGCCCCTCACTGGGAAATAATTGCGGCTCCGTGGAGTCCAGGGCAGTAATTACTGTGTTGATGAAACTTTTCTCTTTGCTTGCGTTCTGGTATCTCTGAATGTCAAACTCACTCGGGCTGACAACATAATTTCCCCAGCAGAGCTCTTGCACGGGCGGGGCTGGGAGCTGTTCCAGTTGCCGAATTCCTGGGGCAGCCCAGGGAAAGCTCAGCCTAGCAAAGCCCGGCCTTGGGGCTAACACTGAGCACTGCTGGGCTCGGGGTAGGCACCCACAGAACAAGGGTGGCTGTGGAGTTATGGACCAGCTCCTCAAAGTGAGTTAAAAAGAATCAATCCCAAAACAACAGGCTCCAGACAGTTTGTTTGGATTTCTGTGCATTATTTTGGGGTTGTGCTGATGCATTTCCCCAGGCAGTGACACCACCCTAGAGTGGTCACAGCACGTGTGACAGTGGCACTGCACAGGGATGGGGGTGCTGGGCTGGCATTCGGTGATCCCACAGGTCATTCCATGGTTTTAAAGAGCATTTTGGATCTCCTGCGTGTGCCAGGCCTAAGGTAAGTGCATCACAAGGACGGTGTGGTCAGGGTTTGGTCTGATGGGGGCTCTCAGCAGCAGGGATTGGTCCTTGGGCACTCCTGCATCTCCTGGGAGGGGTTTGGAGGCAGCAAAGGGCCCGGGTGGAGCAGCCCCTGCAGGAGCATCCCTCAATGCTGGGCTCGCAGCTGGAGTGGAGATTTCCTTCTGTTTGTTTTAGGATAAGCAGGGATAACCTGGAAGGAGCAAGGAGAACTGCCAGGAGAGGAGCAGGAATGGCCAGGTGAAGCCTTGCTTGGAGAGAGCTCGTGGGATGGGTGGCACAGAGAGGGCCCCATCCTGCCCCACACCACGGGGCAGTGAAGGAGCTCCCAGCCTTGGAGTCAGATACTCATGGAATGGGCTGGGTTGGGTTGGAAGAGCCTCAGAGCCCATCCAGTGCCAACCCTGCCGTGGGCAGGGACACCTCCCACTGTCCCAGCCTGTCCCAGCCCTGTCCAGAATTCCTTCCTGATATCTGATCCAAACCCAGCCTCCTTCAGCCAAACCTGTCCCCCAGATCAGTGAAAAATCCCAGGCTGCAGGCACTGGGAAGGGAATCTCTGCACAAAGCCAGGGCTCTGAGGATGCTGGAGAGATGAGGGAGATCCCCTGACACCACAGTTCAGTTCCCATTGCACACCAGAGCTCAGCACAGCTGCCTGGCAGGGGGAGGGAAGGGGGAGGAAAGGGGGAGGAAAGGGCTGCCCTGCAAAGAACATTTGCAGTCTAGCAAGGCCCATCCAGTGCAAAGCAAAAAGGAGGATTCTCTACATGTAAGGGATGGGCACAAAAATATTGGCTTGAAGGATTTATTTGTTGTTTGAAGTGGCTTAAGCAGGCATGTAATAATAATAAAAGTAGAACCCATCATGCTCAGTCATAGAAATTGCCTCGTGTTTTGCTTTTGAGGCATAAGCTTAGCAGAAGGTTAAAGAGAAACAACAATGAATTCTTGTAGACTGAAGCAAAAAATGGTGTCCCAACCTGCCAGGTCGGAAGTGACTTGGGGCATGTTTATATTCCTGCAATAACAGCTTTCCTTGCACCGTTAATTGCTCATTAAACACCATCCATTCAGCCCTTAACTGCCTCTGCCACAGCGGGGAAAGCTGAGGTGAAGCCCTGCCCAGTCTCGTGTTTGCACCAGTGAAAAATAATGTGTGTATTGTAAATGGAATAACTGGAGTGTTCACAGGACCCGCGTTTTTCCTACCTCCAGAGACTCTTATTGAGGAGAGTGCAGAGGGAGTAGGAGGACAAAACACGTGATGAACAATATGCTCTCATCTTCCTCTTGTTCCCTCTGATTTACATCCCCGGCATCAGAGCAGCCTGTAATGTTTAATGGAGATAATTAAATATCATTTGGAGACAAGATAGCTCTTTTTAGTGGAGGAACAGATCCCGCCTAGGAGCTGAGCTAGCAGCAGTAATTCAGCTCTAAGCTGAGGGGAGAGCGTTGCAAAGCTCAGCTCAGACCTCTTAGGTGGTGGGAAGGAGAAGCAGTGGAAATCAATTTGTTTGGCCAAGGTGCTTAAACGTGATTAGAGCTGAAGAAAGTCCTGTGAAAACTGGTATTAGGGAGTAGTTAAGATTTATTCTGGTGCCTTAATTGGAGGACCAAGGAAGTCAAGTGATTTGATTCTCCAGAAGTCCAGAATCAATGCTGTTTTAGCAGGTGTTATTGACTGGGAGATGGAATCTGATAAGGACTGAGGATAAGGAAGGGAGGTCAGATGTCCCCGCTGGTGCAGAGAGGCTGTGCTTCCATCTGAGCCCACCCCAGCCGGGATTTCCTCGGGCAGAGCCCAGCCTGGTCCTGAGTCCAGCGGGGTGTGGGGGCTGCTCGGAGCCCTGCCCGGGGCCCCGCTCGGGGAGGCCGTGCCCAAAACAGCATCTGCTGAGACAGGTCCCAAAACAGCATTTACTGAGTCAGGTCCCAAAACAGCATTTACTGAGACAGGTCCCAAAACAGGTCCCAAAGCAGCATTTCCCCAGCCGGGTCCCTGCGGCTCAGCCCGGCCCAGCCCGGGCAGTCTCCTGGAGCAAATCCCAGCTCAGTCCCGGCAGTGACAGCGGTGTACCAGATTTGTCACCAGGTTTGTGTCCCCAGACCTGCTGGCGGCTCTGTCCCGGTGCTGACAGCGGTGTACCAGGTTTGTCACCAGGTTAGTGTCCCCAGACCTGCTGGGGGCTCTGCCCCGCAGAGCTGTGAGCTGCTGCCCGTCCCTCTCTTGCTGTAGGGGCAGAAATCTCTCTGGGGAAGTCCCACAGCGCTGCAGGCAGTGATAACCAGGCTCTGCTTTTCCATCCCGTAAAAACGCATTTAATACGGGACAGATTCACGTTAGACTCTGCGGCTCGTTAACTTCTGTCAGGCCACGAATGAGTTAAACACGAGAGCTGATTTGGGTTTAAAGCTCGGGTTTTCCTCCCAGGTCAGCCCGGTGGAGGCGCTGGGAGGGAGCTGTGAATGATTCCCAGCGGGTTGCGGTGGTGTCCGGGGTCCGGCCGAGGGTGGGAGGTGATCTCGGAGCTGGCAGTGAGTGCGGGCTGGGCGTTCTGCAGGACAGGATGGAGAATGGCCCGGATGCTGCTGGAAATTGTCACCAGGGCTGGTTCGAGATGGAAATCTGGTTTATTCTCACCGTAAAAAGGCAGCGTTAGTTAATTAAGAGAGAAGCCCTGATGCTCTGGATTAGCGGCGATGCACGCGGGTACCTCCCAAAGATACCGGGGATCGCGGAACGACTGGAATTTGGCAGGTCCTAAAATGATAGACTTTGTGTAATTAAGCCTCATTTAAACGAGTATCTAAATGATGTGGTATTGTGGAATTACCGATTCCCGGTTTAGCATAACAGCGCCGGCCCGTGTGCGGTGACAGCCCGAGGGATGCGAGAGCCGGGGTAGGACGGGGATGCGCCGGGCAGCTGCCATGGCAACGGCGGGTTCTGATTGTGACACATTAGTGACAATGAGAATTGTTCCTGATGCAGTCACCGAGGCGATGGAACGAACTGGGAAGGGAGAACAGCGCCAGCGAGGAGCCCGCGGTGTCCCCGGGAATGATCCCGAGTCCCCCGCGCTCCTGCCCGCTGCTCCGGGGGCCGAGCCGTGAGGAGGGGACAGGGACAGGGCTGGCACCCCCTGGCACAGGGACAGGGAGAGGGGCTGGCACGGATCCCTGGCAGTGCCGCAGGGCTCGGGAAGGGCATTTCTAGCAGGCAGGTGTTTTGATGTTTAAATTGTTTTTCTTTAATTCAAGGCATTGTTTTCCTCGTGCCAGGGTTTGAACCCCTAACGATGGCTGGTCAGGAACAAAGGCTCTGCTGCCTCATCCGTGAATCTTCCATTCTTTCAGGCAGCTCCACCACGCTCCCTGTTCACGTTCATCCTTCAGAAAATGGAATCATTCCTATAGAATGGTTTGAGTTGAGAGGGACTTTAAATCCCACCCAGTGCCACCCCTGCCATGGCAGGGACACCTCCCACTGTCCCAGGCTGCTCCAGCCCCAGTGTCCAACCTGGGCACTGCCAGGTCCAGGGACAGCCATGGCTGCTCTGGGCATGGCAATAAATCCACAAATGGATAAATATCCCAGTTATAACAATAAATGAATTGCTGACTGCTCTGGGTACTTGCCTGCAGCCTTTAGCCCCCAGCACATTCCACACTCCGAGCCCAGCACTGTGGTGGCAGAGGACATGTCCAGCCATAAAAAGTTTTTTTCTAAATGGCCAAAGCAATATGTAAATGCTCTGATTTAACTAATAATTACATTATCATTTCAAAAGTCACTGAGCAAACGGTTTGCTTCATGTATGTATATTTGTCAGTGCTTTTTACTGCTGTGCTCTGCTCCAAAGGGCTTTAAAGAGAAGTAATAAGTGTGGGATTATCCCTTCCCTCTCCCCCTCCTGCACTGACACTGGCTTGCACTTCAAATTCCCCTGAAGGTCTCCGAGCAGAATTAGATCTTACTTTGTATGCAAATGTATGGAACAGATTCTCAGAATGGGCCTGGGTCACACCTCGGTGACATTGAAGGATTCCAGCTGAGTTTGGGAATTGTAGCCCTGGGGGGAGTGAAGTGACCTCAGTCAGTGCTGGGGCACGGGCAGGGCTGGGGCCATCGGGCACTTCTTGGGCATGAGGTGGGCAAGGAATGTTCTGTGGGACTGGTGTGGGGTCCTGCCCGCTGGCTGAGCTGGGAGTGCACTGGGAATGCACAGTGGGAGCACTGGGAATGCACACTGGGAATGCACACTGGGAGCACTGGGCTGCCCCAGGGCGGGGTCACCCTGCCTGCAGGTGGCACTCGGGGCTCTGCTGTGGGTGACAAGACAGGGAGGAGCCAGAGGCTGCTCCAAGGAAAGGAGGGCACAGGGGGCACATGGAGCACCTGCTCCCAGAAATAAACCCCCGAGTGGCCAAAGCAGGGAAAATTGGGTGGGTTGTGCAGAGAGCACACCCAGCTGGTGACACAGTGACCCTCAGGGCTGTGTGACCCCGAAGGGCTGTGACACACTGACCCTCAGGGCTGTGTGACCCCGAAGGGCTGAGCTGCACAGAGTCAGGGATGTGGGCTGGGTGTGGGGCCAGAGTGGTGTGCTCAGGGTGGGACTGGCACCAGCTGCACAGGGGAATAAGTGTTGTTCTTCTGGGAAGGCCAGAGGATTTCCTTTTGGATGGGGAAAGGTTTGGGGTGAGTTTTTATGAGCCCAGTGTGTCAGGAGATCGAGGATGTTCAGTTGCTGAAGCCAGTGGAGGCAAAGGGAATTTATTAACTGGAGTGTCTCAGAAAAAGAGCAGTTTGATCTCACGGAAAGCCTTCCAAGTGGGCCAGACTGGCTGGGCATAAATCAAATATTCATATGGCTGGATCAGGGGAGGCAGAACTGGAGTGAAAGGACAGAAAAAAGTGTTGAAGCTTGCTCTGTGAGATGAACCTTCTGTGGGGATCTCTGCTCTCCTTTAGGGGCATGGCCTGGGCTGAAGAACCTGGGTTTTCATCCTGGCAGGGCTGCAGATGCACAGGTCAGGGGAGCCTGAGTGCAATGGACCTTTGATTAAAGCTCAATTTGAACCCAGTGAGAGCAGCAGAAACCCCATCCTGGGGCTGCCCTGCACTGCTGGCCTGGGTCAGCTCCTCTTGTCAGGCTGGCCTAAGGCTTGACTCTTCCTTTTGCTTTGTTTGCTCAGTATCACATTACTGTGTGTGATGGGGAACTCTTAACAATCCTCGTATTAATTCTGGATTATGGATTTAATTTTGAATTCCTTCAGTGAGAGGGCTGCTTGCTGTCCTGACGTGTGGCTGTGAGATTTTCTGGGCAGCAAAACACAGCAGCAGCCCCAGGCTGGGTAAAGAGCCCGAGTGGTGACAGAACCATCGGGGCATTTGTGCCCCTCCCTCCCAGGCCGTGGGTAATTTTGGCATTTTGGCATTCGGATGTTTTCCAGCGCTGCCAAGGCAAAGCTGCAGCTGCAGGGCTGCACTGGCAGAGCTCCCATTGCCATGGAAACCTGGGCACATCCAGGAGCTGCTGCAGGAGCTGCTCGGGCTGGGAGGAGAGGCTGGAGCCTGCCAGGAGCCCCTGAGCCACCCCAGCCTGCCCCTCCCCTGCCCCACCCCTGGGGACCCTGGGCAGAGCCAAACTGAGACACAGGGGCTCCTGCTGATGGCTTTGCTCCCTGCTGCTCCTTAGAGGCTCAGTCCTTGTGCTTTGAGGGCTCCTGCCCTGCCCTGCCTCTGGTGCAGCCTCCTCAGGGCTCCATGTGTGCACAGGGTGTGCCCTGTGCCATGGATATCCCTGCACAGGATGGCAGAGCAGGGTGTGCCCTGTGCCATGGCTGTGCACAGGATGGCAGAGCAGGGTGTGCCCTGTGCCATGGATATCCCTGGATGGCACAGCAGGGTGTGCCCTGTGCCATGGATATCNCACCTTGGGCAGGACAAGAGCCTGGCCAGGGCTGCACCCAAGGTGGACCCAAAATGGTCCCAAAGTGCACAAACGCTGCCCAGGTCTCACACTTTGATGAGTTTTGCTCCATTTGCACTTTGGGGTTGAATTGTCCCATTCCAGCTCCAGGCTGGGAGGTCCCATCCTTCTTGTTCCTCCCTGCAGCCCCCCCTGTTTGTGCTTTGGGGCTGAAAGTTGTCCTGGGTGTGCAGCAGGAGAAGGATTTGTTTTGTGTCCCTGCTGTGTGCAGAGCTGAGTGAGCCTGAGGGTGGGGATTTTGGCATTTGGCATGTTGGTGATGGCAGGGCTTGGAGAAATCTGGTCTAGAGGGGCCACTGTGTGCCCTTGGGGACATTGTGTGCTCTTGGGGACATCGTGTGCCCTTGGGGACATTGTGTGCTCTTGGGGACATCGTGTGCCCTTGGGGACATTGTGTGCTCTTGGGGACATCGTGTGCCCTTGGGGACATTGTGTGCTCTTGGGGACATCGTGTGCCCTTGGGGACATTGTGTGCCCCTGGGGACATCCCAGTGCCAGTCCCAGCACTGAGCAGTGCCCACCATCCTGCAGAGACACAGCCCTGGGGGCCTCCCTTTATTTTCCTCAAAATCTCGAACTGGGGGTTGCAGGGTTGGTTTTTTTCTCCTTTTACATTGAATTATTCAATAGTTGAAGTGAGTAAAATTAAAGATTTCTAGACTGGTGACGTTTGGAATATAAGAAGGATAGCAAAATCTGTTTCATTTGAACTCTAATCTCTGGTCATGTATAAAATGAATAAAATGCAATAAGTGTGGAGAAATATGATTTACAACAGCAGCCAGAGTGTGGCTCGGAATACCCGAAAATGCCAAGATTGTGTGTCAGTCAATTTAGCAGTGCAGTGGCGAGGGGAGCAATGAAATGAAGGCTTTCTCTTTTTTCCCTTCCTTTTTGTTTTGTTTTTTGGTTTTTGTTTTTTGAAGAAGTGACAGATGAAGAATTATTTCTAGCTCAGAAAAGCCAAGTGCTCAGCCCGTGAGAGAGGGAAAAGCCATTATTTTAATAATAGAGGTTGAGGATGTGCATTACTCCTGCTGCACTTTGTGTTTGTCTCTTTTAGTGATGTGTAACTTATTTCAGAGCTATGATCACAAACAGGAGTGTCAAGCAAGGGATGTTAGACAGTTCTGAGGATTGATAATGGGATTTCTGGAGCTCTCCCTGGGCTGTGCCTGGAATGCAGCCAAGCCCTGCTGTGCCTGCAGTCCCTGATCTCCCCCAGACCCTTGGGAGAGGCAGCAGCAGGGACAGGGAGGTCTCAGGACATTCCTGCTGTGGGGAACCTGCCCTGGGAGCAGCTGGGCCTGTGGGAACTGCAGCCCTGTGGAGGAACCTGCTGGATATTGTGTGTATGAAACCTGTGGGATACTGTGTGTATGAACTGTGGGATTGTCTGTATGAACTGCTGGATATTGTGTGTATGAACTGTGGGACTGTCTGTATGAAACCTGTGGGATATTGTGTGTATGAACTGCTGGATATTGTGTGTATGAAACCTGTGGGATATTGTGTGTATGAA
>VXBR01010277.1:14869-37275 GCA_013400215.1 Cisticola juncidis | reverse complement strand
AAATATTATATAAAATATAATACAAAAATATCACAGGGGTTATTTCTCTTTACTGCCCCTAGGGAGGGAAACGTGGCATCTCCCAGTGAGGTGTGGGGTTCATCAAGGCAAATTCATCCTTTTGGCCTTGAAAGGAGCTGTTTTGACTTTTGGGCTGAGGTTGTTTGGCTTGGACTCTCACAGCAGGGAACAGAGGCAGGGGGTGTTTTCTAGCCCCAGATAAAAATGAAAAATCCAGGAAGGGTCTAGGTTAAACCCACATAAATGCCCCTGGAACACACTGTGGAGACAGGTAGGAGGGAAGGGAGGCAGCCCAGCCCCAGGGGTGAGGTTTGGCTGAGTTCCTCTCAGTTCCCTGAGCTCTGGCTCTCAGCTGGAGCAGTCTGGCACTGCCTCCAGTGAGGTGCTGCTCTTCCTGCTCAGGGGAAAAGGAACAGAAAAGATAAAGTTGCCATAGTTACACCACTTGTCACGATGCTTATCATGTCCCTGGGATAAAGAGCCCTGCATTAAATCTGGGCTTTTATTAATATCAGCTGTTAAACATTTCCAGGGTATTTGAAATCAAGACTTCTGCTAAAAAATTAAATGTTGATTGCAGCAAAATGGGGCTGTTGAGCAGCGTGGCTCTGAGTGTAATTCTGTCAGACACTGTGTAACAGAGCTGTACACCAGAATACATTTTCCACTGAATTGAGCCTCGCTGCACCTCATGAACATCCTTGATTTTCCTGTTAAGATGTTTGTTACTGGCAACTCTTTGCCAAGGAGTTGGAGCAGGCCAGCTGGCAGGAAGGGAGAAGAGTTCCTGGGTGTGAGTAAGAAAATACTGCTTGTGTGATTCCTGTAAAACCATGGCAAGGCTGGAGAGCTGGGAGTGCTGAGAGAAGCTTCAGGTGACCTCACTGTGCCCTCCTGGTGCCCAGAGGGGCTGGCAAGGAGGGTGGAGAGAGAATATTCCCAGGGGCTGCAGGGGCAGGGCAGGGTTGGACGGGGCACTGGGCAGGAATTGTGCCCGTGAGCCCCTCCCAGCACGGCAGGAGAGGGACAGGCTGGGGAGATTTGCTGGAACAGGTCAGGACAGGGCTGGCAGGGCAGGGCACTGCCCAGGGCTTGGGGACAGGGCACTGGGGACACCCTGGCACAGCTCAGCAGCACGGTCAGAGGCAGAGGTGAATTGTTTTCCAGCAGCTCTGACTCCAGCCCTCCTCGGGGATGTTTTAGCCATCACTCAGGTCATAATTTTAATTATGTTTCATGCAAACTGTTTTCACACTTGGCTCTAACAGCTCTCTGCAGAGCCTGGCTTTCCAGGTAAGA
Source organism: Cisticola juncidis (assembly GCA_013400215.1). Taxonomy (NCBI): domain Eukaryota; kingdom Metazoa; phylum Chordata; class Aves; order Passeriformes; family Cisticolidae; genus Cisticola; species Cisticola juncidis. The sequence goes on along the minus strand of VXBR01010277.1, from coordinate 35,955 downwards.
TAACCAAAGTGCTGTTAATGACTTTGTTTTAAGCAGGTGAAAATAATTTGCCTCCATTTGTTATCTTTCCAGTCCACAGCATTCACACACAGCAGTAGAAATGGAGTTGGAATTAGCAGGTTTTCTGTACCGCTGGCTCCAATTAAGGAATATGAGCTGGGTTTGTTTCTTCCCTGCCATAATCTCATAAACATTTGGAAACAAATTCCTAAGGTCCTGTGCCCCTCTCCAGCTCCAGAGGATCTGGTGCAGGTGAGGCTCTGGGATGGACTGGTGTGAGGGCTGTGCAGTGAGACCTTTGTCCCCTGGGAACAGATTCCATCCTCTCCTCCTCCACTGGGATTTCTGTCCCCACTGTCACTGTCACTGACACAGCTCTGCCTGTGCTGCTGTGCCCCTGATGGATGGGGCAGGTGCTCCCAAGCTTCACCTGGCACAGGAGCTTTATCTGCAGAGCAGACAAGGAGCAGATGAGGAGAGATGGAGCCCAAGAGGAGACAGGGAGGGGATGCAGCCAAACGTGCTGTAGGGGATGTTCCTCAGCAGAGCTGCACTTTGCTGATTTTAGCTTTTATTTGGAGGGTACAACTAATCCTTCCCTATCACAGTCCTGTTTCCTGACTCGAAATCCCAATCCCATCGTTCTCTTTCTGGCAGAGCCCTGATGATCTTGCAGGCCATGAGCAGCCTGGCTCAGTTCTGTGGCTCCAGGTCCCATTTATTCTGGTGATCCCAATGGAGAGGTTCATCTCTGCATTGATCTCTGGGGTCCCACCCTGATAACCTTCTTTCTGTACTTCATTGTGGATTTTCAGCGCTGGCAGTGCTGACATCCCCAGTGTTGCTTTGCCCTTGTCTGCAGCAGGAGTTCAGTGGGGTTTCAGTGGGCTGCAATCCCTCTCCAGGCTGGAGAGCTGCAGTCAGCACCACTGCACCCTCCTGAAAGCAGGAAGTGCCTGTTCTGTGCTGTGCTCCACAGGATTGTTCTTACTTCTCTTTGTAGACAGCTGGAATTTGCTGTCCAGGGAGCAGTGTCAGGGGGGTGTGGTGGTTCCCCTGCCATTAGGAAAAGCTTTCCAGCACAGCAGCTCTGCCAGAGCTCTGTGCCTGAGCCCAAGCCCATTATTTATCTGTACACAGAGGAAAACGTGCCCATCTTCCCACCAGCCCATTCCTTCTTCTTGCCTCTGTCCAAAGTGGTGCCCTGTGCCAGGGACTGCACAGAACAACCTTCACCTCATTCCGTGGCTTCTGGGGCTTTGGGGATGAGGAGCCTCCCATCCTTCCAGGGTCTCACTGGGGGAAAGCCCTGGAATGAACAGGAATTATCCTGCTGGAAACAAGGGCAGAGCTGTCTGGCTCTGCTGCAGTGCAGGGATGATGGAACTGCTGTCCCTGTGCTGTCTGAGCTGAGGGTTCCTTCACCCTGTGGACAGAGAGGTTCCCCAGCAGCTTGGGCTCAGTCCAGCATTTGCAGGACACCAAAGCAAACACTGCATGTCCTCAAAGCCTCCCACACTGCCCTGAGCTCTCAGAGGGTCAGATCATTGCCACTTTGACCTGAATGGATGCTGTTATTACACCATTATCTTATCCAAGAACTGCTTTTATTACTCCTCCTCTCGGATGCATTCCCAGCTCTCACAGAAGAAGCATTGTAGCCAAACCCGAGGAATTAAAAACTCTCTCCCCTGATAGCTGCTGCTGCTTGAAAGCTTTCAAAGCTAAACCAGACTTTTGAAAGAAAAACCTGCTTCAAACCCCCTCGTGCCCTGGGGAGCTGCAAGGTTGGACTCCTCTTCCCATTAAATCCTCCTGGGAACTTCAAAGCACTGCTCATTAAAGGAACCCGGGATGTTGAATATTTGTAATTGTTCCTGGTCCCAGCTGCTCTGTGCAGGGCTGTGGCAGTGCCCTGAGCTCAGGGCTCACCTCAGGGGTGCTGTCACTCACTCTGTGCTCTGCAGGCTGCGTGTGCCAGGGGCCTGTGACAGGCAGGGGACACAGCCGTGTTTAAAGGGACAATAAAAGGGAGCCCTGAAGGTAAAACCTTGGATAGAATATGAGGAATTTAGGAGTGAAGCTGTGTGAAGTGACAGACAGGAGAGGGCTCCTGGATGGAAATCCACCCACAGCCTCTGCCCAGCCCTGCTCTGAGCAGGCACTGCTGTGCACATGCATAAACAGCATTATTCTGATGAGCTGAACTAACACTTTCATTTTTAATGGCATTCTGAACCCTGAGGTGAGCTGGGCACATGCAGGGGGTGCAGAGCAGGAGCCCTGGCTCTGCTCCTGGTGCTCCCCTGACACATCAGCCAGCTCTGGGATTTTCAGTGGCTCCTGAGGACAATCCACCCCTTATCCTGCTGGAGAACCCTAAAAGGGCCGTGCCCATCAGAATCAGGATTTGTCACAGGACAAGACAAAATGGCTTAGGGTTGTATGAGGGAAGTTTAGGTTGGATCTTAGAGAATTTCTTCCCTGAAGGGGCTGTCCAGCCCTGGCACAGCCTCCCGGGGCAGGGGTGGGGTCCCATCCCTGGAGGGATTTCAAAGCCGTGTGGATGTGACACGGGGTCACAGGGCAGTGCTGGGGAAGGGTTGGAGTTGATGCTGGAGGATTTTCCAACAGTTCAGTGACCCTGTGGTGGTGTCACCCGAGCACTGTGTCACCTGAGCCTGTCCCGTGGCAGCTGTGTCACCTGAGCCTGTCCTGTGGCACACCCAGCTCGCTGTCCCAGGCAATCTGAAATCAGGGAAAGCAGGAGAGCTTTCAGCACCCTGCCCTGCCCTGCCCAGGCTGTCTGGGATCTGCTGAGGAGTCTCCCAGCCCCGAATGCCACTGCTGTCCCCAAATGCCACCGCTGTCAGCAGGGGAGCCTGACAGCTGAGGAGATCATTTATAGGAGAAGGCTGCAAAGCAATCAGGGAGGGACAAACTTTCCCTGATGTTATGTTTGTTATTTAATTAACTTTTATTGTATTATTAAAGCAGGATGTTCCATTGCTCCTCTGCACCACAGGCACAGGTTCAGGCTGGAGGGACCCCAGCACAGGCAGGGAAATGGTTTTGTACAGTGCAGCCACTGAGATACTGATAAGGTGCCAGAACACTGTGGCAGCACAACAAGAGAGATGTCAAAATGTGAAAGAACAATCCATTTACATTTAGATACCAAATTTAAAATTATTTTCTCCAAGCTTCATTCCATTTGTTGGGGTTTGGGCAAGCATGTAGAATCATTTAGGGCTGTTGCTCTCATCTCGCTCTCATCTAAATTCCCCAATTTAAAGGCAGCAGAGCATGGGGACAGCTCTGTCTTTCTGGCAGAGATGGAGGAGAAGCCACGTAGCTCCATTTTGCTTTTAGATGGACTAGAAGTAGGATTTAATAATCAGCCTCTGCTCTGCCTGGCACAAATGATAGGGGTTGTAAGCCAGAATTAAGGAAATGAAAGAGAGGAGGTAAGAATTATCTGGCCCAGTGACTGCAGAGGGAATCAGAGCAGGAGTTCAGGCTCGGAGCCATCCCAGTGTCCATCCCTGCTCGGAGCTGGGAATGCTGAGATGATGTTTCATATGTTTGATAGCTTGAGATGCCTGGGGGCTGCAGTAAAATTCATTTCTTGCACTGTAAATCTTTGCTCTTTAAGCATGGAAGAGGTTACAAATGTGCATAAAATTGAAGTGCAAGTGATTACATCTCGCTCTGAGTCAGTATTGACAGCTCTGCCTTGCTCTGGGGTGCTGTGGGAGCTCCTTTCTCTGTGACCTGTGCCCAAGATAATGAAAACCAGTCAAGTGATGAAACTCATAACTCCAAAGAGGATTTTTGCTTCTGTGCATTTGTTTTTAGTGTGTTATGGTGCAGCTGTTCCCCATCCTGTTGCTCACCTCTGGAAGGGGATGGCTGTGGGCTCTCACTGTGCCCTGCTGCTGGAAAGGAATGGATTTCTGTGCTCCAGGAGCATCGTTTGGTTTCCAGGTGCAGCTGTACAGGCTGTGCCCGTCTGGGTGGTGCTGTGGGTGCCCTGACACAGCTGCTGCCAGGGCACCTCTGCCAGGCAGCTGTGGCACAGCACGGGAACCTCGGGCTGCAGCAGGGGACACTCGGGTGGCACCAGGAAGAACTTCCTGAAAGAGTGCCCAGGCTCCCCAGGGAGGCCTGGATGGAGTCCCCAGCCCTGGAGGTGCTCCAAACCCGAGCCGAGGTGCCCCAGGGCCGGGTGTAGGGGCTGTGGTGGTGTCGGCTGAAGGTTGCACTTGCTGCTCCTTCTGCAGCCTCTGGTTCTGGGCTCTGTGGGGTTCCCTGTGCCCGGGCTGCAGCCTGAGCAAGGTCCTGGCTGTGGACACCTCCACGGGCTGAGCAAGGTCCTGGCTGTGGACACCTCTGTCTCTCCTGCTGTTCCTTCTGTTGGCACTGGCGCTCTTCACCTCTGATTAGCGGAAAATTAGCAGAGAAGGGCGCTTGTCTCTCACTGCGACAGGAAATCCTTTTTAAGGTGTTTAAGGCTCTTTTGAAATGTCTGCTTTCTCTTTCCAAGGAAGTCACGCAATGCTCAGATGCCTCCGGAGCACCTTGGTTTGCACACAGCGGGTAGGGCCGGGGCGTTTCTCCCTGTCCCGCGTTTGGGACCCAAACCCCTGGAGAGCAGCGCTGGTGCCGGGGTTCCCGGGCACAGGGATGCTCCAGCCCCGCGGGGTTCCCGGGCACAGGGATGCTCCAGCCCCGCGGGGTTCCCGGGCACAGGGATGCTCCAGCCCCGCGGGGTTCCCGGGCACAGGGATGCTCCAGCTCCGCGGGGCTGCTCGGGCCCGCCGCCAGCACACGCACACCAATTAACACAATCCTGTGAGTTAATTAACACGGGCGTGTGCTCGCAGGGGCCGGCGAGAGCAGCAGCAGAGCGTGTGAGATCCGTATCTGCGCCCGTGTAAGGAGCAGGGAACGCTGCGTCTGCTGATCCAACCATGGAAACGCGGATGTTTCATTAGCGTCCCCCATTTTCATGTAAATTAATTTCTTTGAGGAAAATCAAATCCATACCTGGTGCTAATTGGCAGTGCTAATGATGAGCAGAGACTCGGGAGAGGTTCATTACCAGGCAGGTTTGGCTGTCTCTCCCGGCTGTCCAAGCCTGGGATGTGTCTGGAGATTGCTGCATCAGTGCGGGAGCAGGGTGGGGAAATGCGCCAGCAGCCATCGGGGACCTGATCCCCCCTGGCCTAACAGCCTTTGAACACGGGAGATTGTCTTTCCTCTCTGAAAACAACACGGCTTTTATTGATCGTTTTATCTGAATTATGGATGACGCTTTTGTCGGCTCCATTATCCTGCCGAGGCAGGGCCGTGCCAAGGATTGTGTCACTGTCTCAGAGCCCGTCCGGGCAGACGGCATCCACAGCATTCCCTGGCTCCATCCCTCTGCCACCGGTGGTTCCTTGTCCTGCTGGAAATGAGAAAGGAGTTCTGGGGCTGAAGGGTGAGAAAGCTCATCAGCAGAATGATTGGTTTTGCTGAGAGCCCCAGTAACACCCGGGGGCACTGGAGGGGTGGCACGGTCTGAACTCGCAGTGGGAGCATCTAAATCTCTGTCACAGGGACCCTGCTGCTCCTCGAAATTGGAGCATGTAATGGGTAAAGCTGAAGTACCTCACAAAATAATACATGGAATTACTTTGCAACCTGCTCCATGATGACATTTTTTTCCCAGGCTCATTTTACCCTTCTTCAGCGTTTAATAGCGTTCCCCAGTTTATTGGATATTTGTAGTGTAGCCTTGAAGGATAATGAGTTTTATCCTGGCAGATGTTGGACACCTTCGTGTGCAAGAGGAGTTAATGGGAAGTGGAGATGATCAGCACTTTGTGGGATCAGTCCTTGATTGAACAGACAGCGCTGACTCCTGGCTGGGGCAGGAGGAAAGAGCTGAATGAGGGTTTCAGGATAATGCTGCAAAGGGCTGCAGCTGCACGGGAGGTTCTCACTTGGCCATCTTGGAAATACCTGGGACTAAAACCCTTTCTTTGTCTTTGTCAGGGAAACACTGAACACCATGGGAAATATTGATACTGGGCTGCACTCTGTGCACTGTACTCAAAATAATCTGAATTGCTGGGGGAGGGCAGAGCAAGTGTTTCTGTAAAACCAGCAGTGATGTCTGACTGACCAGTGACACTGCTGGCTGGGGACACTCGGGGGACACCACAGCCTGGGTGGGGAGCACAGGGAGCTGGGTCTGGTCTCAGAGAGCTCGGGGTGCTTGGGGGGCCGGCAGAGATGCAGGGGATGTTCAGGGGATGTTCAGGGGATGTTCAGGGGGTGTTCTGGGGATGTTCAGGGGATGTTCAGGGGGTGTTCAGGGCCCGGCAGGGATGCAGGGGAGGCTGGGGAGACACACCCAGCTCTGGGAGGGATCCGTGTCCTGTTTGGGTCTGGCTTTGCAGAGGGGCTGAGAGGAGCCCTGGAGCCCCAAACTCAATGCAGTTTGAAAAGCTCATGTGCAGAACAAATCCAACTGTTGTTCTCACTTCTCCTTCCACAGCACCTCTTAAATCTTCCTGAGCAGGTTTTAAAATGAAACACACCACATTAAAGACATCATTCAAAGTGGGAGTGGATGCCCCAGCTTAGCAGGCTGGAAATACTCAGCAAACTGCTTAAGTTATGCCAAATTCTCCCAAAGACTGTGGGATTTAGACTTCAGTGTTTTAGCAGACTGGGATAACTGTAAATCCAGGCTCTTTTTTGGTCTCTGTGGAGTTTAGGCTGGAGATCAGGAAAGGTTCTTCCCCCAGAGGTGCTGGCACTGCCCAGGCTCCCCAGGGAATGGGCACAGCCCCGAGGCTGCCCCAGCTCCAGGAGCCTTTATACACCAGGGATGCCCAGGGGGGGATTTGGGGGGTCTGTGCAGGGACAGGGTGGGACTGGATGATCCCTGTGGGTCTCTCCAGCTCAGGATATTCCATGTTTCTGTGTCCTGGATCTGTCACTGTTGCCAGAGTACTGCAGAACATTTTGCTTTGTGTTCAGCTGCAAATATTTGCAGTTTCTCCTGACAGGAGCGTGTAGCAGCCTCATAAAGTTCTGACTGGTTTGATTTCCTTCTGTTTGCAAACAGATTGGATTTGAAGGTCATAATTAGGAAAGCTGGTACCTTCATCCCCATACTGAATAGTCCTCAGAAGTCATAAAACTTGAATAAGAATCACTTTATCCACAAGAAAAGCCAAGTTTAGCCCAGGAGGTTTGAGAAGTTGGAGGAAATGTCACTGTTTTTGTAAAAAAGAAATCTTAATAGGATCTGGTTGTGGTGCCTCAGCAGTGCAGTCAGCCAGACTGCGGGAGCCTGACAAAATCAATCCGAGCTGATTCTGTTTGGAGCCAGAGCTGGAGTGGGGCTGGGGCTGGGGCTGGGGCTGGGGCTGGCCCGGGAGCCCCTGCCCGGAGTCCTGAGAGCGGGAGGGGGGTCAGGAGCGGTGTGTCCCCATTCCCGGCGTGTCCCTGTTCCTGGCATGGCCTCATTCCCAGTGTGTCCCCGTTCTCGGTGTGTCCCCATTCCTGGCATGTTCTCATTCCTGGCACATCCCCATTCCTGCCATGTTCCCATTCCTGTGCTCCCATTCCCGTGACCCCATTCCTGGTGTGCCCCCATTCCTGGCACATCCCCATCCCGTGTCCCCATCCCGTGTCCCCAGCGCAGCCCCCTCTGACGCTGTCCCTTCCCTTGCAGGCCCTGCTGCCAAGAAGAAATACGTCAGCTACAACAACCTGGTGATCTAGGCCAGCTGTGGGCTGGGGCTGCCATGGGCTGGAGCCACCGTGGGCTGGGGCCGCCGTGCCGAGCTCCCCGCGCGGGCACCGGGCACCGGGCACGGGAGGCGAGAGGAGCCCGGCCCCAGGCACTCCCGGACCTCCTGCATCGCTGCCAACGCTGGCCTGGCCTTGGGAGCACTCCGGCCTCAGGAGCACCCCGGCCTCCCTCGGGCACGCTCCAGCCTGGAGCTGCCAGGACCTGGAGCTGCCAGGACCTGGAGCTGCCAGGACCTGGATCCACCAGGACCTGGAGCCGCCACGGCCGCCTCAGGAGCGGCTCCCCGGGCCGGCCGCGCTGGCCGCTCTGGACTCTAAGGGGCTAATTTGTCTTTCTATGTACTTCCAGACTGCAAGTTTTTCAACTCTCTGTACAGTTTGTGAGGATTTTTGCATATTGCCATCCCTGTCGTTCGAGGTCACTGTTTGTTTCTTTGGATGCACAGTTCCATCGGGCCCGGTGCTCTCGGCACTTCTCAAACCAACCGAGGACCTGAGACCCGTGTACATGACTTGTATTATTACTCTTGTATCACTGCAATCCATATACCTTATTTTTTTTAACGAAACGAACAAACAAACAAACAAAAAAAAAAAAAAAATAATTTAAAGACCAAAAACTGTGCTGGCGAAGTTTGTCCCTCCCCTTCACACCTCCGATGGGCCGCAGAGGAAGCAGGAAGGATTTTTGCTGAGTTTTAGTAGAGGTCTTGATCTTTGGAATGCATGCCAGTAATGTATTTTATGGTACATGTTAATAATTTATGTTTGATATTTGTATTTGTGTTCTATTTTGTTCTTTTCTTTACGGTATATGACTATTTTGCAATAATTTCAATGATTCTTATGATATTTGGAGGAAAGAATATGGCTTTTACATGTCTTGAGGTTTTTCTTTGTTGATGCCCCACCATGACTGACCAGTGTGATAAGGACTTACAGAAGCATGTATGTTTTATACTGTTTGTAATAAGTAATTTCGTTAATCTTGCTGCTTATGTGCCAATTTAGTGAAACCGATCTTTGCCGCAACCTCCTCCCTCCCTTTCCATCCTCTCGATCCTGTGATATTATCCAAGAATGTATCAATAAAGGATTTTGGTTAACTTTTTTTTATTCACTCCAATAAATATATTTTTTCAGTTGTTCCCTCCCCCTCTCCCCTTGTGACTTAACATTTATTTCCTGGCATTGTCAGCCACCCAGAAGCCCAGCACAGCAGGGTTTGTGCACAAGGAGCAGGGATGCAGAAAATCCTGGGGAAGCTGGAGCTGACTGCAGGGGAAAAGGGCTGGAAGGGGCTTTGGGAGGTCTGGGACAGCCCCAAACCGAGCTGGAGCCCACCGTGCCAATCTCCCCTCTGTGTCTGGGATCTCCAGGGCTGCTCTCAGCTGCCCAGCTCCTGATGGGACAACAGCACAGCGGAAGGTAATTAAGAGAGAGTTAATTACAGCCAATCTGCCAGGCACGGGTTGGGTGAGCTGGGGCAGGAAAAGGGAAAGTTGAGGCAAGAGGTGAGAGGAAACTCCTTCCCTTTGCAGCAGAGCTCCTGCAGCACCTTCGGCATGGCAGCCGCGGCTCCGAGGATCCCGGGGAAGGCATTTATCCTCCATTTGCTGCAGACAGGCGGATCAATTATCCTGATGAGGTTAATCAGCGTCAGAGGAGCTGTGACAGCGGAGATGAGGAGCGGTGTCACAGCCCGGCTCTGCACGGCCCGGGGATGCTCCTGCACTCGGGAGGAGCCGCAGCTGCCCCCGCACGGAGCTGCACCAGGTAAAGGCTTCGTTAGCAGCAGATTAATTACCAGCCCAGCTAACCATGGGGAAAGAGGTGCTGCAGCACCTTCCTTTCCCCTTAAACTCGGGGACAGAGCCAGCGCTGGGTCAAATAAGTACATTGCATCAAACAAATGGTTCTGGCTCAAAAACTCTTTTTTCTTTTTTTTTTCTTTTTTTTTCCTTTTTTTTTCTTTTTTTTTTCAAATGGGAAAAAATAGTTTGTTGGTTTGTTTTTCACTTTATTTTGGTGAAGGGGGGACGGAGGTGCCAAGAGGTCCTGGTGCTGCTGAGAGGGAGTGATGGGGAATTAGGGACCCTGGATGCAGGAATGGCTCTCTCTAAGCTGTACCTCCATGCGTACATAAATATATTTGTGTATATGAATATATATATATATATATACACACATGTGACCACTCTGTGTTACATACACGTGTCCTGGGCAGATTGGGAGCCTCAGGCAAAGGCCCCAGTTCTTAGGACACCTTCCCATTCAATCATGAGGGGCAGAAGGGACCCCCAGCTTCCCAAACTCCTCAGGGTGCATCTGGATCCAAGCTCAGACACAAACTTTGCCAGCCCTTTGTGTTTGGCAGATTGTACAGGTGTCACAGCCCTTTCCTGCAGGATTAAGGGTGGCAAACCACATATACTTATGTAAAGGTAAATGATTTGTTAGGATAATGATTAGACAAAAAGATCTTAATCAGAATTCTTTACTCAAAGCACTACTACAGCCAAGTGCACTCTTTTTAAGCAACATGAAAGCAAACCGAATTATTCAGTAGATTTTGATGTTACTCACAGACCAATGACTGTGGGCAAATCTCCAGCTCAGCCTCCAGGGTGACCTTGAGGAGCATCCAGGAATCTCCACAACATTCCAGGGGCTCCATGAGGAGCAGCCAGTACTGGCAGCTTTGCAAGCAGGGCCTCACTGGAGCTGTTTTACCCCGTTCCAGGCAGAGCATCCTGCTACAACACACACAGACAGGACTGAAATCACCACATAATCATGCCAGTTGTATTATTATTTTTAATATTAGTAATAGCAATGCATTAGTATTCTTTCAATCACCTCCACCCCTATTTCTATGCATTAGACTGAAGCAAGTCCCTGAGCCCAGCAAGGCTCTGGTTTAAGAGCTGACATGTGAAGATGTTGCACTCTGCACTGTGGATCAATTTTTATTTTTATTTCACAAACTGCACCGCACTATTACACCTACACAGCTCCTTTTCAAACACAAAGCCGCGAGCCTTTAACTCCATTTAGAATCTTTTATTTTACAATTGGCTGCACTTAGCATCAGTGCAGTGTTACCATTGTTTCCATAACAGCTTCATCTCATTCCCCACTGAGTGCACACGGATGTCACGATACTGGTTTGGTCCCTGCAGAGTTTCTGTGCTGGTTTGGTCTCTCCACTCTGGAGATCTGTACTGGTTTTATCCCTGCAGATTCTGTACTGGTTTTATCCCTGCAGTTTCTGTGCTGGTTTGGTCTCTCCACTCAGGAGTTTTGGTTTTATCCCTGCAGTTTTGGTGCTAATTTGGTCCCTGCACTCTGCAGTTTCTGTGCTGGTTTTGTCCCTGCAGTTTCTGTGCCAGTTTTGTCCCTGCAGTTTCTGTGCCGGTTTTGTCCCTGCAGTTTCTGTGCCAGTTTTGTCCCTGCAGTTTCTGTGCCGGTTTTGTCCCTGCAGTTTCTGTGCTGGTTTGGTCCCTCCATTCAGGAGTTCTGTGCCGGTTTTGTCCCTGCAGTTTCTGTGCTGGTTTGGTGTCTCCACTCAGGAGTTCTGTGCCGGTTTTATCCCTGCAGTTTCTGTGCCGGTTTTGTCCCTGCAGTTTCTGTGCCGGTTTTATCCCTGCAGTTTCTGTGCTGGTTTTGTCCCTGCAGTTTCTGTGCTGGTTTGGTGTCTCCACTCAGGAGTTCTGTGCCGGTTTTGTCCCTGCAGTTTCTGTGCTCTCTGTCCTGTCAGGGCTGTTGTCATACCCGGGACTGTGCAGGTGCAAAGCACCTTTTCCTCAAGGCTGCCCAGTCCCTGTGGGTTTTTCCAGTTCGGACTGGGAGCGCTGGTGGGATTTTCCCACCAAGCCAAGCCCTGGGCTGTGCAGAGCAGGGAGGTGGAGGTGCCTGGATGTGCTGGGAGGTCCCACCCCTGCAGCTCCACGGAGAGCTGGGCTGCCCTGGAGGACACCCAGGTGACAGGAGTGACACCCTGGGGTGCAGGTGACACTCCATGGAGAGCTGGGCTGCCCTGGAGGACACCCAGGGGTGACTCCAGAGCTGTCCTGCCCTGGGGGACACCCAGGGGTGACTCCCTGGGTGCTGTGGGGCTGGAGCATCCCCTGGGGCTGTGCTGTGGGATCAGCTGCAGCAGGAAATGTTCAAATGTTCCCTCCCCTGTGATGAGCGTGCTGTGAAAAACGCCCCTGTGAGCCTGAAAGGAAAAAATTCCCCAAGAATGGGAGTGATTTTTTTTGTTGTTGCCGTTTATTATTGAGACTGAATTACACCAAATTGTTTTGGTATGTAAATGCCAAGTTTATTGTTCATTAAAATCATTGCAGAGTTAATCTTTCTGGGCATGTTGTATGATAGATAATGACAATTATTTAGCCCGAGTCAGAGCTTAGTCTTAATTTGTGACATTAATTGCCTTTATATATAATTAAATGCACTATAATGCTCCCATATGCAGAATCTGTGCATCCATGAAAGTGCTAATCAAACATATTTATTAATTTCTAAGAGAGCTTTTTGTCAAGGCTTTGATACAGTTGAGTGGTTTCTGGTAAATAACATTTTTTAAGATGTTTAGCAAAATATTTTGATAATTGCTTTCTGTGCTAGTGGCATAATTAATATTATTTCTAATAGATTAATAAGAGCTGAGGGGTGAGGTGCTGCTCCCACCCAGCTTGGCTCTGCTCTGCCTCTGCCTCCTGTGGAGTCAGAATCCCAGCAGCAGCCTCAGTGTCCCAGGCCCTTCCCAAAACCTCTCCAAAAATGCAAATTTGGGGGTGGCTGAAGGCAGGGCACAAACCTGGGGTCCCGGGAGGTCTGGGCTGGGCCCTCTGGGGTTGTTCCTGTGCCCTGCTCACCCTCAGCCCACACTTGGGAGAAAATGGATTTAAATTCCCACCTCCCTCCCCTGGGGCTGCCAGCCCCAGTTCCCTGCTCACTGGGAGCTCACCCATCACCAGAGTATTCAAAATTCAGTGTGTGCTGAGGGGACACAGGGCTCTGGGGCCGGGGACACTGCAGGGTCATTTCTGTCCCCTGGGGCCCTGCAGGGCTGCCCCTTTGCTGTCCCTGATGCAGCCACAACTATTTAATGTTAATAGACAAGAATTTTAAGCATTATTTAATTTTGACAATAGAATTTTGTAATTAAATTATACATTAAAACTAATTAATGTTTAATTTTAACGATTATTTTGTATTAATAAAAATTATTCTCTGAAAGACTAGTCAAGCACTGGAGCAGGGGAGTGCTGGTGTCCCCATCCCTGGAGGAGTTCAGCAAAGGAGAAGTGGCACTTGGCAATGGGGCTGGTGGATGTGGTGCTTGGAAGTTGGACTTGATGATCTTGGAGGCCTTTTCCAATGTTAATGGTTCTGGGATTCAATTCTGATTGTACCACGAGTTTCTTTTCAGTACATTTCATTTTCAGCAAATGCTGTATTTTATACCACCCAAGGAGAAGGCCCTTTTATTTCTTTGGGATTCTTTTCTTTTCCTTAAGAATGATCTCAACTTTAGTTTTCCCTCCAGTTTTAGGTGCTGAGCATCTGACTGGTGAAAAGGGCAGCCCTGGGCAGACCCAGGGCCCTTTTCCCCCAGGCAGTGCCCAGGGGATGCCAGAGCCTCTCCCTGATCCCAGGAAGGTTCCAGCAGCCCTGTCATGTGCACAGTCCCGACCACAATGACAGAATGTCCTTCCTCTCCACCTGCCAAAATAACTCCCAAGCAAGAGGCTTTGTCTGGGTTTATCTCAGGCTTATTGTCCCTGCAGAAGATTTATTAAATCCAGCAATGACAGCAGTTCTTTCTGCCAGTCACAAGCTTTTATCTTGTTGTTAAAAGTTTGAAGCAGCATCTCACACCACAATGAACATCACACACATTTCACTGCTCCCCTTCCAGGAAGAACCTCAGCTAATCTGTGCTGAATGTATCTCAATCTGGTGCTCTTTAATTTATAGAAATTACTGTCTCCCCTGTATTGAATCATGAGATAAGTGAACCTGGCTCTGAACTTTGCAGCTGCTGTAATCCTGTACCTGCTCCCTGCCTTTGGAGCAGATAAACCCCTGTGCAAGAGCCTCTCCTGTGCCTCAGGGGGCCCAGCAGGGACTGCTGGCCTGGGAGGGCACAGGACAGGGCACAGGGCAGGGCACAGGACAGGGCAGGGCACAGGACAGGGCAGGGCACAGGGCAGGGCACAGGGCAGGGCACAGGACAGGGCAGGGCAGGGCACAGGGCAGGGCACAGGACAGGGCAGGGCACAGGACAGGGCAGGGCAGGGCACAGGGCAGGGCAGGGCAGGGCACAGGGCAGGGCACAGGACAGGGCAGGGCACAGGGCAGGGCAGGGCAGGGCACAGGGCAGGGCAGGGCACAGGGCAGGGCAGGGCTCTGGCTCTGCTCTGGGGGGCAGCCAGGATCCCCCACTCACCCTCCAGCACTGCACCCTCATGGGCAGTGTCCTTATTCTGTCACCATGAGCAGGGATTGATTGAAAGGCCTTGGGCAGGACAGAGCCAGGGCTGCACCCAAGGTGGCCCCAAAATGTTCCCAAAATGCACAAACGCTCACCAGGTCTCACACCTTGATGAGTTTTGCTCCATTTGCACTTTGGGGTTGAATTGTCCAGTTCCAGCTGCAGGCTGGGAGGTCCCATCCCTCCTGTTATTTTTTGGGAAGTGTTTCTGTTCAAGCTAAGGCACCACTGTCCCCTCAGTGACCCTGGGGTCACATCCCCTCTGCAGTGCCAGCCCAGCCTCCCCCAGGCTCTCCTGAGCCTGCTCTGTGCCCCGCTGGCTCTCCTGCTGCAGGAGGCTCCCATGGGAATTCAGGATTCCCTCTGTGCTCAGCAGCAAATCCCCAAATTCCTGCACCTCAGACCTGTCAGGGCTCAGGGAGAAGGGAGAGCTGGAAAGGAAAGATCATTTCTCCCCAGGAATGATTCTTCAGAGAGCTGGAACTCGCCTTCTCCATTCTGCCCAGCAAAAGAAAATGTATCTAAAATAAAATGGAATAGAAGAAAATAAATCAGTTCTGTGGGAGGAGGTGTGTAACCTCAGGTTTTTAAGGCAGTTTCCTTCAGCCATGTGAGTTTCTGGGTTTGTTTGCTTTGCTTTCCTTCAATATTTACACAAGGAAGTTTCAATTGCTTTGCTTTACTTAAACATTGAAGCCCTTGTGTGCTTTACTGGCATAAATATTTGTTTTATTTAAAATCTACTTAGCTTAAAGATCAACAACAGAGGAAGAAATCAGAAATTACACTGGAATTTAAGAGGAAGAACAGCAATTAACTCTGCCAAGGTGTTAACCTTTTTAAAATGCTGCCTTTGATGAGTGATGCACGAACATGTATGAACTGTTCAAAAGTCATTTTCTCCGTTTCAATCCATTTTCCCCTCCCCTTTTCTATCCCTTTCATGATCCCTTTGCACCCCACTGCTGTGACAGAGGCAGGAATTTGAGGGCAGGGCCATGGTGACCTGAGGCCAGGGCAGCCTGGAAGTCCCAGCAGCCCAACAGGAGGCCCCAGAAGGATTTAAATTTATTGTCTGAAGTCTGCAACCTCTGCAAATTCTGCAACCTCTGCAAATTCTGTAACCTCTGCAAACTCTGCAACCTCTGCAAACTCTGCCTTCCTTGCCCTCAGATGAGGCCCTTCCAACTGGGTGTACTCTATGAACTCATTCTACCTTTTCTTTATAATTTATTAAAGGATGAAATGTTAATTGTGTGTGCCCCAGCCCTGCTCTCTCAGGGATCTGGTGCTGAGGTTCTTTTCTCAAATAAAGGCATTTGGAGCTCTCAATACATTTCATTTTTCACCTCCTGGGTGCTGCCCAGGCCCAGGGGCTCTCCAAAGCCAGGACATGGAGCCAAGGGCAGCTGCTGGCTGAGCAAAATCATCCCTGAGAGCAGCAGACGGGATTTTGGGGAGTGCAGAGCCCAGGAAAGGACAGCCAGCCCTGCTGCAGGTCAGGAGGTGACACTGCAGAGCCCAGGGAGGGACAGCCAGCCCTGCTGCAGGTCAGGAGGTGACACTGCAGAGCCCAGGGATGGCAGTGCCAGCCCTGCTGCAGGTCAGGAGGTGACACTGCAGAGCCCAGGGAAGGCAGTGCCAGCCCTGCTGCAGGTCAGGAGGTGACACTGCAGAGCCCAGGGAAGGCAGTGCCAGCCCTGCTTCCCTCCTCCCTTTCCCAGGGGATGCTCCAGGGGTGCCCTGGCCAGCTGCAGGTCCCCAGGTCACTCTGTCACCTCTGGGAGTGCTGTCCCCAGCCTGCTGCTGCCCCTGGGGATTCACCAAACAGCCCAGCTCACCATTAATGCCAACCTGCAGGGGCTCCTTAAAACACTCCCAGCCTCCAGCCCCTAATATAAATTAGCAGGTGGGTGTTAATGTGTTTTTTCCCTCCTGTCACAGTGATGGATTTTTCACTTTAAAGATAAGACAGTGCCTGATAGAGCCAAATATTGACAGAGGAGATAAAGAGGCCTGTTATGATAATGGGCATAATGAAAAGCTGTTTATAAAAGGATACCTGGGAATACAGAACTTTCTCTCTGTGGAATATTGATCCCCTCAAAAGAAATCAAATTAGCTTTCTTCTGCCTGCTGTACCTCTGTTTTATACCTGCAGCAGAAACACCTTTTAAAAACAAAGATCTCAGATTTTATCACTTGCTGACTCAGTGCTGCTTGGCTCCAGGTTCAGAAATGGGCAAATCCAAAATTTTGGGGAGTTGCACTGCTGAGAGCCCCTCCCCACCCCTGGGGCTGAACAAACCCCGGGTCCCTCTGGCTGGGGCAGAGCAGCCACACCCGTGGCTGTCCCAGCTCTGTGCAGAGTGTCCCACACAGCCCCTGTATGTGAAATATACATAAATATATTCATTTAATATATATTTTAATATATATTTATATTAAATATATAAAATATAAACCATAGATGGTTATAAATGCCTGTATAAAATATAAAACATAACCAGAACTGCCTAACAACTCCAGGGAAAGTCTGCCAGGCTCTGTCAGATGAAACTCCATCACCTCAAACCTCCCCGGAGTTTTCCNAATATAAATAAATATATTCATTTAATATATATTTTAATATATATTTATATTAAATATATAAAATATAAACCATAGATGGTTATAAATGCCTGTATAAAATATAAAACATAACCAGAACTGCCTAACAACTCCAGGGAAAGTCTGCCAGGCTCTGTCAGATGAAACTCCATCACCTCAAACCTCCCCGGAGTTTTCCTGAGTAATCCATCACTAAAATGAAATTATATCAGTTACCATAGAAACATCTTGACCAATAGCCTGATTTTTTTCCCCAGGAAGTGAGATATTGTTCCATTCACACCAGAGCTGTCCCTGTGCCAGGGCTGGTTTGGGTGAGCTCAGGTTCTGCTCACTCACCTGCCTGGCAAAAGGCAGATTTTTCAATTTCCCTCCATTCCCCGTTAGTGCCATTACTGCTGCTGCTGCTCCTTTTTTCTCTTTATGAATAAAGTGCTGAGTACCAGGGAACTGCTCAGAGGAGAGTAATGAATGAAACACTCACTAAAATACCCGAGTAGGGCTCTCCCTCTCACTGGGAATTGTTTGCTCTCGGATCCTCCTCACATTTTCCAGCCCAGAAATCCCATCCAGCTCAGAGCTGCTCCTGGCAGGACTGGGGGGCTCCCCCAGGCTGGGACCTGTGAGAAGCCCCTGGGAAGGAGTCCCTGGGCCCCTCCAGGGAACTCAGAACCAGAATTTCTGAACCACCCCAAGACCCTTCCTTCACCTTTTTAAGACCATCCACTTTTCTTTACATTATTTACATTATTTACATCTCCTTTCCCAGCAGAGCTTGGCCAGGCTCTCCCATCAGAACTCCCAGAGCTGGTCCTGGAGCTCTGGGACTCTCCTGATCTGCCCCAGCCCGTTTTCCATCTCACAATTGTTCAGATTTATGCTGTGACTGCAGACATAAATCGTCCCCATTCACTGAGCCCAGCTCGCAGCCATATGTTATTGCAGGAGGCTGAATTCTTATATAGTGTATTTTTTATGTCCAAAACACTACAAAACTTCTGTTTGCAATCCAAACAAAGCCTGTTCTGAACCTTTTTTTGCTTAGAGATTGTATTTCAACAGCTTGCTTAAAATTAAAACCTAAAGGAGGAACCATAAGATGCCTGATTTATTATTAATCATGGGGGAAGATAAATGTTTTCAATCTCTTTATGTCTACAAAGCACTGTATATCCCACCAGGAACTTGGATGGCTCAGGCAGCTCCTGAGCATTTTAATCTTCAATGTAAATTCATTCTCAAAAAAGAAAACAAACAACAAACAAACAAACCTCCACACCCACAAACACAAAAAAAAAATAAAAAAATAATAAAAAATAAAAAGTAAATAGCTAAACAAATTTAAAAAACAAAAAAACACACACACACAAACAAAAATTAAATTAAATTAAAATTTTAATGAAGGAGCCTGGGGCTCCCTCACCACTGCTGCTGCTGGCTCCTGGACAGGACAGAGTTAACTCCCCTTGGGTTTAAATTGTCCTGTTTTCCATGCCCAACCTGCAGCATTAACAGACTGGATTATTTTAATTTCCCCAGAGCTGTTTATTTGTCCATTAGGTGAGGCCTGATGGACATTACTGGGCAGATGCTGCACCAAAAATCTCTTTTTACCGAGCAGCACTAAAACTTTTCCACGTGCACTCCATGTTCCCTGTATCAGGTGTGTCTTCCACAATACTTAAACCATTATTAAGTGCATTTATTTCCCACCACACACTAATTCTGACCTGAAAGGAAACCAGAGGCCCCAAAGGCGTTTGCTGACATGGGCAGGAAGCACTGCAGGCCTTTGTTCCCATCCAATATCCAGCAGTTTGTGGAGCTTTAGAATGGAGAACGATATTAACAATAATAAAAAAATAAAACTATATTATTATTCAGGGGATATTCCTGAGTGCAGCACCCAGAGGAAGATGTGCCCTGTGCCCTGCAGCCCCTGGCACTGCCCAGGTGGCACAGCCACTCTGGGGATTGCTGCCATCAAAACGGGCTGAAATCCCCTCAAATCCGGGCTGAAATCCCCTCAAACCCGGGCTGAAATCCCCTCAAATCCGGGCTGGACCCCAGCTCAGCCCGAGCTCCTGAGCACCAAAATCCTCCTGCCTCAGAGTCCCCTGGAGCAGCAAAGAGCAGGGATCTGTCCCCTCTGGGATCTGTCCCCTCTGGGACCCTTCCCTGCCCCAGGCTGCTCCCAGCCTGTCCAGCCTGGCTGGGACACCCCAGGGATGGGGCTGGGACACCCCAGGGATGGGCACTGTGACACTTTTAGGACTCTCTCAATGGTCTTTACACAAAGAGCTGCTCCAGCAGCACCAGGGATCACATTCCAGCCCCAAGAAGGAATCTGGTCCCAGACAGGGGCAGGACAGGGCCCTTGGGGGAGAGCAGGGCACAGGAGAAGGACCTGGGACTGCCAGGTCCTTACAGATACAAACCAGGAGTTCTATCTCTGCCATTGTGCTCCACCACAGAACAGGCAATTAAAACTGCAACGCCGGGTTTGATTTTCAATATCTCATTTAAATCTTGTAATGAAGTTCAATTAATGACCTTGGAAAAGTTTTCTAGAATTTACTGCTGCTTCACCGCAATGCTCTTTATGACTTTTCCTTCTGCACAGCCTTTCTTCTTCCTTCGAATTCAGGCAACATTAAGGAAATATTATCTTTGTAAATGCAGGTGAGGTTGATGATATTATTGATTTCAGATAGCTGCCACTTCAAGACAAATTTCCACTTCAGTCTGGAGGCGCAGAACAAAGATTTCCAATGTCCTCAATTATTCAGCACAGCCCTTCCTCCCTGAGAGGTGAGAAATGTCTGTGGGGAGGAGCAGGGTGGAGAAAGGGCCTGAGCCACCTGTGAGAGGAGAGGGATGTGGAGCAGGAGCAGCTGGGAGCCAAGCACACGGACACAGCAGAGCGGGGATGCTGCAGAATAAATGAATTTTTACTTCTTCTTCAGCCTCAATCCTGCCCCAGCCATTCACTGCAACCTTCCCAAACACCTGCCAGAACAAACACCACTGGCTTTGAGATCTGGTTTGGGTTACCTGTTCCCAAAATCTCAAAATCAAGGACACAAAACCCTGGTGCTCCCTCCTCCTCCTCCCCAGGTGCCCTGGGTGCCCCACACCTTGCACTTACTGCACACCCGGTGGTGACAGTGGGAATTCTGATCCCCAGATAATTATAAATCCCCTTTTTGAAGAGATCCATTCCTCAGCACAGCAGTGCTGAGACACTTCCCAATCTGAAAGCCCTTAATGAGATAATTTACAGAGAGCTCTAACGAGTTCCAGCTGTCTCTTGGCTCGATCCCACCACGACAGTGCTGACTCCCTGCAGCCACTTTCACAGGTACAATTTGGTCCTAGAAACTGGGCAGGTTTAAAAAAGCACTGCAGTCTAAATCACGTCATATTCTCAGTGAAACATTTGGAGAGTAAATGTAGAGTCCTGGAGAGAAAAATGTTACTCACGATTTTCACATAATGGAGCTGCAGCATAAAAACGCCCTGGGCTGAGTAATTGTGAAAGTGGAGCCAAAAATAAAACCCTGAATTTTTTCCCAAAGTGAATTTCAGGCTCCCATATCCATGGCAAGAATAAAAGTTTAATTTCCATCAATATAAAAGGATTAGAGCTGAGATTTGCATGGATTGTCAGTGCTTGGCTGCAGCAGCCCCAGTTCCTGGCTCTGGCCTCGGTGGAGTTTGGCCCACACACTCAGCTGCAACAGCAGGAAATGGCAGCATCTAAAATCCCATCTTTTTTTCATTTGTTTTGTCCTCTCTGATGTCCATGTTTAGGTAGAAGTTACTCATTCATTAAAGGATTTAATTCCTCCTTTTTTCCAGGGCCTGGAAAAGCTGCATCCAGGAGCAGAGCCAGTGCCCAGGAGCTGCCCACAGGGCTGGCACAAGGCTCAGCCCCTCCTGAGCCTGAGAACAGAAACCAGAGAGAGCTGCAAGGAGTTCCAGCACAAATTATCCATCAGAGAATCAGTGTCACAGTCTGAACGGGCATTGGCCACCAGAGCTGTCCCCACACCCCCACAGCCTGCAGGCCCAGCCCCCCGGGAGCTTTGCTGAGCATCCTCAGCTTGTGTGTGAATCCCAGAATGCCAGAATCCCAGAATCCCAAATCCCA
>VXBR01010277.1:0-13282 GCA_013400215.1 Cisticola juncidis | reverse complement strand
AATCCCAGAATGCCAGAATCCCAAATCCCAGAATTCCAGAATCCCAGAATCCCAAATCCCAAATCCCAGAATGCCAGAATCCCAGAATCCCAAAATCCCAGAATGCCAGAATCCCAGAATGCCAGAATCCCAAAATCCCAGCATGCCAGAATCCCAAATCCCAGAATCCCAAAATCCCAGAACCATTTCAGCTGGAAAAGCCCTCCCAGCCCATCATATCCAACCTGTGCTGATCCCACCCTGTCCCCAGCCCAGAGCTCTCAGTGCCACCTCCAGGAATTCCTCGGACACTCCAGGGATGGGCACTCCAAACCTCAGTTCCAAAACCTGAGCTCCCTTTCCATGCAGAAATCCCTCCTGGTGTCCAACCTGCCCTGCCCTGGCCCAGTTTGGGGTCTTTTCTCTCCTCCAGTCCCCTGGGAGCAGAGGGACCCCCATCTCTGCAGGTTCCCTGCCCTGGCACAGGTGTCTGGGCTCAGGAAGCTTTCATGGCTGTTTTTCCTTTCTTTTCCCTTTGCTCCCTAAGCAAAACCAACTCTCACAAACCAGGGAGAGCTTTTGCCATGTTCCAAGCAAGTGCAGAGACTCCAAGCTCAAATTGCTCTAATAATTTATTCTGGTCTTGAAATCCCCGGGGTTATTTCACACAAAATGTATTTTAAGTTGTTTGGCTCCAAAATGACAAGATAACAGACGATACATATTCATTTGCTCCCCCAAGATGGTGATGAGATGTTACAAAATAAAGCAGCAGATCCTCCCTCCCCAAACAGGCAACTCGTGGCTTTATCTCCCCGGTAGCACCCGAATTGTGCTGCCATTTATCTCGAGGGGGTGTTTATGGAGGGGATTGTTTGCAGCTGGAGCTACAAGGCATGAAACAAACTGATAATGGAACTTTCTTGTGAAGCTCATTCTTTTGCCGTGGCATTTTTCTTTTTTCCTTTATGAGCTTCATGACAGGCGAGCAGTAATTTCCTTTCTGTATTTTAGCACAAACAACAGATTAGTGTCACACTGTTTGCTGGGAGCTTTTGCTGCTGCTTGCATGAGCACTTGTTGGTGTCGGGCGTATTCCAAATAAATAATGTGGTCATTCAGAAAGACAAAAAGCAGAAAGATGCTCCTGGCAGGCTGAGCAGGCTGGGCTGAGGGATGCCCTGGCACTGTGGATCCCAGCACAGCCCAGGCTTTGTCTTCTCTGAGACACCCACGGGCCACAGAATGGAACCCAAATTAACTGCATCCATCACTGAGGGTAAATTATTTATCTGGGGAGTCTGTAGAACACATAATGTAACCTCACAGAAAAAAATTACTTTAATTTTTGGCCTTCTTCACACAGTAACTAATTATTTTCTCATGGTTCTGGTAATATCAGTGTGAGAAACCACAAGGAATCATTGCATGGCAATTCCTCCTGTTTCTCTGATGTATTTCTTCTTCAACCCCTATATATATATATATAATTATTATTATAAATANATATAACATATAATTAATAATTAATAATTAGTAATAGTCATTAATAAGTAATAAATAATAATGTCTGCTTTTAAAGACCACCATGAAAAATTGTTTCCAACTTCCACAAATATCCTGATTTAAAAATAAAGTACTAGAAAATTCCTTTTTGAAGTAGATAAAAAGAAACTAAGAACAAACATCAATTCCTACCACATTGAAATAAATAACAGAAGCAGGTTTTTTTAGAAAAAAATCCTCAGCATCCCCCCAATGCCCTTCTCAGCATCCCCCCCATGCCCTTCTCAGCTCTGCCCCCGCTGAGCTCTGCCCATCCCCAGGCACCGTGGGCTCTCCAGCACAGCACAAACCCAAAAGTGTTTGTCCCCAAAAGGGTTTGTCCCAAAAAGGATTTGTCTCTTTATTTCCAAAGCACTGCTCACCCCCATGCACTCAGCTGCAGCCCTTCACTCAGCTCCACACCCTATGGGGACACACACACCCTGAGGGGACACACACACCCTATGGGGACACACACACCCTGAGGGGACACACCCTGAGGGGACACACACCCCCTGTCCCTGGCAGTCCTTTCCCACAGGCTCACCCTGCATTTGCAGCACCATTCCTTAGTCTGCCTTTGATCAGAACAGATCCTCCACATGAAACCTATCTTTTTCTGCCATAAAAATGTTTTATAACTATAAATTGCAGACCAAGAAAATTACCACAATGTGGAAAATTACTACTGGGCAATAAAAAATAATCTGATTAATTGCTTTCTGATCGTTGTATACAAAGATCAGGATATGAAAATTGCATTTTATTGAGTTTATTCCTTCTAGATTCCCACATAAAAGTTGAGTTTATCTTTTAATTGATCGACAGTGCATTTACATATAAATCTGAAAATTTGGGTGTGGGAAGATGGCTTTAAATGAGCAACAGAGGACATGCACACTGCAGCGAGTCAGGAAAAGGAAAAGGCTTAAAAACCTTTTCAAGTTGCCCTTAGGGGATGCTGGTGGCTCTACTCTGGGATCTGTTGCCATTTATCCTCTAATTAATCAGGCTTTTGTCTTAATTTCTATAATTGCTTCGCAATTTGGTGAGAAACCAAAGTATTAGCTAAGAAATATTTCCTGGTGAGAGGGGCTGTGGCCTTGTGCTGCCTCCTCAGAGCCCCCACCCCAAAATGAAATAAAACCCAGAGCAAGGGGACAGGGATCATCTGTCAAGGCTTGGGAATGGTTCATGGCAAGACACAGTGCACTGGTGTTGCCAAACTACGGTGAAATTGAGATTAATTGGGGGTTAATTAGGTCTGGGCAGGCCAGGGGGTGATTCAGAGAGGGAACAGCATCACGGGTTGGGTTAGGGGAGGGTCTGGGGTGCACAGCAGAGACCAAGGGCAGCAGTGCCAGCCCTGCTGGGGCTGCCCAGGAGCTCCTCAGGGCCTGGCAGGACCCTGGGACAGACCCCAACCCCTCTGTGCCCCCTGGCACCAGCGCCCTGCCCAAGGGTGCCCTCTGCCCCCACTGGGACAGACCCCAACCCCTCTGTGCCCCCTGGCACCAGCCCAAGGGTGCCCTCTGCCCCCACAGGGACAGTCCCCAACCCCTCTGTGCCCCTGGCACCAGCGCCCTGCCCAAGGGTGCCCTCTGCCCCCACTGGCACAGACCCAAAAGCAGCCCGGGGTGCCCACCCCTCTGCTGGGGAGACCCTCGGGGCTGGCAGGGGAACCACGGCCCCCTGCACCCGGGGAGCTCCTGAACTGCCAGGTAATGTTGGGAAAATGTTTTATTCATCCCTCGTTTCACGGCTGGCACTTGCTTTTCTTTTGGTACTTATTTAACACACATTTAATTTACCGTATTTGAAAGCACCGACATATTTCCTAATTACCTGAAGTGCTTAAAGGCTTTCCACGCTGTTAATATTTCCTTTCTTCTCGGGTGTGTGGGCTGAGCTGCTGCCAGAGCAGCCTGGCCACGGTCAGGGCATCCCTGGCAGCCCCAGGGGACAGGAACACAGAGCAATTCTGCAAATCCCAGGTGCTGCCACCTCTCCCACCCGTGGCATTTCCCTGCAGGTGACTTTGCTGTGCCTCCCTTCTTATGAGGATACAAATAATCCTATCAGGCTCTCGTTCTACCCCATTTACCAGCTTCACTCTGAGCATTTCTGCCATAAATGTGGGGTAGAAAATTACCTCTGTGGGGTGCAAATTACTTTAAATCCAGGAGTTTTCCAGAGGAACTTTTTTTTGAAAGAAGAGGAAGGAGTAAGAATATTTGGGATTATTTTCCTGTGCATCTGGTATGGCCTTACCCCTTGAGACAAATGTGAGCAGATACAAATATCTGCATCCCAATGGCCTCACGTCTCGCCAGGCCCTGCCAGGGAGGAGAGCAGAACAATCCATGTCTAATTACACAACACATTCTCCTGAATAATTAGCCCCATTTTTCATGGTGGATTTTTCAGAGCAGCCAAGCAGCTCCAAGCTCACCCTGGTTCACACCAAGAGCAGCCTGGGACAGTGGGAGGTGTCCCTGCCAGGGCAGGGGTGGCACTGGGTGGGGTTTAAGGTCCCTTCCATCCCAAACAATTCCACAAAATCAAGATTAAGTAAATGTCTGCATCACCCAAAGAATCTCAAGGTATTACTGTGAAAACACAACATAATAATTTGGAATTTAAATAAAAGGAAAACTGGGGTTGGGAAAAAGAATGAAAGGAAAAGTGACAGGGGACTGACAGCAGCCGTGTTCAGCTGGGCACACCCGAGGAGATCCTGGGTACCCCGGACAGGGATGGTTTCCTTCTGAAGGGAAGAGATGCTCAGATACCTCCAAGCCCTGGAGAAGAGGTTTGGGCACCATTCCCTGCAGAGCCTGGAGGTGCAGAGTGCACAGGAGGATTCCCCACCCTGCCCAGGGGACACCTTGGCCCGGGGGATGCTCCCGGTGCCCCTCGCCCTTCCCCGAGCACTGCCAGCCCCTCTGCAGCTCAGCCCTGTCCCTGGGCACTCCTGCTCCTCCCTGCAGTGTTTATTCTCACTTAGGCTTGACAAGCTCTGCTTGGACAGAAATGGTTCTGTAATTGGCCTTATAAATGGCAAGGGCTCAGTGCACTCTCATCTCTCGCAGCAACTTAATAACAGCAGATGAGGGATGATCAGATCCACCTGCAGACTGCAAGTGCAGTTTCTGCCATCAGAACCAGCCCCAGAACATTATTTAATAACTGCTGGCTCCTGCCCTTCGCTGGGCTCTGCAGAGAGCAGGGCTGGCACCCCTTCCCCAGGGACGCTGAGGATGCTCCCTGACCCTGGAGCAGGGGGGCAGCACCGGCAGCAGGGGCAGCATCAACATCCCGGGCAGGGCAGAGGGGCAGCTGGAGGGGCAGGATGAAGTGAGCATGGGGAATAATTGATACATCACTTTTCCTGTGCTGTTTGTACAAAAGTTTCATTTGGTACAAGTTCCAGTGCCTGAAGGGGCTCCCAGAGGGCTGGAGAGGGCCTGGGACAAGGGTGTGGAATGCCAGGACCAGGGGAATGGTTCCCCACTGCCAGGGGCTGCCCCTGCCCAGGGATGCTCTTTAGGGTCCCTTCCAGCCCTCGGGCTCTGTGGTTCCCTATCCAGAGCTATCCCTATCCCTCTCCACCAGCCCAGCCCTGGTTTCTGTGCCTGCCCTGGAGCCATCCCTCTGCTGGAGACTGGGAGAGGAAACGAGAGCTGTCATTGTGATTCTTTGGGTAAAGAGGAAAAAAGATAAGCCAAATATGCCAATTTATGTGTGGAAAGGTCAGAATTTAAAAATTCTCACTTCCTACACTGCTACATGTCTTAAAATGGAATAAATTTTAAGTGCACCATAAAACTATATTCTTCATTCCATTTACCAGGTAACTGCTGCTCCCTCTCTGCCTGCATGAAGACAAGCCTTGGGCTCTTTTATTAATATCCACGAGCATAATTTAATGGCTGATCCAGCACTGGAGACACACATTTCATATTTAACAGGAAGGCTGATTTGGAAGGAGCCTGGAAGAACTGTAATGAACAGATTGGTTGCTCAGTCTGCTCAGATCAATACAACATCACTCACTTATTGCAACTTATTGGCCAAGTCGTTCCTTGACGTCTTGGTACTCGTGTGTAGCAACCAGAAAAGTGGCAGACAGAAGGACCTCAAATTAATTATGTTCCTATGAGTTTAATTCATGTGGAACCCTGAGGTCCACGCTGCAGCAGAGATCAGTTCTCTCTATTTCTCCACAAACTCACACGTGCAATATTGGAGGGCACACACCAGTCCCAAAGGCCAGGCCAAGGCTGCTTTGTGCACAGGGCCCTGCAAACAGGCAATGAAATGAGATCTCTTTATCAACTCTAGCACCAAACTGAACCTTTAAAAAGAATAAACACCGGGAAGACAACAGAGCATGCAGCAGAACTGCCAGCTGCCCCCGAGACACTGAAGGTTATAGCCCGGTGCTCTGGAAGATAAAGCTTGCCTGGCCTTTATGGTGACACCTTTTATGTGCTCTCTGCCCAGAGCCAGGCTCTTTCCAGCCCATTCCAGCTGTGCTCTGTCTCATGTGTTATTCATGCTCCCCAGGATTGGAAAAATGAACACGTTGCCCGAGCTGCCAGAGCACATTATGGTAACATCACATTTGAAGGCTCTTATTTTCCCCCATATCCAATTATTTTTCCTCCTAGGTTCCAGAATCAAAATCAGGTGAGGAAAATCACCTACTCACAGTCCAAGGAGTGGGGCTGTGAGTGTGCCAGGGGTGCTGTGAGCCCCCAGCTCCCATAAAGAGGTGGTGCTGAATATGGATCATGGCCAGGCTCTGCTGCCCTTCCACACCAGCCCTGCTGCACAGCAATCCCTCCCTTCACTCTGAACACAGGAGGAATTTTAACACGTGGTGCCCTCGGTGCCTGATGCTTCTCTGTGCCGTGGCACATCCTGAAATGTCACAGTCACACAATCTCCTTGTGCCCAGCTCATCCAAAGAGCCAAGGTCTGCCTGCCCTGGCTTTGCTCCCCTCTCACAGCTTCTCAGGGCTCCTTCTGTCCTCTCCTTCCAGGGGTTTGTTTCATTCCAGGAAGGTGGGAGGTCCCAGGATACTGCACAGCTCCATGGACAGTGGCACACAAACCACACCACCCTGCAGGGCACAGCAGCTCTGGGGCAGCAGCACCCACAGAACCCCACTGAGGGTCCAGGGGGGTTTCATTCATCCCCTGCTGCTGCTGCTTCCCCAAAGGGCCCCACGGCCAGAGGGGCTCCCTCTGCCATTCACAGGCACATGGAATTTAGAACATGCCCTGGTGCCTCTTTCCTCTGGAGATGGAGATGTTTGCACAGAGAAACCCTCAGATTCCCTATCAGCAGCAATAAATATGATTTTGCATCCCATTTCCTGAGGGAATAACACATCAGCTCACACTGCCTGAGCCATTTTAAATGTTTCTCCTTGGAAGTGAAATCTGAAAGTCTCCACATATTAGACTCCAGTCAGGTTTCACTCCCCACCTATTCTAATCCTACGCCTCATTATTTGCAGATAGACAAATAAATGCAACATGCCAGTGTTCTCCCCACTGGTGCTTAATGGCAGTTTTTCTTCCTTTTAAAAATAAACAAATACATAAATAAAGCAGAGTCTCAGACTGTCTCTGCTGCAGAGGCTCCTCAGAGCACAGATCCAGCTCCTCATGTGTTTTCTCTCACCTTAGCCAACCAACACTGCCAATAAATCAGCATCCCCCCACTCCAAAAAATAAAAAGCCCACGAAGTTGAGCTTTTCCTTCTCCTTTTCACCTCCACCTGATGTTCAGCACAGAGGTTTCCCTGGCTGTTTTCCCTCCTCCCACCCAGCTTTGTCCTTCAGTGGGTCTCCACCGCTCCCAGCAGGAGCAAGATCTGCTTCTGCCATCTCTGCTCTTTTCCAGAGACAAATCCTGAACCACCAAAGAGCATCAAACCCCTGAGCTGGCCCTGCTGGCACAGAGGTGCAGCTGCTGCCACAGAGGTGCAGCTGCTGCCACAGAGGTGCAGCTGCTGCCACAGAGGTGCAGAGGTGCAGCTCCTGGCCTCTGTTTGCCCGCAGCAGTCCCAGGAGCAGAGCGCGCTGCATCAGCAGCTGCATCAGCAGCCGTGCAGCTCCTGCCAGCTCAAACCCCACTGCTGCTCCTCTCCTCGCTGAGCACGAGGGCTGGAGGCTGAAATAAAACAGAAAAATAGCTGCTCTGTGAGGAGATGGAGACAGCCTGAGTGCTACCCAACACTATTAAGAAAATAAATCTTCCAGAATCAAAGTCCCCAAACAAACAGATTTATTCACGTCTCTAGACCCGCTTCTTTCCTCTGCTCAGAGTTAAAAAAAACCCTAAACCTTTCATGTAAAGCTTTTAAAAATCCATTCTGGGATTGGCTATTCTGCATTTCATGCAATATGAATGGGCCTGGGAAATTTTTCAGAACAAAATGATTACCCTAAATTATTGATCAAAGGAAGCAAATGTACACAGTGGCCTGCAGAACGTCCCGGCTGCTCCGAGGGAAGAGAGCCCTCCGTGGTGAGGCACTGGCAGCAGGCATGGATCACCAGGAAGGCTCATTCCTAATTACATGATCTTACTGCACATTAAATATGAAAGCCATCTTTTCATTTTTATGCTAAGTTTGAAATATTTCCTCAGAAGTGAACAAAGGGGCAGAAAAAGCAGATGTGAGGATGCTCGTCCCAGCAGCAGCCACCGACCATCACAGTGTTCAGGGCCTTCAGAGACCTCTCACCAACTGAACTCCTCACATCTCACAGGGCAGGGGATGGAGAAAACTCAAGTGATGGAGCAAACCAGCAGGACTGGCAAGCTGGGTACAGCCCGGTGCAGGATGGCAGCTCACAAAGCCAGACCTGGGCAGAAGTTTCCAGAGGAGGTTCCTCAGACAGGCTGCAGCAAGAGAAAAACTTTCCCCCTGCCCTTAGGCAGGTTCAGAGGGGATGAGAGGGAGCCTGCAAGAGCAGAGAATTTCAGCAGCCCTGGGAACAGCCAGGCTCCTGCCCAGGCAGCAGAGGCTGTGGCTGATGGAACACAAAGGGCTGGGGCAGAGCAGAGACCCCTCAGTGCCCCGAGTCCCAGGCTGGGCATCACTCACCCCTCTGAAACCTCTGACAGCACCAACAGGACCTCCCACAGCACCAACAGGACCTCTCACCTCTGCTGATGTCCTCCAAGGACCCCACCAAAACCTCCCTGGGGCACATCTTGGCTTTACCAGCAATCACTGTTCACCAAAACAAACCCAGCTGCCAATGAGGAGCATTCCGTGTGTGTAACAGAGCCCTAATCAGAGCTGTGCATTCCTGCTAAATCCTGGGTGAGCAGTGGCACCAGAGGTGCTCCTTTCACTGCTTTCCCAAGTGAATTCCCCACAGTGACTCCAGCAGCAGCGATTTCCAGGGGCTTAGGGACGTGGCTTGGTGGCAGTGCCAGGTTTATGGTTTGGCTCGATAATCTTAAGGATCTTTTCCAACCTTCATTGTTCTATTCCATTTCTTTTCGAAGCAGGCATCTGCAAAGGCAGAGTTTTCCATTGTTTCATGGCATTGTTTCTGCTCCTTGCTGCAGTGTGGGATTACCCTCAGATCATGCAGGACAGGAGTTGTGCAGCACAGCCCCAGCTCCCAGCCCTGAGGGAAGCCAGTGCCTCACTCCCATTACTGCTTTTTCTCCACCCTAATAACCCATCCAGAGCCGCGTGTGAGGAGTCAGCAGGAGGTGTCAGAGCACACCAGGAGCAGCAGAGCTGGAAGAAAACTGCATTTCTGATGGAAAAAATGCCCCATCTTCCCACTCTCCCACAGATACAGATAATAACCTTCATCCAACCTGAAAAGCAAAGCCACAGTGTGTGATTTGTAGCAGTGAGAGTGGGAGCAGTGTGAGATGGCCACCAGCACGGGAGCTGCCCCGGCCGGGGCTGAGCAGAGGACGAGAAGATGAACAGGTCAATTACAGAGTCCTGCTCCTCATCTCCCCAAGTAATTGAAGATTCAGTATCATTTTTAGCGAGTTGTTTTTAATTGGTCTCATTTGCTGCTGTAAATTAGGTGCAGCATTGTCCCTGGTGTGATGTATGCTTCTGTGCAAATTGGAACCAAAACGTGCAAAACATCCCAGCCACTGCCACGGCAAAGCAGCCCCAGTCAGATAAATGCAATTAATTTCCAGGCCTGGCCTTGAAATATTATGATACTAATCTATTTCTTTGGCTGTTAGTGATGGTCTCCATCAAGGTCAGGAGAAATTGCTCAATTAATAAACGCCTGCTTGCTCCCACAACAACAAAGCTGTAGCAGGGGAGACCTCTGGGCAGGGAGCAGGGGGAGCTGTGTTTCTGCAGCCTTGACAACAAACCCCTCCTTTGGGGGCAGAGTTTGGGGTCTGGGGCTGCCCTGTGCCCCCTGCAGATGCTTTGGGGGGTTCAGGCCCAGGTTTGTACCCCCCAGCCCTGCCCAGTGCCCTCCTTGGCAGTTCAGGACAGGCACAAGGGGGAATCCTGGCCTGGAGCAATTCAGGGATTTGTTTTTGCTGCCAGAGCCAGTGCAGGCTCTTCCCAGCAGCGTCCCCCTGCCAGAACCCACAGCCATTTCTATTCCATGACCCCACAGATTTGAAAGGACCCCAGCCAGATGCTCAGCAAAGCCCCAAGAATTCCATGTGAAGCCTCCTTGCATCCCCTCTCATTCCCAGCCCCACTGATTTTGCCATTTCCTTTCCCAGTTTCAGCCCAGCCCTCCCACGTGCAGGTGCCTCACGGGAGGGTTTGCTGGTGCACCTGAGCCAGCACAGGCTGGCAAAATCAGGTTATTGAAGCACAGCCACTGTACCTGCTTTTATCCCTGGAATTGCCTCCCTCCAGGGCTGCCCCAGTTTGCAGCCCTTTCATCAGAGATGTGGAGCATCCTTGCAGGAGCCCGGTGGTGTCTGCAGAACGGGATCCTCTGGGGAGGGCAGGTATTGTCCAACAGCCCTGCCACATATTCAGATAATTCAGGAAAATAAATCCAAATCAAAATGATTTCAGCTTTAGTCCAAGGCACAGTGAGGGCCCAGTAGGACAGGCATTTCTCAGGCAGAATTTTGCTTTTCTGCTGAAATAAACCATCAATTACCACAAGAAAAGGAGAGAATAAAGGGGTGGGAGGGTGGCAATGGCCTCCCAGAATGGGGCCCGATCCAGTTCCCCTTTTCCTGCCTCGGAGCAGTGTCCCTGCCTGGGAGGGACCCGGGAGGGGATCCCAGCAGGCAGATTTGGATAACAGGGCTCTCCAGCCTTGGACATGGCCCTTCCAGAGCCTGGGCCAAACACAGACCCCTCCTGCTGTCCCCACCCTCCACTGCTGCCTGCTCACCAAAGCCCAGCTCATTAATTCATTACACCCTGACTGCACCAATTAACTCGTTGGAGAACAGCAATGAATATGTTGGACAAGCAGGTCTCAGTTCCAGTTCTTCCTTTGGGGAGGGAAGAGGCAGCTCAGGGGGTTCATGAATCTGCTCAGGAGCCCTTCCCAGCTGAGCCAGTGCCACCCTGCTGGTGCTGGGCACCCCTGCCCCAGGTGGGCTCAGCACAGCCCACCAGGAGTGCCAGGAGTGCCAGGAGTGCTCAGGGCAGCAGCCACTGCTCCCTCCCAGGGACCATCACAGAATGTGTCAGGTACAGCAGGTTTTAATCATCCCCAGCCCACTCCCACAAATGTGAATTATTGCAGCTGGGTGTGCCTGCTCCTGCAGGGCCCCTGGGGCTCTCCCACCCAGCATCTCTTGGGGCCTCTCTGCAGTTTTCCCAGATTAATTAAGGTCTGGATTCAAGATTTTTGTCAATGTCTTGGCAAAGGTTTATGGAGGTCCTTAGGGTTAATTTATAATCCCCTCAAGAATAAGTAAATATTTAAACTTCCCCCAGTGGTGTAATTGAATGTTTTAATTCATGCTGCTAGACCGAGTCAGGCAAATGCCTCTATTGCAGGAGTTATTTATTAAATAAATGAAAGTAAGAAATCACTGGTGTCACTTGGGCAGGGTTTGTAGGGAGGTACTGCCCCTGCAGCCCTGACCCCACATCTCACCTGCCCAGAAAGGTGAGGGGAGGTGGTTTTATTTCCATGTGAGCTCAAGGTCCAGAGGACAGGGAGCAGTGGGGGAACTGCTCTGGCCAGGGATGGCCTGAGAGCCAGGGCTGCAAACAGAGGGACAGAGGGCAGGGCAGGGGCAGGAGGGGGCCAGGGGGGCCAAAACCAGAGCCCAGCAGAGCCCCTGGCACAGGCCAGGCGGATGGAGGGATCTGTGGAGGGATGATGGATGGATCCATAGATCCATGGATCTATGGATGGATGGATGGATGGGTGAAGGGATGGATGGATGGATGGATCTGTGGATGGATGATCTATGGATGGATGGATCCAAGGATGGATGGATGGATCCATGGATCCATGGATCGATGGATGGATGATGGATCCTCCCCCTGCCCATGCTACAGCTGCAGGCAGCACAGAACCAAACCAGCATCAATGGGTGTGTGATACCACAGCTCACAGACACAAACCTGGGAATCTGGAGCCTTGTACATCCAGGAGAAATGATGGTTGTTGTTTAAATATTCATTTTTGTGTTCTGGGCACCGCAGGCCACTGTAAATCACAGCTCCCTCACGGCAGTGATTGCACTTGGATAAACACTGCTCACTCTTGCTTGTGCTTCTGTCTCTGAACCAGCACTGCAGACCCGTGGTGCTGCAGGCAACAGACAGAGATGAACTGGAAATTAAGGCACCTAAATAATTAACCCCACTCCCGAGTCTTGGAGGCAATTTAATCAAGTGCTCCTGGGGCCCTGGCAGGTAGGGAATGATCCCCATTGCCCCCTGTGCCCCATGGCTGCAGCAGCAGGGCTGGGCTGCATTGCACTGCAGGGCTGGGCTGCTGCTCTTGGGACAGGGAATGTTGGCCTGAGACCCCAGACAGCTCTTCCAGGGCACTGCCAGCTGAGCCAGAGCTGGGCAATGACCCATCCTGGCTCTGGGCACCACTGCCAGCCCTGGAGAGGCCTGTTCCAGGAAGCTCCACTGTCCTGCACATCCTCATCTGCTCTGATTAATTATGCATGGATTTTTGATTGCAAATATGGCATGGAGAGGAGTGCACAAGCTGGGTGAATCAATTTGTCCTAAGTAACATCCATCCACAATTCCTGGATTCGTTTTTTTGCCCACAAATTAACAGGGGATGGAGAGACAGAGATTTCCTTCTTGTGTTTGTTCTGGGAATTGTTTTTCATCCTGACAGCCTCTGCAGTGTGGGCTGGGTTAGAGGCAGAGTTCACAGAGCTGGGAAAGCTGAGAAAGAGCAAGGCTGGGAGCCCTGGGGGTGCCAGGGCAGGGCTCAGGGAACTCAGGCACAGAGCTGCATCCTGCAGGGCTCAGGGAACTCATCCTGCAGGGCTCAGGGAACTCATCCTGCAGGGCTCAGGGAACTCATCCTGCAGGGCTCAGGGAACTCAGGCACAGAGCTGCATCCTGCAGGGCTCAGGGAACTCATCCTGCAGGGCTCAGGGAACTCATCCTGCAGGGCTCAGGGAACTCATCCTGCAGGGCTCAGGGAACTCATCCTGCAGGGCTCAGGGAACTCAGGCACAGAGCTGCATCCTGCACATCCCAGCCTGGATCTGCCTGCTGGAGCAGCAGGCTGGGCACAGGCACAGATCTCAGGGGTCTGGGCTGGGAGG
>VXBR01010275.1:0-276230 GCA_013400215.1 Cisticola juncidis | reverse complement strand
ATTCTGCAAGAAGTGTCCAACACCGCTCTGAATGAGCTTCTCTCGAAGCTTGTAAATCTTGTTTCCCACCGAGAGCATCTGTTTTGTGTGATGCACACGAGGTCACACACTGATTTGCCATGGTTTATTGCTGAAGGGAACAGGAGAGCTGATGCTCTCGCTGCTCCTGCAGTGATAGCCCCATTGCCTAACATATTCAAACAGGCAAAGCTCAGTCATCAGCTTTTACACCAGAATGCGCCGAGCCTGGTTAGACATTTCCACCTCACACATCAGCAGGCCAAAGCAATTGTTGGCTCATGTCCATCGTGTCAGTCCCACACCATGCCCACACTGCATGCTGGAGTCAATCCTCGTGGGCTTCAAAGCTGCGAGCTCTGGCAAACAGACATTACACACATTGCAGAATTTGGAAGACAGAAATACGTTCACGTATCAGTAGATACTTTCTCAGGTGCAGTTTACGTCTCTGCGGACACAGAGGAGAAGGCACAGGATGTCATTAAACACCTCATCCAGGCATTCTCTTTTATAGGTATCCCCAAAGGTCTCAAAACTGACAATGGCCCAGCGTACAAATCAGGTGAGTTCAGCAGCTTCCTGCAGCAATGGGGAGTGGAGCATAAAATAGGCATCCCACACTCCCCCACAGGCCAAGCAATCGTAGAAAGGACCCACCAGGAAATCAAAAGAGTCCTTGCA
Source organism: Cisticola juncidis (assembly GCA_013400215.1). Lineage (NCBI taxonomy): Eukaryota > Metazoa > Chordata > Aves > Passeriformes > Cisticolidae > Cisticola > Cisticola juncidis. Next base: position 275,528 of record VXBR01010275.1, on the reverse strand, counting down.
CAACAACAGCAGGTACTGAAGGTTGAGCCTCCCTCTATCCGTTTAGCCAGGGCACTGTACACAATCAATTTTCTGAATTGCAGTTTTGAAGTGTTTAACCCACCAGTGGTGAGACACTTTGGATCAAGTTCCGATTTCCAGCAAAAGGAGAAGCCACCAGTCCTGCTCAGGTCTCCTGAGAGCGGACAGGTGGAGGGCCCATATGACCTGGTGACATGGGGACGAGGGCATGCCTGTGTCTCCACGCCCACTGGGCTCAGATGGGTCCCTGCAAAATGGGTGAAGCCTTTTAGGGAAAAGCAGGGGGAGAGAAGGGAAGAAGTATCGCAAGTTGCTTCTGTGGCACTGCACCGCAAAAGGCAAAATTGCACCTGGCTGACCCTGCCCATTCTCTGGGAATGGGAGGACCCCTCACCTTTTTCTTATTTCCAGCCTTCATGTTAATTATTCTGTGTTTTAAAGTCTGTTTTTTCAGTTTTTCAGTGTGAAAGATCCAGCCCAGACCAGAAAAAGTCACCACCATGACACATTTCCTGCCGATGATTCTCCTCCTCACCACCCTCCTGGCTGCCCATCCCTCAGTCTAAGGCAAATGTCTGGGCCACCCTCGCTACATCTACAGGCCAAGACCACATTCGCCTCAGCAAAACCTCAGCCGCAGCTAAAACTGAAGACATCAAGGAAGTCATCAAAAAAATAAAGGATATGGTGAGCGAAATCAAAGAGGAGACATCGGACTGGTTCATTGACCTCTTTAAGAACTTGGGGTTCTCGGGTTGGGCTGGATCCATTTTAAAAACCTGTTTGTTTATATTAGTTGTCACTGCGATTGCTTTAGTTGTGATACGTTTTATTAGAAAAATGATTCATAAGTTTAGGTCTAGTGCCACATCATCCCCAAAGCTGGCTGTGAACCATGTCTCCATGGCAACTGTTCCTGAGGAAATTGAAATGGAAAACTTGGAAAAGTCTTGGGAAGATGAGGGCCTCTCTGAGGAGCAGTGATCGCCCATGCTGTCATGGTTCAGAGACAGCTTTTCTGAGTCTGAACAGCAGCCTCCTCCATGCCAGGTTTGCTCATCTTAATAAAAGAAAAAGGGGGAGATGTGGCAGTGTGTAAATTTAGGTTTGTTAAGTTTGCTGTATCATCCATTTGTTCTCTCTCCCACGTGCGCGCACCTGCTGCAAGTTACGTAACCATTTGTTACTTGTCACTCATGCTGCCCGCGTTTTTTGTACTCCTCCCCGCTTCTCCGGTTGGTAAAAGTTAAATTTTCCGCATGTGTGACGGTCCCTGGAATCCCCCTTATTGGTTGCTGTACCCTTACCCCCTCCCTCTCACCCATCTGAATAAAACCACGCGCGGGGCTGCCCCTCGGGGCAGATTGCTGGAGCAGATGAGGCGCAGTCCCACCACACCTGCAAGCACAATAAACCTCCTCACTGCCACCGTCCTGCCTCTGCCTGTCACTTTAATACCGCTGCTGAAGGATCTCTTCGAAACAAAGCACCCCCAGGAACCAGTATCGGCTCACGGCGCATGAACTGGTCCTCGTCCCTTGTCACGGTGCCCGGGCTGGCCATGTGTGGAGGCTGAGGTCTCAAAACACGGCACCGTGACAAATTTATGCTTTTGATTTTGCTCTTGGTAAATTTCAACCAAGTCCTTATTGGGGCACAGCATTCCTACATTAATGTCCAATCTGTAAATTTACTATTCCTTGGGCTGTTCTGTGACAGTGGTTTTGGTATGGACAGGTAGAAATTGATGAATTTGTTCCTCTCTGAGGAGTGTTTTGAGCCATAAGAACTCCAGCCAGCTGGACTGATGTGGAAAAAAGCTGCAAGTCTCTTTAAGGGCATTGCCCAGGAGCCTTGGTGTTAATAAATGCCTGCCTGGCTTTCCACAAAATCTGTTACATTCTATATATTTGATGTATGCAAAAAGAACAAATCTCAGGGACTGATTAATTGCAGGGTGAGAAATGTGAGTGTCTTTAATATATGAAAAGGAAAGGCATGTAGCCTCTATGACTTTCTCTTTTGTACCAGGCTGACTTGGAGTGTCTGTTGGCCTGTTCTCGATCATTCATCACACACCTGTTTATTACTTACACTTTGGTCTCCAGCATTCCTTGTCTCACCATGCATCAGCTATTTGCTCATCCCCTGACAGCTTCCCAGCCTCTCTTGCTTTGGATCATTTGAATTGCCCTTCACTGAACCTTTATGATTTCTGCACTCCCCATTAATTACACCGTTCCTTTCTTCCCTCGTATGTTTATTCTTCTGTTGGTATTGGCACACCTCTGCTTGTTTTACAACCACCTGGCCACACATGATGACAGGGTGTTGAAACAGCTTAGTTGGTAAGGGCTGAACAGCCGTCAAAATGCCATGTTAGTTACACAGGCGCAGCTGACTGAGGAATTGGCTTAGACATTCAGTCACCTAATACAGCACAAATACACATTGCCTTCTGACTGAGCTGAAGGAGGAGAGAGGCCCGCCTGGCCACAAACATCAGCACCACACATCTGTGGGGGTGTGAGCAGAACAGCAGAAATTTTGGGCAGGTGAAGAGAAAAGCTACAACCTCCTTTCTTATGTGATGCACACAGAGAAGGAGACAGGGCTTGGGAGAGATGCTTGAAGTTATTTGTTCCCAGCATCAGCAGTGACATCACTGTCAAACTTGTTCTCAGCACTATCCACAGGTTAGAGAAGCCAGCCATCAACACTATTTCTGCAGTCTTCAGCCATACTGCATACCCTTCCTCACACATCTGCTCAGTGGTGGGATCTGCTGTGCCATTGATAACATCTTCCACAAGCTGAATAGGAAGTCTAAGTACGTACTGGGCTTCCAAAAGGGTCAGTGGAAATTCTGCTGGCTCAAACTTATATCCTATGCAAGGGGACATAGACTCAGTAGCCATTTTATTCACCACTAACATACAACCACCTCCCACGGTCATTGCTACCCGGGCAGTGAGGTTGTCACAACCTGGCATCAGAGATGAAAAGAAGGATGTACACAAGGACAAATCTAAGTGCTTTGGGAGAGCTCAAGCTCAACCCTGACAGCTCAAGCAAACATCACTTTCTGGGCATGCCTCATTTGCAGTCCAACAAAGCATCTCCTCACTTGGAAATGTTTAACACTATCATTCAAACAGCAAATATGTTAATGTAAACAGTTTCAGTGTTGGCTACATAAATCACACAGCACATTGCTGAACAGAGTGGGGCAGAGCACCTTTGCCATGCCCAAGCTGCTGTGTTCTTCCACTCTTATGAATGGGTTAAAGTAGGCATTTCACCATGGCAGGGTTCAAGTAAGAAAATATGCACAACAGCTCTTCAGTCAGGCACAAAACCAAGGACAGTAATTTTCCTCCACACTGTTAACTAAAAAATATTTCTGCAAAGAATAAGTATCCTCTCACAGAATAATCTTTTTCTGATTGCATCTCCTGAACTCAGACATATCCAAATGCATATGCAGTGCTGAGTATATGTCTGATTACTGAATAAAGAGTAGTACTCAGACAGCTGGTGCAAGGAAAGCTGTGCAGTAATACGCAGTCAGTCTTTGGAGATTTGGATGGTTCAGGGTGTTTTTAATACATGGATACTCAATCTTTTTCATTTTCTTGGCTGGATATTATTGCATGTTGCCCATAAAACACATCGCACGATCATGCAATAATTTAAGCAAAGTGAATTACAGCTTCTGTTGGCAGAGCAACACAAAAGATAAAAAGAGGGATATAAATGAGTATGTATACATATGCATATAAAGAAGACACAAAATATTTAAGAAATCACAGGAGAAAAAAAAAAGTTGGTTGCTTGAAGCTGTAGTTGGGAAAAGATGAAAAAATCTATCCACACTAATTTAAAATTACAGGTAGAAATTTTAGATAAGAAGAAATTAATTATACAAGCTGGAACTGGGCCAGGACACTGTCCTTGTCTATACTACATAATGTTATCATGTTTGAACATGCTTGTAGCAAACTGAGTCACAGGACACAAAGCTGAGCACAACTTTCCTCTGAAAGCAGGAACAAGCCAGCACAGCCCACTCTGGGTCACCCTGGTGTTATTGTCATGGGACATCACTCTTTTGAATGCAATTTTTCTAGGGCCCTGCTAAATCAGTCAGGACCCAATCTCTGACTAACACAGCATTCAAGTACAAGGCACCACTGTCCTTCATGCTCTTGTAGCCATTTGTGCTAACACTACACCAGCTGAGAAGAGGGCTCACCAGGATTTAAATACGGGAAACACCCCTGTGCAGCTGACACCATGGAGCAATTCACAGGGACCTGTAAGCTCTCCACTTGTACAGTGCTTTATTTACAACTCACGTGGCAGAAAATGAGCGGCCAAGAGGGGAAACATAACATTGCAGCTGACAACCTCATTCCTTTTTTTCACTCCTGACTGAAAGGAGTGAGTACTTCTTACATGAATCGATCTTCCTGCAGGATCCTAGTTTGCCTCTCCCAAGGAGGCTTCAACCTATGCAAGGCACTGCACTGATGACTTTTGCTTTAGGGTTCTCTAATAAACCTTAATTTGAGAATAATGAAGACTGAAGGGTTCACATCCCTCAGGCCAGTCAAGGAAGAGGGCAGCCAAGGATAGTAGAGCCTGGGGAGGACACTAATATATTTTAATTGCTTGCTAAACTTTTGCATGTTTGTCTGGTACAGAAAGGAGCCCACTCTGCTTTAATTTCACTGCTGGCACATGATGGAGTGCTTTCATCTCTGCCATCCTGCACAGGATGATGTGGCAGCTGGCACAGTACCTTTACTGGGGCAACCATATTTCTGCATACCTTGGGCTTAATGTTGAGAAGACACAATTAGGAAAACAGAGGGCAGTTTACACAACACAAGAGGTGTTGGGAAACCAGCCCGCTCCTCATGGGTTGAGTTCCATGCCAGCATTTTCTGAGGGACACCCACAAGATGTGGTGCATCCAGCAAAAGAGAGTTGTTCCCCAAGGCAAGTGCAGGAGCAAAGGTCCTTCTGAACTACAGTTACACAGTCAGGGCTGTGGAGAGTGTCAGGGAGTACATCCTGAATGATGGCAGAGCGGTCGAGCTCTGGGACAGACATGCAGGGACCCTTGCTGTACTGATCGTCAGCCATTGCAATTGTAAGTACCTTTGATTTCAGCTACATTTTCCCCCCAAAGACATAATTTTCTGACTCTTCCTGCTGCTTATTGATCTGCCATTGAGTACAGGCTGCCAAGAGATGCCTCAGACAACAGAGTTCATTACAGTTCATTGTGCTCCCACTTTATATCACTCATCCTTCCCCTCTTCTGTGCCTGACATTTTCAGCTAGCCTGCAGCAAAGAACTTAGCCAGGGGAGAATTCCAATCACACCTGTGTCCTCAGGACCTGTTATTCAGTGCAACCCACCTGGAAGGGAGGCATTTACCCCCCAAGTCACGTCTGCCATCTTCAAATAAACACAAGCAGTGGAGTTTTGTTGATCTGTCCTTAGTTGTCTTCTACTGAAGATGTCCATAGATCCAAACTCCCAGCAGATGTTTCCCACACATCGAGTTTGGTGGGAGGTTTCTCTAAACCAAAAGAGATATCTCTTTGGAGAGGATGTAAATACTTTTCTGTAGTCCATTGACTGGATGGAGTCTAGATGCCAGCAAATACCTAAACATATAGCTGAGGTTTGAACACCTAAATCTTAGGTGAGCCCCTAAACACCCACACCCATGTTCCAGTGTGTTTTTGTGGTTTTGTCCCCAGTGGTTTGCTCCTTTTTCCCCCTTGGGTTGTTGGTGAGATGTTGCAGTATGTTCTGTTAATAATGTATTGTTCTGCATCCTCCTGTGTTGTTGGTTCATCCCAAGATTGTGTCCTCCCACTGAGTTGTCAGTCTTACCCTGCTCCTGCCCCTTGTTCCTGAATGTTCCTCGTCAATCCTCCCTAATGCCAGCCCCCTGCCTGGACCGCCCTTTTGGAAATCCCCTAATCTTCCAGCCCCACCCCCGCCCCCCCTTGGCCCATGTGACTTATTCCCCTCCCCTTGTTCTCCTGATTGGTCTGTGAATTGCAAACCCCACCTTGAGTTCCTCCCCAGTTCTTTTGTTATTGGTCCCCGACCCTAAACTCCACCTTTATTCTACCCCTTAAAATCCACTACCCAGGGTTTGTTCCGGTCCTTGCCCCAGTCAGCGTTTGAATTAGTAAGTGCTGAGATATCCAAGCAAGGCCACTCCCATCTTTCATCTACCTTGGTCTGCAGTAACTGGCTGGGGAAGCCAGGGCCCCAGGGAAGTGTCACCCCTCATTAAAGTACATCATTAGGGTGTGGTGACACACACACACACATATGCACACACTTATGCACATACACACAGTCCAGTGCCAATCATATGAACAGTTATAACAAAAATTCTCTTCCAAAGGAAGTTGTGACTCCTACCTGAGCCTTGGGCCACCATAGCATATGTTTGAGAAATGCTTACTGCTTGGAGGAAAAAGACTTGGAGAAATCCTCTGATATGCACTGGTTAGGGTGTCCCTCTTAGGGAAATGTCCCCACCTATGTGGTGAGGATAGCAGACCCTGGGTGGAGCAGTGAATAGCTCTTTTCTATCACTGTGTTCCCGTGCTGTGCTTAAAAGCCTCTCGGTAAACCCTGGCTCTTCAAAGAACCAAAGGGGTCAGTAAGTGCTGGTGACATCAGAATAAACCCATACTTATCAACCTTGATAAGACCAGTGATAATGTGATTATTTCCGTATGCATTTTTATCCACTTTTTCATACCTAGTCCCAGGTCATCGGATTGTAGCTGAGGTGAAAGTAAGAAGAAAATGTATCAAGGAAATTTAATTGATCTCTTCGCAGTTTCAGCACATTGTTGTCCATCTGGGAGATTCAGAGAGGGAATCTGATTTTTTGGTTGCTATCCCATTCACTGATAGCATCTCCAGACCCTTTAAAAATAATTTCCTTCAGCTAAACCACGGTCAGTTGAGCCATTAAAAAGTTGTGGTTGGATTTTATTTCAGTGAAATTTACAGAAGTAAAAAATCCCTGAGAAACACTTTTCTACTTCTTCTGCTGAAGGAGTTTGAATACTTCTTCAATCCCTTTTGATGATTATCTTTACTTTTCTCTCACAACTCCATTTATTTTTCTGTTTGGATTACTTGTACTCTATTAGGAATAGTTTTCAAGCGTGCAGCTTGGCCAAAAAGTGAGTATTTTCAAACCTGAAATTAAATTGGCAAACATTTCTATCTTCAAAAGAGAACCTGTCAATTAAAAATTTCAGTAATGAAAAAAGGAGTGAATGCTTGGAATGGTATGAAAAGGTAAAAGATCTTTTTGTTTTGTAAAGATAAAAGCTCAAAACACTGAAACTTTCAAACTGTTTGTTTCCCCTGCATCTCTAGCCAAGACTTCGTTCTGGCTAGCAAGTGAAATCTACTGAAATGCCTGCCTGCTTCTGGCACTTGAAACTGGGCAGCAAGCTAAAGTTTGAATAAACTATACGATATTTCGCCTAAGTGTTGGAAGTTAACCAATTTTGATTATAGTATCCTGCATTTGAGTGGGAATTAGTGCAGCTCCATTCCAGACTGGGAAAACAGGAACTTGTTTTCTTAACAAAAAATTATCAGGTGCTGGCAGAATTGGCCCCAAAATCACATTTCATTTTTGCATTAAGCCACTGACAAAAAAGTAATTATTACCCACCAAAATAGTGTTGTTGGAAGTCAGAAATATAAGGGTGAGAATGTTTTATTAACACATGAAACTATGGTTTGAGACTGAAAACCAAAACCCCAGTATTCACCTTTTTTTGCCTTCTGGTATCATTAAGGTCACAAGTGCACTGGTGGATTTTGAGGCTGGGAAGAACCACTGTTGCAAGGCTATCCACACAAGCAGCACCTGAGTCGTTTCACTGCAGCAAGCCCACTGACTTACTGGGGGAAGAGAATGGGGCAGATATATGAAGGGGTGCAGCTGTGACAGTGGAGGCCAGGAGCTGCACCCCTCATTGGGTCTCAGATATGTTCCACTTGCTTTGGTGATGAACAGCAGTACAGACATGGGAAATGACCCATTTATCTCTTCAAGTTTCATATAAAATTTGAGTATTTAGCCTTTCAGTCTCTCCTGTGCTATTATTGACTTATCTCTCATCATTAGTACTTAACATCTATTTTCAGGATTTTCAATAAGCATGAGCTTGTGTATATATAATCCTATTTACCTTTATATTTACTAGCTGGAGATTTTTTTTCCGTGGTTCACAGTTTTGCTCACTTTATGAATTATCTTCATTTGCTAACATTTAATTTGTGTCAGCTGCTAAAAGCTTCTTGGCTGAACACTGCATTTCCTGTTCTGAATCTGACTTTGTGCATCTGAGTGTTTCTGCTATATTCTACACTTTTAATTGCACCCCATAGCTAGTCTAGCATTCTCCGACTAGCTCAGCTAGTCCATTTTCTTTATTTTTAGCTCCCCTAAAAATAACTGACTGCCCTCTCATCATTAAAGGTGATACACAGCTCTGTATTTCTAAAATATGTCAGTTCTTAGCATTTCTTTATAAATAATCTCTTCCATTGTTTGGACCAGGGTAACCTCTGCAAAGATCAACTTTCCTGTTGTCTCAGGAGTGGTGATTAATGTGCCAAGATAAAGTGACATCATTGAAGACTTTTCTACCCTCTTTGTCACTCTGTAGCCTCAATCTGGGCTTTGTTTTATGAAAACAGTGTGTAAAAGCCTTTGTACTTGCTAGCTGATAGGAGGGGTTCAAGATAACTCCAAAATCTCACAGGTTGGTTAGCTGTGCTTTCAGCAACTTCATGGTGGCCTTCATCTTGCAACCCCCAGAAACATTTTCAGGCAGTATAAAGTGAGATTCAACCCACTGAGACAATCTCCCATTCCTGTCTCTGCTTCAGTATTGTTTGTGTTTCATGAATATGACAAGGCTCCTTCATCCACTCACTCTCATCATCTAAGCCCAAGAGTGTAGCCTCAACCCACAGCTAATAGTGAACACCAGGGCAAGAGTCCCTCTCAAGTAATATTGTCATCCTAATTTCAACTCATCCCCATTTCAGGCTTTTAAAACACCACTCATGCAGCAAAATTTCAAGGCATTCTCCAAGTCAAGAACAAAATGAATGAAGACAACCAAGAAAAATATTCTGATTATGGGTTCCATTTTTTTTTAACCCTGATATTCTGTGGTACATTTCTTTATTTTTGAATATAAAGTGACAGAAATAATTTGTTGTTAGAAAAGAGAAAGTATCTTTGATTATTTACAGGTTTTGTACATCACAAAGGTTTTCATGGGTTTTTTTGTTTGTTTGTTTGTTTTGTTTTGGGGTGGTTTTTTTTGTTTTGTTTTGGGGTTTTTTTTTTTTGTTTTTTTTTTTTCTGCATCCTTTAAACAATGCTGAACTGGAAATCTCAACAGTTCACAAAAACCCTCTTCCCCAAACGCAAACCCCAATGAGAAACAAGAAAAATCAAAGGGGAAAAAATTAACTCCTTTCAGAGTGCTCCAGGAAACCCATTAGCTTAAATCTTAAATACATATATATTTTATATTTATAGATATTATTTTTTCAAGTTCAAACACCCAAAATTCAAGAGAGAAAGGGAAAAAAAAACCAAAAGCAAAATAAGTGTCTTCCCCACCCCCCTCCAGAATCTGTTGATCCCTGCTTGTCCAAAATCAGAAAGAGTTATTTACAGAAAGAAGAACCGGAGGAGGGTGAGGGTGTAGCAAAGAGGAGGATGAGGCTGTGATGGGTGGAGAAAAGACAGTAGAATTAGGGCCTCGGAGAGGTGAGGCAAGCCTGAGTTCGACCGGGCTTTCCCTTAGGAAGACGCTACACTGAGGGAGTGTCCTCAGTGTTCCCTTGCCCCCGTGTTCAGTGCAAGGGTGCTGCCTTTCTGGATCCTGTCTCAGCCCCACACCAGTGCTAGGTGTTCATCACTTCGCTTCTCCCCACACCCTCCCTTGGTCTTCCCACACCAGCCAGCCAGCCCTGGACATCTCCAGCCAAAGGTATTACAATGAGCAGAGCGAGCCTCAAGGGTCTCCACTGCACCCAGCTGAGCCCCTTCAGACGGGTCCAGGACTGACAGCAATGGTTGCTGCCCCTTTCTCTCCCACTGGCTCCTTTTGCTGCTCACCCATTTCGCTTCCAGTCTAAAGTCACTGAGTGCTCAGCTAAGCTATGTGTTCTCAGGAGCCTAACTGCAGTTCCATAGAGTCCATCACACAAAACTCATCCTGCTGCCAGCTAACCTTGGCACCCTCTCTTTCTGTTTCATGACTGCAGGTTATTGGGAAATAACAGGTGCTACGGAAAGACTTCACTGAAAATCCACCTCTGATCCCCATTCTTCCTTCCCTCCTTATGATATCCTGACTTCAACTGCAACCTGCTGGAAAAGTTCTGCCAGATAAGTCAAATTTTACACTACAGAAAATTAAGGTTATGTTGCAGATGTGAGCCTGCAATTTCCACATGATTTGTGTGTATTATAATGTATTAATCAGGAAACACTATGTAAATGTGTGTAAATGCAGACCATGATCTTAAATCAGTTTTGCATAATGCAAGTAAACAAATTAATCTCCCAATGTACTTGTAAATGATAATAAAAACTTGACATTAACCATTAAGTTAATGTCACTGGATGGTAATGTTACTGGATGAGAAAGCAGTGTTTTATGTCACATGTCCTTTAAATGCAAATGAGTAAAATTTGCATGTCCAAGAAATGCGTGTTCTTGAGAACTCAATTTGCTGTTTGCTGCAAGTCATGTAGGCTCTACTTTATCCGTCAGCAATTTCTTTTTAAAACACTGCCTCCTCTTTGGAGAGAGTAAACCATCCAAAATTAAATGTAAGGAACCCTTGAATATTTGAAGAGTGGCAATGACTGTGTAAGTTGGAGTATACATAATTTAAAGGGGTTCTGGCAAAATAGACCTAAAAATTTGGAACAGTTAATTAGGCTGGAAATTGAACTAAGCTGACCTGTAACCCTAGGAAAGCTGGCTTTACAATCCTAGACTTTTGAAAACCAAAGGAAGCTGGGTCAGCCTCTGTCCAGTTGCATGTTTGTTTGCACTTCAAACCTCCTTCAGGGTTTGAAAGCAATGCCCAAGAAGTTGGCCAGAAAGTTCAGTCACTATTCAAACAGACCAGGATGTCTTGGATGAAATTCATTAAGAATTGCCAAGCTGAATGAGCACTTTGCATGATACAAAGAGATTCTTGATGAAGCTTCTCCAGTGTGACACCCTGAGGTGTCACTGCACACTGGTGGAACAAAAAAAAAAAAAAAAGGAATAATTTTCTATACAATATTTTGACAGTCTCCCTGTAAATGGTGAAATTTGTAGCAGCCTGACAAAAGCAGCAAAGGGATGCTCAAGACTACTTATGAGCAGTCTAATAAGACCTTGATGTGCAAGTTTCCAAAGAAGGGAAATTAGTTGTATTTTAAATCCTGGTAGAGTATCAGCTGAGAGAAATTAGGTCAAAGTGGCAGCAGAGGCTGAGCCGCATGCACTGCACACATCCTCAGAGAGTATTTGCAGCCCAGCACCTCCCTGGATGAGGTCTGTGCGTGCACTTTTCCATGCCACCTGTAAAAGTAGAGCTAACTGAAAATGCACAGAGAAATCACAACTTCAGGTGGTTCAGGTTCAGGTTCTTTTTCTCCAAGACTGGGATAAGTTACAGGATCCTCAAGGCTTTGCCCAGCTGAAGAAGTGAAATGAAGCTGGAAAACAAGAGCACTGCCAGAATAGCAAGATTTCTCAACAAACTCATCTGAAGCAGAAATTGATTGCTCTGGGCATGCAGTCATCCCTTCATGATTTCCAGAAGTGTAAGAGAAAGAAAACATTCTTCCAGGTTCTGAAGTGGTGTCTCTGGGGTCTTGTGGCCTGCTCCTGACTGGATAACAGATTCACCTCCTCACTGTTCCCCTGCCTGTGTGGGAAAATGTAGTCACCTTAGAGCATGGGGGCAATTTCTGTTGGGTGGTATGTGCGCAGTGATGAACGCAAAGGTGCAAAGGTGCAAAGAGATGAGTGTATCTCTTTCAAATCTTGAAAAGAAAAAAAACCCAAAAAACCTAAGAGGCTGAGACCCTGGCCCTTTAGGTTGAGGTCAACATCCCAAATTAAGTGTCCTAGCACAAACTTCCTGCACTACTTCTGACTGCATCCCAGGAAGTTACTACACTGCTTTCTCCAAATAGCAACCATGAACATAATACTTTTCCAAATGAAATCCTAGTCTTTACCCCTGTTCATACAAGTCATACCAAGTCACCTGGCTTATCACATCTGGATGCCTCAATTATTTCCTTTATAAAATGTGTGTCTCATTTAACCTCAAGAAAATTAGATGCAAATACATGCAAGATTTCAGGATATTTGCATAATATATGTAAACGATGGCATCTGTCATTTTACTTGTTAATGTAAACGCTAATATTAACATATTTCAGTTTAGCATCAGAATTGCAAACTCTTTGAAGTAAGGGCTGTGGCAGAGTGAAGCATCAAATGGACAAATCTTGTCTGAAAACAGGATCTAAATGGTTTTGATCAATTTTATGTAAGAGCTTCACCCTGCTGGCACAGCATTTCACTTTACTTGCTGCTTCCCAAATTAATGACTGGTACTGAGACAGTCCAACTCAACAGCAATAGTGTTGTTAGGAGAGGTGGAGTCATTTTGATCAACACAAAATTACCCCTGAAGCCACCAGTCACTGCTTGCATTTGATGTGCACCCCCAAGCATGCCTTTCTGATAAAATCCTACCCAACATGCTACCTGCTTCCCCCTCAGTGACAGGTACTACTGAGGAGGGAACTTTTGCATCTTCTCAAGTGATCTTCATATCCTCAGCTCAACCCAGGGCATCCTCCAGGATTAGTTGGTAGTTGAAATTAATATCACAGTATTTTAGGCTCAATAGAACTCAATTAGTTTACCTCAGTATTAAATACTCCAGCCCCCTCACAAAGAGATTTTTAAAAAGAATAAACATTTCTAGTTTCTGTAATGGAAATTTCTAGAGGCATCTGAGCATCTTGGCACTATTGGCTTTCAATAAGATGGGGTTTGATTTAATAAATCTCTTGTGTGCTTCTAAAAAGCCTTCTCTATGTGATGCAAAGATGGCAAAAGCATTAACTATTTATTTATTCCCAACACACAGTGCTGGCAATCGTCTGGGAGTGCCTGGGGTGCTCTAGGCCCAAGATGTGTAGTAGGGGGACTTGAACAGAGCTAAGCAAGTTCTAAGTGATTGAGACTCTGAACTCAGGGCTCATCCCTTGAGACCAAGACAAATTGACTCTGCCCTCTGTGGCAGGAACTATTCTATTCCCCTGCCCCAAAAAAACATGTAGAAACATGCCCAGAGGCTGTGTTTGAGTGCCAGATCTGCATTATTCTACCCCTGCAAAACAATACTGAGTGGAGAGACAACATTCAGAGTTTCCAAGTGAGGGAAGAACCTTCCCTTTTCTCCTTTCCAGGAAATTTTCCCTTGGGAGCTGGGGAAATAGAGAAGGAAGAAACCAATTCCCTTTTTTCTGCTTTGATGCAAGTCTACACACCAGCCTTGAAGGAGTGATGAGCACACAGTGTAAGTCACTTAACATTCCAGTGCACATCTGCTGCTGAAGTGCAAGCACTTACCCAAAGCTTCACCTTGCAGCTGGCAGGCCTTGATGCCTTGCCTCCTCAGCAAGGATAACTAATCAAAGAGCCAGAGAGACAGGTCCAAAGTATCATGCCTCTCCAGTTTTAATCTAATGCCTCTGATAACAAAGTGGCTATGAAGCCCTTACTCCTTGCATGTAAAATGGGGAAGGCCAGCAAACTCAGTTGCCGCTGTAGCACAGAGAGATCCTGAAGTGGCTTGAGGAGGAAGAATATCTGAACAGTCTGTTTGTAAGCAATGTGAAGCTGCAAAGCTAGAAGAGGTGGCTGGTTCATTACAACTAGCTCTTTTTCATTCCAAATAGGATGCTTTAAACTGCATCTTAGTACAGCAAGATTCAGCCTCCTGAGCTGACAAAGGAGTATTTGTGTGCAGGAATGTACCAGAGCCTGTGGAAGTGCCTTCATTACATAGAAAAGTGCTCACATGTGAAAGGCCTAAGAGAAGCCCTGATATTGTTTGCTTCAGTAAGTAAAGAACATCAGATAATTATCCCCAGGTATGGGAAATACTGCTTTGCAGATGCCTTTTCTGTAACTACAATCCTAGTCCCTTGTTCAAATGTCAAAAAGACACATTGAATAGCTATTTTTCACTGATATAATCTTGGCTTCCTGATAGTCACACAAATAATCTGTGAGGGCAAACAAACCCAGCAGCACTTGTTAGAAGATATGTTTCAAGAGTATCCAAGACTCATCTGCTCCAGACCTCCAGACCCCTGCCTTTGCTCTGTGTACTAGAAGGAGCTCTGTCCTCCCTCTGGCATGGTTGAATGTCTACCTAAAAGACCTAGTATCTGAGCAGTTTGGTGCAGAGACAAGATGAGAAAGAAACCTGTTCCACTTTGTCGTTAGGCTCTGTGGATGTAAGGGAAGATGAGTTTTCTGCTTCACTCCAGGGAAGGGAAGGTGGCCAAGCACAGAGGCTGGAGTAGAATGGCGCTTGGCTGAATTACCAGCAAAGCACATTGCCACAGCCCTGGTTCCAGAGGTGGAGATATATTGCTTGGAAATCTGGATCTTCAGAGCATTTACCAAGCTTCTGATTTAACTCTGTTCCACTGTATGAGTCCGCCAGTAACGAACACAGAGCTAGTGCAAAGTGTTCACAGGTGGAAGATACCATATTCTTCATAAGGAAGCAACTGGAATCTTCAAGGTGCTAGAGCAAAGTAAGATAAACAATACCCCTAAGCTGTGCAATGACTTCTCTGTCCTCATAAGTCACTGAAGGACACAAAGCGGTCTCCCATAAAGGAGTGAGGGCCCTTTTCCTTAACATGCAAGGGCAAAAGGGATGGAACTAGCTGACAGAACAAGTGGGAAGAATGATAAATAGCTAGATACTCACTGGAGGAACAGCCTAGATTTGTAACTAATAATGAGAAAAAGCTTCATAAAGCAGACAAAATCTCTTCTTCCCTGTAGGAGTCAAAAAGCAGTCAAAAAGCAGTCAAAAAAGCAATCACAGATAGTGCATAGCATAGGGATTGGCAACAGGGAGAGACAGGCTAACTAGGACCCACAGAGGCCAAGAAGATGCTTCAGGATTTGGTCTTTTTTTATGCTAACAGGACTCTCCTCTTTTTTCCACCAAGAGGTATTGTTCCCCTGGTTCCCCTTTCATACCTGGCTCAAAATTCAAGAACCCTAATTCAAACCAAAATTCAAAGCCTAGCTGGACTACACCATCATTGCCTCCAGGTCCTCCTTGTCTACTTCAACCAAGTTGATACCAACTTGAGCACAAGACAAGATTTTTATCCAGGATTCTTTTCCTGCACACTGCCAGAGTTGTAGCCTAGGCTGATATTGGGAATTCACAGTTTTTCAGACTTCTCAGTCAGTGCTGAACACAATTTATTTAATAGCTGATATTAAGCTATAATGTATGCTATTCATCTCTTCCCTTCCAGCCTACAGCATAGAAGACACCCAGAAAAAAGGACAGGAGCAACAGAAAAGTTTCCTTGCTAGCTGGTGGGGCAGTGTTTTAATGATTGTGTGGGAGATGGAAGCATGAGGGAGTGAAGCTGAAATTCATTTGCAGGAGATCTGATTCACTCAGGCACATGAAATACCTTAAAGGCAGAAGGAACAGAGCAACCTACCAACTTCCCTTGACCATTCCAGAAACCAGCATCTCCTGTCTTCCAAGCAAGAAGGGTTCACAGCATGTGCTGAGGAACCGCCTTGATCCACAGCAGGATGGGGTCAGTGCTAGCACCTCCTCAAAGGCAGTGTAGTGCTTCAGCACCTAGAATCAGAGGCCCCAGTGGAGTTAAAGAGCATTGACACCTCACCACCTTCAGGGGAGCAGAGAATCTCAGACATCATTTCCAGAGGGTCTAGAACACTGAGACGACATACTGTTTTGTCTGGAATTTGGAGAGGCAGCCTGCTTGTTTTAACAAACCTGGGGGAGGAGTAAATTTCTTTTAAGGAGTGAAGAATGGCACCAATATAACCTGCAAAAGGACACTACCTTATTCTCTTACTCAGAAGGAAATGTGAAGAGCTCCTGGTTTAACAACTATGATTCACATTACAAAAAAAAAGCAGAATTTTTTCAGTCCTTCGTTAATGTCTTACCTCCTTTGTATCTGCCTCCCACTATTGATACCTCAACTACTCAACAATCATAAATCAAGAAGAAAAAATCATGATGAATGCAACACTCAAAAGCAATTCATGGCCATTTTCAATTTGCCTTTTGGTTTTTTTGAGTCCTTGGGATTCATTTTGTTCTTATTTTTAAGGTTCTCTTCCCAGCAATCAGAGATAAAATGCATCTTCTCATATGAGTTGTGTTTTTTTTCCTTTTTTTTTACATAATCACAAGATTCCAGCTACCAAGATTGAATACCAAGACTGAAGAAAAACATTATGTATTGTGAATCTCACACTAAAAGCCATGACTGCAGTATCCCTCTCTCATACACCACTGCTTCTCTCTTCCTTCTTTTCCCTCAGTAACTAAACAAAAACACCCTTTGCACAGCTTTTATTCTTGATCATTTTATTTTGGTGGTTTTCATGCTACATAAAAATTAGGTTTTATATCAAAAAATTATTCACAATAGTTCCAAAATAGTTCAAGTTTTTTTTCCCTTTTGTGTTTTTTTAAATATTTTTAATGTATTTTTATTTCTTCCTTTTTTTTTTTTTTTACTGCAGCTAGGGTTACAAAACATCCCATTTCCTCTCGCCACCACCAATTCACTGTTGGTTCCCTTTTACATTTGCATATGTAAAAAAAAAAGAAAAATAACAAAACTTTTTATATCATTTACTTGAGAAATAAAAAGTCATTTGGCACTCATGTCTCTGTGGCTCTGATTTTTACCAGTGAAGTGGCTGGAGGTGTGTGTGTGTGTGTGGGTGTGTGTGTGCACAAAAATGCATGCATAAAGGGTATAAAGAGGAGGCAAAATTTAGGCAAAGATGGTCTCAGAAGTGGATAGGATATATCTGCTGCGTTCAGCATCCTGATGGGTGGCCAGGTTCACCGCAAGGTACCAACAGCTCAAGAGAAGAGGAGGTAGCAGTGTTGGGCAGTAGAAGACAGACTAGAGGTGAGTATTTCTTTTGCTTTTGGTTGATAGACTGAGCTTATAAAAGGTGCTCTCCAATGTAAATGTACATTAGTTAGAAAGCAAATACAGCTGAAGCTAACCTTTGCCAGGTCTAGAGACGCTACCTGCCCCAACCCTAGTAGACACAACCGTCCTCCACTCCTGTCCTCAGCCACTTCCAAGTGCCAAAGGATGAAGGTGCTGGGTTTTCCCTTAGGTGTCATGATATTCAGAGCTGGCCAGCTGCCCATGCACCATCTTTAATTCTTACTTCATGGTATGTGACTCTGCTCAGCCTTGAATGATGTTGTCCAAGTTGAGAGTCATTGCTACCCACTTGCAAATAGGTCAGGAGAGGCAAGGCCAAACACTTCTGGCCCATTCAGGGTCATTAATTTGTCCCTGTTGCAGACCTACATGGCTGGCTCCTGCTCCAGTGTGGGAAGGACTGTGCAGAGGTCAGTGAACCATCTTCCCCTGCCTGCCCTCCTGTCTGATCTACAACCCACACACGCTACAGGATTATCTGCTGTGGATTACCATCCCCTTTGGGTCAAGCCCCTCCACTACAGGGGTTTTGTCCCAAGAATGGCCATGGAAATGGCCAATTCCTTCCTCACCTGGACAATCTTGCATGGCTTCAGAAGGGCAGAACCCAAGGGTCAGACAGGTTCCCTGCCTTGCAGCAGCCTTTGGTGCAATGGCCAAAGCTCACTGGAGAAATATTTTAACATTTTTAAGGGAAAAATTGAAAAAAAAATTAAAGGAAGAAAGAGAGGGAGTACAAAAAGAAACCCCAAAAACCCACAAAAAACCAAAACCAAACCAAAACAAACCAACCAACCAAACAAACAAAAACAACAACAACAAAAAAAAAAAAAAAAAGAGCCACAAAAAAACCCACCCCAAACCAAAAAAACCCCAGAACTACAACAAAAATCTCCAAAGTTCACTTGTGCAACAATTAATTTCGTCTTCTGTGACTCTACAGGGAAGTCAGTAAAAAGCTACTTCCCAAAAGGCTGCTGCCTCCACTATATATCAGCCCTCACCTCCAATTACAGATGGTGCTTTGGTCACTGGCAAAGAGACGTTTCAAGATAGCCCTGCCATTCAGGAAAGACATGTACAAAGGTAAGACCCCAAGTACAGCTGAACCATACAAACAATAACCACACAGAACTGAGGTCTTGGAAAGTTGTATTGCTAAAAACACCTCCCTGTGCCTACTAAAAGGACTGTGTAAACAAACAAACAAGCATACAAAACGAATCAACAGCTAAACAATAAAACTTTCCCCCCCTCCCATTTTAGAAATTTTGAAAATGCAAAGCTAAAAAGAGCAGTTTGCTGTTTCTGACCACAGATGAGAGACAGCCTGCTCCAAAGATAGGAAAAGCAACCAGACAGGCAAAGAGGCCTCCAAAGCTAGCAGCTTTCTGTGCTAACCTCCACACTGACTGCTGCCCAGTGGGAAGGTCATTTCCTACAGCACCTCTTGAAAGCTCCAGCTTGCTAGGAGCTTTTAGGTGTATAGCATGTTGATAATAGCAATAATGTGTAAAATACACACACGCATGTGTACAAACATTCACACACATATCTTCTCTTCCATAAAAGAAAGACATGGCAGAGCACAGGATACAATTTGATGGAGAGGAAAGAGCAGCTGGACATGGAAGAAAGCAGAAGAGGTGGATGGAAGTGGTCTGATAGAATGAGTTATTGGAGACCACAGATTATTCTCTTACAATTCATATATATAAAGAAAAATAAACCACAAAGAGGCTCAGTGACACCAGCATTAAAGGGCTGGTTAAGCAGACTTAAGATAGGCTAAATGATGAGAGCCCTAGCCCCTAAATGTTGCTCTTTCCTCGTCTGACTAATCATGGCATCTCTTCATTGGGTCCTGATTGTCTCTTCTGGCTGCTGACAGAGGACAGCAGTGTCTTGTTCAGCAGTTTGGCCAGTTAAAGTGCTGTGCCAGTTGGCACTGTAGGGCCCTCCCAGCAGGTCATCCTCTATGGTGCTAGCAGTGTTGTGATCTCTCCTGGAAATGAACGGCATGGACAATGGCTGCAGAAAGTTTATCCCTTCTACTCTCCCTTTTCACTGTCCTCTCTGGAGAAATGGAACCCTTCCAGAGTGTGGGATATGCAAGCTCCCTGTTCAGCTCCAAGCAGCAAAAGTGATGTTCTTCCAAGTAATGGGATGGGAGACCAATTCACCTCAGCTCAGCTTCTTCCTGTGTCTGACACAACAGCAAGAAAGGACAGGCTAGTGTTTTCTTGCAAGTGGAATTTCAGTGCTTGCATTGCCCTAGGAGGCAGTAAAATAAATAGCAAGGGAGTTACAGTCGTGTTACAGTCGCAGATCAAACTGACCAGATCTCTTCCAAAGACCTGACCAGTTAGTGTGTGATTGTCTTCCTTCTCCACCTACCAGTTAAGGCCAAAGTAGGCAATGAGTGTGGCACAATGGTTTGGAAATGTCACTCAGTCGATGAAGCACAGAAGTGAATGGACACATGGAATGGGTTTCTTCTGGTGCTGTAGTCAAAACCCCTACAAGGGTTTGCATCCTAGCCTCATCACAGATTCAGAGCTGGTCCCCCGGAATCCAAAACAGCAGCCAAGCCAGGGTGTACCAGGAAGGAACAAGAGGGTTGCCAATTTACCTGCAGGTACCCATCATCTGGCTTTAGAAGCATACAGCTCCCATCACTTTTGTCTCAGCTCAAACACATGCGTACAAACACCTAAGCACACGCACAGTGGCACCACACATACAAATGTGTGCAGGCTGCATAAATACACATACCAACATGAACCCACCCCTGTCCCCCACAAGTAGACACGTGCAAGAAATACAGACAAGTAGCAAACAACAGGCATGCAACATACACATTGTGATCCCAAGCAGAGGGAACTCCTCTAAGCTATGTTCAAGCATGGTAGGTTCCTGGGAGACAAACCCTGGCAAAATACACTGCAGGAAGAGGCCCATACAAGGAAGAGAATCCAAAAAAGACATTCCAGGCATCTAAACCCCCACATAGTTATTCTGAAAGCTCCTTGAATTTCACAGGAGTTTAGCTGCCCGTGAAGATGGATATGGCTCCAAGGCCTGTAAGGAAAGCAGAGGGAGAAAGTACAAAACTTGAATCTTATCCCCTTGACTGATTTTTGTCTGTTCAGTGACAGGTATAATCTTTTTCCAGTTGACATGGGACTTACCAGCCAGTACCCAAGGGCCTAGAGAGAAGGCTCATGTAATGGATGCCTTCTCTCTTGCACACCCTGCAGTGTAGCCATTATGCTGTACTTTTGGCACATGGAATAAGCAAAGGAAACATGGCAAAGGGCCTTGTGATGTTCAGAAAGGTAGCTCACTATTTGGCCATAGATTAATCTGTGGGATGCACTCCCAAGGAGATACCTACCTGCATCGCTGCGGTAGCACTAAATGGGCCAGCACTTCCAACTCTACGTATGTTTAGAGTTCTGCCAGGAGTCACTTAAATGTACAAACATACACCTCCTCCCAGAATTACATATATTTGTAGCCATGTATTCACAGGTACACAGACTTCCATGGACCATGCTGGGACAGTTATGCCAACATCATAGCAAGGGTACATCAGAAGCCTAACTACCCTCCTCACACCTGTGAGCAGGGATCCATTCCTGGGTGGCTGTGCTGGTTTTTCTCACCCAGAAATCAGAAACACAGGCCTGCAATGGAATGGCAGGTTGAGCAAGAGTTAGCTGCAGCTGGGAGAAAACTGCTGCTCTGAATAACCTCTGGCCATCCTGACCCTTTGCATTGCTCCCTGCACTGCCCGTGTATTTTCATACAACTGCAGTACACACACACACAGACTGACTGGCCCTTTCTCAGACTGTGGCCTTGTGTCTTCAGGGATAAGCAGTCAGTGCCAGGGACATTGAGGATGGTGGTTTGATTAAGGAACAATGCAGATTATCAAAAAGGGAAGGAAGGAGATGTTTTGGCATCTGCCTAGAGCCCCTGCCAGACTCACATTGGCTCTCTCCATGCTTGTTCATCATTCTGTCACTCTCCTTACTGCTGCAACATCTGACCACAGACCCTAGCAGATAATGTCAAGTACCAGCTTACACTGACTTGTCAGACAGAAAGAGATCAAATACTTCTGGACATTCACTCCCAGGGACTGCAACACAGCAGAACTTCACATAGGTCTTTAGAAGCCTCTAAGCAATAAAGGAAGTGCCCTGTGCTGTTAAAAGATAGCATACTTCTCTCCAGCAGCCTTCCTTTAGTCACATAGAGTAAAAGCAAAGAAACTGTACTGATCTTGATATGGGTCAACCTGGAATAGATAAAAACTGTATATCTCCCTGCTATAATTTCTCAGTCAGCCATCAAGGACAGAAATTATGTCCTATCTCTGGGCTTTGTCAGAAAATATAATTTCACTGCTCCCTTGCACAGGAAAATTTGCCATACTGATGGTTTCTTATTTCTTGAGTGGGCAAGAGCAGAACACTACCTCAGTGAACATGACTGAGAAGTCAAAAATAGTTACAAAATATCATCTTCTAAAAATCTGGTCATGACTAGAATTTTCCAGGAGAGAAGAAGTGGATGCCTGCCCTTCACTCATCTTCTACACAGCATTGCACAGGCTGATGAAGACAACAGAGCAACAAGAGAGTAATAAGAGGAGGAGAGTGGGCAAACAGCCAATATAAGTAATCCTGAGGGAAGAGGCATCAAGATGAAATTGAAGAATTGGGGTAACATGGGAAAGTAGATAAGAGGCCAGGGAGATGAAGCAGCAAGCTGCTGGAGAGATCAAAACACCCGAAAATTAGGTTCTGCTAAGAGGAAGGCAAAGAGCAGAGGAAATAAAGTGGTCAAGAATGGCACAGAGGGTCTGACACCATGCCACTTCCCTTTTCACTGGTATTGGAAAGACCACAAAAAAGGAAGAGTTAGCCAGGAGAGGAAGGCCTGTAGGGAGATCCCTATAATCCACAGTAACAAATGTACCCTGCTGACATGGGAGACGACAATGGGGACCAGGGAAGAGGAAGTAATCAAAGAGCAAAGCACATGGAGAAGGAAACAGCCTTGTGCCTCACACAAACAGTCCCTAGCAATCAACACAACTTTTATTACAGGAAATTATTAACACCCTCCACCCCTTATCAATCCCAAACCTCCCCTCTCTGGGGACCCTTTCTTGGCACACACATATAACATCCAGATAAACTTTCCAAACCAGCAAAAGCAACCACTGAAACAACTTCAAACACCACAGACCAATAAAACCACAATTTAGAAGTTAACTTTCCCAACCCCCCATGCCATTATTTAATAAGGAAATACTGTACAGATATAAAACCCACCCTTTTCCCAACCTGAATATAATTGCTTGAGCTAGTTTCTGTACATATATATACACGTATTTACACAGTAATGCTGCAGTCAAGAAAGCAGATGATTTAAAAGTCACAAAGTGAATACATAAATTAAATAACTACCAGCAGAACATTAGGAAAGGTCACGCAGTTCCTACTTGGCAAAAATGTGTTGTGGGACAGAGTCATTAAGTGTACTGCAATGTACTCTGTGGTGTGTGTGTCTGTGTGTGTGTGTGTGTGCATACAGGCAAGCAAACCTCACAGCTTCCTGCTGTCTCAGGTTTGTTCACGTATGTCTCACTTCCCCAGTATGTCTCGTATGTGTGTGCATACCCCGAGGAACCCCTGTTCCACAGCATGGAATTATTTTCTGACCTTTTGGAGTGTATACTAGTGCTTGCTGTGAACCTTTAATGGCAGGAAGCCAGCAGGTTAAGAAATCTGAACTACCAATGCATCACAGAGATCTCTCTCTACCTCAGTACTAGGAGGACTGTACCCTTGACGCTGGCAGACATGAGTCCTGCTCTCTGCAATATGATTTCACTGTCTTTTTCTTTACACAAGCAAGTTTATGCTGTGTCAGTTTTGTTGTCAACACTGGCAGAAGGGTGCCAGAATTCACTCAAATGCTATAGCTAGGAAAGGAATTTGGGGAATCTCAAGAAACAGAGAAAAAACCCGAAAGCCAATTGCAAAGTGGTTTTCATTGTTGCCGTTCTAGTGGCAGACACTCAGGTTTGTCTGCAGTCAGCCCCAGGGAGGTCCAGAGGGCCCATGATGAAGATGAAGCAATAGTATTTATCTTACCAGTGAAACACTTGGCATGCCAGTTTGCCTTTGATGGGGGAGGAGAGAGGAAGCCACAGGGAAGTGTAGGTGAATGCAGCGAGGGTCTATGGCTTGGAAATCTATTTGGCTGTAAATTGAAAATAAGCCCTTGTGGGGACAACAATCAGGTCCCACTAGTTACTATCTCAGTGTAACTACCTGCAGCATCCAGCAGAATGGTAGGTGTGTTCCAGGTGGACACGCCAGGTGTGTTCAGCAGCAGGGAAGCACTTATGGGAAAGAGTGGGTGCAGGTGGGGATCGTGGCTTGGAGTCTGTCCCCATTTGTTGCCAGCAATTTGGTTCCTTTCTTGCATACAGCTCCCAGGGGCTCCTGTGGTGACCAGGCATATGCCACAGAAAGGAAGCATAACTAGACCCTACCATTTGTCAGCTTGGAGTGAAAAGAAAGGCTGAAGTAAGGGGGAAGTAATTCCGTAGAGCAAGGGCACAGAGGGTCAGCACAAAATCCTTTCACCAGCTCTCCTGGTCTTTATCCCCTTCCATTTTCCCTTTCTTTTTGGCAACCAAAAATGCGTGGGGAAGTGCAACCTCCCACCCTTCTCCATGAGAAGGGCTCATCAAAGGGTGTTTGACTGGAGTGGAGGATGTGTGAAAGGCTCAAGTCTGATCATTGGCTGTGTTCCCAGGCTTGCTTCCATCTGTTGATAAGCAATGGAGGATATGCCATATTTGATAGAAAGCTCTAAAGCAAAGACTTGCCTATGAAGATCCCTGAGGTATCTCTGATCACTCCAACCTGTCACCACCATCATATTAATTCTTTATCTCCTCCTCTCTCTTTTGCTGGCAGTTTTGCTGTGAGCAACAGCCTGGTCTGAATGTACAAAGGGGCACTATTCAAGATGGATTCTAGTGTCTTCTCAGAGTGAGAAGTTCAACAACAGCAGACATTGCAAGAAGAGACCACCCTGGCAACTCTTAACCCCTCCATCAAATCCTTTGCAACATCATAAAGGAAACTTCCTACCACTATATGCTGGAAATTGAAGTATCAGTTCCCTACAGACAAAGTTCATACTTTGATATTGCTGAGCATTTTGAACCCACAGAGGTTCTCACCTGGAGAGTTCTGACAACACATGCTGGATTTTCAGAGAAAATGGGATTTTTTGTTTTTGCTGTTGTTGAGGTGGGGATGGTGTGCCTCATTGTCTCAGCTGACAACAAGTTCTGACTGCAGCTTTTCTTGCCTACTTAGGATGTGACATTGCTAGTTCTGGTACTGCCCTCACTGGGAGGCATGATGGGAGACAGAGAACTTCTACACCAGCCTGTGTTGTGTTGCACTACCGTAAAAAGCCGGCGTGAATACTCCAACAAGGTTAATGATGTGGAGATCCATGGCTGCAAGTTCTACTTGCCAGTTGCTTTTCCACTTTCCACTGTGTATGGCACATTTTTTTTTGCATCTTTCCTCCATCTCCTTCCTAGACATCCTCCTTCAGCTGACTACATACACTCCAGTACCATTTCAGAAAAACATGGCTCATGAAAATACCTCTCAGAGAGCCATGCCTCTGGCTAGAAGTGAGGAGGCAAATGTCAGAAACATTGCCTAATCTTTCCTGGGAGTCTGTCTGCAAATATTCGGTAGAAGTCACCAACTGTAGAGGACACAATGAGTTTTGCTTAGTATTCTTGTGTGCAGAAAATTTCAGAGAGCAGAAATTTCTCAGCCACTGCCCCAGAAAATACTGGTGAGAGAGAAAAATGGTAAGGCAGAAGATATGCAGTTTTGTCAGGCTCTGGTATGAAATCACATTATTTTCTGGACAGGTAATAAACAGCACATGGGTGGCTTTCTAGTATAGATAACACCTGCTGCTAATATTACCTGTTTGATTCACTTGAATACTTGCAATGAAAATACACCAAATCTAAAATTCTAAATATATAATCAGAGTTTAATAACATCATTGATTTATTTTCTTGATTATGAATTACACCCTCCCGCCTCCCACCCTTTCCCCTTCATCTCTATCCCAAAATTTCTTGACCTGTCAGAACTAAAATAAACAAAGCAACCAGAAAAGATCACTTATAGAAGAAAGGATTGACCTGATGGACACGTGGCCTAATATATTATGGGAGAAGGAAATATACCAGACTCCTGTGATTAGACCAGTGGTTCAGTCCAGAATTTCCAGTTCTTCTTTTCTGGTTGCCCTAGAGCATTCGAGTGGTTTGTGGCACAGTTAATATTTGCAGAGCACTCGGAGTGTTAACAGTGCTACAACAGTAAGAATACTAGATAATGATTTTGGCAAACTGTCATTTGCCAATCAGTGGAACAAGGGACAGACCAGTTCAGAGAAAATACGAACCAACTTTCAACCCGGAACACAAAAAACAGAACCTTCAAGAAGAGATTTGAAAAAAGTTCCATTAACTTCTTTTTGGTTTGTTTTCAGCTTAATTTCCCTGCAGAGCCACCCTCCAGGTTTCCTCGTTCCAGGTGGGGAGGGATGGAAAAGTACCAAGATAACCACCAAAGAGATTAGCTGCCCTCGTCAGCTGTCAAACTTCCCAACCCCAAGCCCTTAGGAAATACCAGAAATTATCACAAGCTTTCCCAGGTCCAAGATTTCTAAACCAAAGTAGCATTGGAGAAGTCTCTTAATGTCAAAGTCATGGTCCAACCTGAGTGGCCAACTTGATGGTTCACCCCACGACTATCAAGACAGTGTAGTGCCTTGAGGCCCAAACTCCACAGAGATGCTGGTACAGAGAGTTTATATGCAAAAAGGAATTGGGGGTGTTCCCATCAAAACATGAAACCCTGCTGGCAAGGCTTGAAGTGATGTTCCGGCGTCTTCCATTCATGAAGATAAAGGTGACAGGGCAATACAGGGGGCCTCAGGGGAACACAACACACATAGGTTTTTCTCTCTCTCTCTCTCTCTATTTTTTTTTTCCTCATTCATACGGCCTCGACCTGCGTAAACCGCTTCCAAAAATGCAGCCTGGAAAGTCATAGAAAACAAACAGAACGGAAACAAACTTCCCCTCCCTCCCACCCCACAACCTGAATATTCACGAGAAGAGAAACACCAATTTATACAAAAACGCAATAAAAAAGAAATATTTACAAATAAAAGGAACGCCTTCTTGGTGGCCGCTATCAGAGGTGTCTGACAAGCTGCCATGTGTTCTGGATTGCAGATCGCTCTGTTAATTTGTTTGGTTTCTTTTTTCTCTTTTCTTTTCCTTTTTGTCCTTGTAATGAGAGAAGAGAGAAAGAGTAAGAAGTTCCCTTACCCTAAAGAGTAGGGGGTGGCATTACAAAGACTCTTCCCCTCTTTCCTCCTTAATTTCTTCAGTGAAATATAAGAAAATATTCCCCTCACCAACCCTGCCCACCCTCTCCTCGTAGGCTTTGACTTTACAGTCAAGTAATCCCACCCTTCCCCCACCTCAGCTTAAAAAATAAATAAAAGGCCTTCTGTTGGCTTAAAAAGAGAACGATAAGATAAAATCAACCATGGTGTGGTGAGGAATGTGAGAGAGGTGGCATTCAGCTCCAAGAAATGTGGCTCATAAAGATGGGTCTGCCATCTCCCTTATCCTTAGCAGTGTCCCCATGCTCTCAGCACAGGACCCTCTCAACCCTTCACCTGGTGAGCCATGGTGATTGAGACACTGGGATAGACCCAGAATAAGCTGTAGAGACTTTGCCATATCTCTCAGGATGGGAGAGGTTGGTCCACACCCCCACCTCAGGAGATAGATGACATATGAAAGGTGTGTTCAGCTTCTCACTCCTACCATTGCTTCTTTTCCTTTAGTTTAACTTGCATCTAAAATGATACAATGAAAAGAAAAAACACTCTTATTGATACTAAGTGCACCAGGAAAGCTGTCACTACAACTGCAGGGATGGGAAACCCTAGGCTATTCCAGCTTTACACCTGTGCTAGTATCTCTCTCTTTCACACAGAGGCACACACATGTACACGCACATCTCAGCTTTACACATCTTCAGTCTTCAGCACAAGTATCTGTGCTCTCTGGCATTTATTCAAGCACATCTCTTGCCAGGAAGACAGGCTGTGTACTTCCTCTGTACATTCAAATGTAAATATACATATGTATTTCCCACGGGTGCATACACCCTCCTCCCATTTCCACATGTGCAAGGAGGCATTGAAACAGTCTGCCAGCACTACCACCACCACACACACCCTTCTATGGCATTTCTTTTTTCCTTTTCAGCATTGGCAGAGGGCGCCCCATTCTTTTTGTTCCAACCTGCTGGCCAAGCGCAGAGAGAGAAGAAAGATTAAGCTCCTTTCTTTTCCATCCTTGCTGAAAGGACATGCCAAAATGGGTTTGGTGTCCCCTGAAGTGACAGTGAAAAACGTCCCTACCTTTCCTTACTCTTAAGCTCTGTTCTACTGTGTTTGTTCTCCAGACATCTCATAGGATAATAGGTTTATTTTACTTTCTTCACAGACATTTCAAGTATAAAGTTATCGTATATACTCGCATATAGGCAAACCCATACTACATACTGCTCCCACCCTTGAAGAATGTCAGAATTAGTGACCAACTCACAGCTAATGAGCCAACACTGTTTCTCTTTCCTCAAATCCTTCTTATTTCAGTGCAAAACAGCATCTTTTGTCTGAGTTTGGGAAACCAGCCCTGGAGTCAGGGAGGCTGCTGATCAGCTTTCTCAAACTCAGACTCCTTTTCTCTCTCTCCCACTGGTCTGCCAGAGATTCAATGGCTGTAATAGCCATAGTGAAACCACTAGCCTGACCTGCAGACAAATCTTCCCTCCCTCCCTCTACACCCCAGCAGACAATTCAAAATTTTAGCGTAAAATTTCTCAGCATATATGCAAATATATATATATCTATATATATATTTCAGCCCTATAGTCTTCACAAAATAATATAACAAGAACCTCAATATAGCTAACATATAAGTGCATCATCAAGTTAGTCTTGTTATTCTCCCTTCGCTTTCTCCACGTCAAGCACTACTCTTTTTTAGGCAGTTTTAGGAAAAGTTGCCTAAGCAAGCATATTTTCCTGCATGTCCATTACACTGCTGCTGCTGCCTCCTCCTGCCACACACACACATAGACGTGTGCACACATGCCTTTCCCTGCTGGGAGCCAGCAGAAGTGAACACTAAAGTCACTGCTGCTCCTCCTCAGCCCACCCCTTCCCTGCCTTTTTCTCTGCTTCCTGAAACAACGAGCAAGGATATCCAACTCCGACACCACTGTAAAGTGCAATGGCCAGGAATGGAAGAGAATGAGAGGAGCGAGAACATGGAAAAAGAGATAAAATGGGAGGCTTGGGAAAGGAGGAGGAAGAGGGGAAACCAAGGAGGTGGCACTTGTCACCAGTGCTGCACTACTCACAACTCCAGTATCCCACAAACTAAGCACAACTCAGGAGGGTAGCTGATGGGATTGATCCCACCCCACTCTCCCATGCTCCACATACACCCCCAGTCCCTCCCCGCACTCTTCCCCTCTCACTCAAACATCAGACTCAATACTGGAGAGTTTCTCATAAACATGCCCGTTGCTGGAGCCATTGAAAGCCCTGGGGTTTTTGTTGTTAGGCACACAGGGGTTGGACTGGTTCCCTATACAGATGTCCTTCTGGAAACGGGCTGGTACAGCCCCATGAAGGGCTGAGACCACCGGCTTGTTGGTGGTGACAATGGCTCGGAAGTCTGGCCTGGCTTTGGGCCCTCCTGCCACCACAGGCTGCCTGAAGAAATAAGATTTGCTGCCGTGGAGCAAGCATTGGTCATCCCCAAAAGTGGGGATGAAAGGGTTTTGGGTGACCCGGTCAGGGTAGAGCGACTTGCTGAGCATGTAGCCCCCACTGCTGCCGGGGTTGTTGTGGTGGTGGTAGCTGGTGGCGGGCACTGAGGACTTGTTGTTGGCAAAGGTGGTCTCACTGGCTGGCATCTCAAACATGTGGGCGTAGGGGCTCCCCTCCAAAAAGCGGCCCTTGTCCTTGAGGCTGACGCTGCGGGGGGCCAGGGCTGAGTCATCTTTCTGCAGGTCCACAAAGGTGTCATAGGAGTGCTGCCGGCGAAGTTTGTTGCGGTTCTTCTTCTGCACCTTAGAGGCAGAATTGGAAGGGCTCTGAGGATATTTGGAGGAGGAGGTGGCACTGGTGGCCACGGGCACAGGGGCAGGTGGCTGGTCCAGCTCTTGGAGTGAGTTATCCTCACTGATGTCATACAGGTTGCCCGCTTTCTTGCAAGCCTCACAGCGGATGCAGGCCTGGCGGGTGGAGTTCTGCCCCACCGTTGATGGCGTATAGTTGTGCAGCTTAGAAGGACAACTGCGACAGAAATTAGCCCCGGTCCGGTCTTCCCAGTCTAGATTGGTCAGGTTCTTCTCCCACGGTGCTGGGACCCCACTCACAACGCCATGCTTGTGCTCACTGCCTCCACCAAACTCTCCTGAGCCGTGCTTATGATGGGCTCTGTTAGTGCAGGATCCACCCCCTCCTCCTCCCGTGTCGCGTTTAAATTCATCTCCCCTTTCTTTGTAGATATCCGTCAGGTCCACGTGTTCCCAGTGTGGGGAGTTCTCCTTGGTCCGAAACTGGTCAAGGTAGAAGTCCCTTAGCCCTTCCTTGTCCCTGAAGTAGCGTTTGTGGTCAGGTGAGCGGGGCGGGCGCCGGCGGTAGGCCAGCTCTATCTCATCAAATTCCCTCCGGGACTTGGCAGAGGCTGGGCGCTTCTTCAGGCTGTCCTTGTACTGCTGCTTCCGCCTCTTGGCTGCATTGCCCTCAATGTTGCCATAGGTGACCGTGTGAGTGGAAATGTCAGAGACATCCGAGCGGATCAGGTCATCGTGGGTCCCACTGCCACCATAACGGTCACTCTTGAAGGAGAACTTGCCATAAAGGTCACCCAGCTGGCTGTGCTTGGCAGGGGGTAACCCCAGGTCCAAGGGTTTCTTCCCAATGGAGCGCGACTGGGCATTGAAGGGTGGATTGTCACAGTCATAGAGCCCATCAATGGAGCTGGTGCTGCCAATGCTATGGGGGCGGTGGTGGTGGTGGTAGTGGTCCTGATAAACATTGCTGTCCTTCAGCTGGAGATTGCCAAAGGTCCTTTCCACCTCACTAATATAGTCACTAAAGAGGTTCTCCTCGCAGGGGGGGTTGTTGTAGGATTTGCAGTCTGAGTGGGTGAAGCTGCGGCGGTGCTCAGAGATATCATAGACAGATGACTCGCGGCGGATAAAGTCCAGGGCACTCTGTGGTGAGCCATTGACCCCTGACAGGTTGGCCATGTTCTTGGCTGTCCGAAGCAGGCGGAGGATGTTGGAATGGGTGTTGTTCATAGTTGCTGTGGGGGAGTTCATTGCTGACTGGCGTTCTTCAATGGCCACGCCATGGATACAGCTGTAGATACCCTGAAATGAGAGAAATCAAAAGAGATGAGTGGTCCTGCAAAGAAAACATAGAGGGAGACCTGAACTGAGAAGCACCCTGTGCATCAGGAGGCTGTTCCTGTAGGATAGTAGGGCCTATCAGACTTCCATCATGAAGCACAATCAAATCAAATCTTCCCTACCAACACTTGCTGTTCTGACTCTCCTTCTTGACCCTCACATTTTTCTTTTCCCTCCATTCCTCTTCCTCTGCTTTGTTTCAAGCTGTATTTCCAGGGTGCAGGAATGCCTGCTTGCATCTCTAAGATGCACGGTAAATCTAGTAGATATAACACAGAATTGCAAATGCAGACAATAGTATCCTTGGGAATAAAAGAATCAAGACAAATGATTCTGTGTGGATGAAAGTCTGGTTTGGCCCTTGAAAAATCATCTGGGCATCAGTGAATCAACAAGACAGGAGCTATCTTAAAAACGGAACAGCTTTATTTGTTATAAACTTAGCTACACTTATCACCAGTACGAATTAGAAAAGGAAACAGAGAAAGAGCAGAGTTCTTGAATAGGTATTTAGGTATTTTGCATCTGGTTGACTGAGGTACAGTAGAATTTTTAATTGCATTCAGTTAAATTTAACAGTGATAACACGCTCCAAAATGACATCCCTGAAAGCAGAAGTCCTCTATTCAACCTCAAATCAGACAACAGAAGCGCCCAGGTCCTCCACATTCCCCAACAAGCTCATTTCACCCATGACTGTTTGCAAGGGCTATCCCTAAGAACAGAATGAAAGGGGCTCCTTTATTCCCTATCTACCAAATGGTGCCTGATGATTAATGTCAATTGTGAGATGGAAACATTACATCATGTTATCGTGGTTTCTCAGCAGCTAGCAGATGATTAACACTTTTCAGACCTTTCACCAACTTGGCCCAGGTCTAACAGATAACCACAAAATGAAAGAATCTCTTCTTAGCTAAGGGTCACCAAACACAACACCCCATCTCATCTCCAGACTAAACCACATTAGAAACTAACAACATAGAACAGAGGCTGTGCTCTTGTATTCAAAAGGCTTTGTCATTTCTCTTCAATATGTTATGCACCAATTACGTACTCTTGTACGCTCAAAGTAAATTCTGCTACATCAGATGCTGACCTAAAAAATGCCAAGATTTGACCTCACTTGGATCAGGAGAAAGGACTAATGGCTTGAAAGAAGGAAAATAAAGCTCCAAATGGGATACTGGTAGCAACACTAATAGTAGAAGATGACTCAGAAATGGCTAGAATCTGCTTTAAATGTAAATGTTGTACCCTAAGGCAGATTTGCATAAAGCAAGTGCTAAGTTTATGTGGTCATCCTCTGTGGAAACATTTCTGCATAGTTCAGGGCATGGCTTTCGGTTAAGGACTTCTGACTGTCAATGAAGGCACACTTCTAGTTAACAAAAGCTCAGCTGAAAAGCTGAAATTCAGAGGACAATGTAAAACTCTTACATTTCTAATCATATTATCCATCATTACTTGATTACATTTGGGGAGTCCCCAGATCTGGCCTTCTCACAACTCACTTTGGGGGAGCAAACAGTAACAGTTAACTTGTCTTTTCCTGTGTTTTCATTTCCATGTGAAATTTCCATTTCCTGAACCAAAATCTAGCAAAGACCAGAGATGTCCCAGAAAAAAAACTAACATGTTTTTGCAACATTAACAGTGCAAAGATGACACTGTGCAGACTGCCACCTGTGTATTAGACAAAGTTGGTGGATATTCCCATCTCAATACCTAGGACTGTTTGAATAAAGCCTCTGTTCATCCCTGAGAGTTAATGGCACTCACCCTGCTGATGGAGAAGACCACACCAGGCTTGCCAGAGCAGACGCCCATGAAGCAGTGGCGGAATTGCCAGTAGAAGAGATGCTCACAGATGAAGGTGATGAGACTTAGGGCCATGGCTGCTCCCAACATGTAGAAGACACCTGCCATGTTATCTATATCCAGCTGGCTGCTCATAACCTCATTCTTCTCATTGTGACAAATGCCAGTGAGCCAGAGAGCTTCCAGCTCCTCCATCTCCCCTAGAATGACAGAAGGGAGGAAAGAAACAGGTTAGATAATCCTGCAATGGCTAAAGAGCTTAAACTGTGGCAGACTGAAAGCAAGAGGCTGATCTAATATAATTTGCAGTCTCCACATTCTTTCCCCACATCTACAACATCCATAAAATATCCTGGCTGCCTTTCTGATAAGGGCAGGTGCCATTTGTCACAGGAAAGTCAACAGGATTTTTCCACAGCCTGATATTAGCCATAACAAGCTGTACCATAGGACATTGCTTTGACAGTTGCTGGATACCTACACTGACATCCTGAAATAGTTGTCCACCAGACGACTGAAGACCTGGCCTACAAACTTCCACTTTCATAAAGTCAATGAAGGAAAAAAATTAGTGACTGATAGTAGTAGACAAAAGTTAATCACTTCTAGATGAAAGCATTGTATGTTTCCAACTCAGAATCAAAATATTGATTGCTTCAATCAATTTTTCCCCATCATATCCATAGCTCATCAAAACCAGGTGCATTGTTCCAAAAAAAATTTGAGTATTTTTCCTTGTTTTTCTTCCTTTCAATTTTGTCCAAATTCAACACTTCCAAGAGTTTTGACCAATTTGACCAACAAAATATTTCACTAATTTCTATCAGCTAGGAGCAAATGTTCTGTACTCTAATTTCACACATCACTTACTACCATTATGGTACTTTCACAAGGGGTAATACAGAGGCAAACACACACACACACACAAGACATTTAGAACAAACTCATTTTGCAGGATGACATATTGTTTCATGTTGTTAGGAAAGTTAGTTTTTCATATTTTCTGTCTCCAGTCCAGTGGTGGGGGAAAAATCCACATATTAAGTGGTGCCACAACAGACTCATTGAAGCTTTGTGGAGAACTTACATCCTTCTCTGAAATAATACATACTAGGCTTTTTAAGAAACAGGACAACCTATCTGTCAAGTGGCCAATTTTCTGAAGTGTGTCCAAGTTATGTTCTTTCCATATTTATAATTATTATGTTATTTTCAGATTTCAGGAGGGAAAAAGAATACTTACAGATAAAATAACCTGTGAATTTTATTTATTCATAAAAAAGGACACAGGAAAATTTAAGGTGGAATGAGAAGACAAGAAAATCCTTGCTAAGAAGGAATATCTTTTTCCATGGACAATTTTTGTTAATACTAGAAATTTCTCTGTAAATTAAGAGGTAAACTACATAACTATAATCTTCTAATTAAAAACTCATTCCAAAATACCCTTTTGAGTCTCAAATTCTTCCTTGGGTTTGTTTTATTTTGGGGTTTTTTTCAGGTTTTGGAAAACCTGATCTAACTCTTTCATCCAGAAATATTTATCCATTAACTTTGTAAACTCTGCATGGATTGATCCTGTCTAGAGTTATAAAGTATGGAATAACCACAGATAGTCTGGTATAATTAGTGGATTTGGTCATGGCAAAACCTCAAAGCTAGTGGAAACTTCATACCAGAAATTTTGTTTCTAAAAGACATTCTTCCCATAAGATATTTTTCAAACACACATCTGAGCTTGTTCTATGAATACTTTAGTGCTTTTGGCACTGCTTTTGATGATATTGCTGCCCTACATCAACAACATGAAAGAAGTAACATCTTTGCATTTTTGGGAGTGCTGCCTCTAAAAAAAACCCCATTAATGATTCCATGTTCTCAACTCACATCTGAAGCACCAGAGCTAGAAACTTCCATTTCTTACATGCAAAACTCGGCATTTCTTAGGAAAATTCAAGCACTTCTTTTTCTTGCCACTTACCATCTCCAAAAAGCTGTAAAATCGCAAGATCAACCTGGCGCTTCCAGCCTGAGTCCTTTTGGATGGCAATGCCATAGCCAGTGGAGGCAAACACTTTCCCACTCCCAATTGTCACCAGCTTGCATCCTTCATCTCTGCCCGCCATGTAGTTCAGCACTGCTGCATCATAAATGAAAGCATCCAACTTCCTGCACAGATGCAATAAACAAGAGGGTATAATACAGAAAACATAAAATTTGTATGAAATCAAAGGTGGTTTTAGGTAGCTAAGGAAGAAATGAACCTCTTTCAGATGGACTGCAATATGTTATGTAGAATCATAGAAAGGTTTGGGATGGAAAGGATCTCAAAGACCATCTAGTTCCAACTCCCATGACATGAGCAGGGGCACCTTCCACTAGACCAGGTTTCTCAGGTATCCAGCCTGGCCTCAAACACTCCTAGGGATGAGGCATCCATAACTTCGACACCTTACAGTAAAGTGCCTCACCAGCATCATGCAAAAGAATTTCTTCCTAATATCTAATCTATCTAATCTTTCAGACTGAAACCATTCCCCCTTGAACTATCACTACATGCATTTATAAAACAGTTTCTCTCCAGCTCTCTTGTCAGTTCCCTTCAGGAAGATGACAATTAGGTCACCCTAAAGCCTTCTCTTCTGAACAATCCCAATTCTCTCAGCCTTTCCTTGTAGGAGAGGTGCTCTATCCTTTTAATCATTTTGGTGGCGTCCTCTGGATTCACTGTAGCAGGTCCATGTTCTTTTTGTTCAGAAGACAACATCCCAGAGCTGGATGTAGCACTGTAGGTGGGGTCTCACCAGAGCAGAACAGAGCAGAACAGCTGAATCCCCTCGTTCATCCTGCTGCCCGTGCTGCTTTGGATGGAGCCCAGGATACAATTGGCTATCTGGGCTGAGTGCACATTGCTGGATTCTATCCAGCCTCTTGTCTACCTGCACTCCCAAGTCCTTCTCAGCAGAAGATCACTGCCCTTGATCCCTTCATCCACCAGCTTGTGTTGATACCAAGGTTGCCCCTACCCAGCTGCAGCATCTTGCATTTGGTCTTGTCAAATTTTATTAAATCCCCATGTGCCCACTTTGAGCCTGTCCTGGTCCTTCTGGATGGTATCCCATCCTTCAGGCATCATTTTCACTTTCATCATTAAATAAAGTTAAATAAAATCTAAGCCGAAAGCTGTTTTATAGGTGATTCTGGGTTATAAATGAGGATCCTGTTTTTTTTTTTTTTTTTTTTTTTTTTCTGACTATTTGGTAATCATAATTTCTTGATCTTAAAGAAAATTTGGAATACAACTATATTGCAAGATAAAGATAAATGATGAGGAACTCAGGGGGATCTATATCCTTAAGAATACCTTCTGTTTCTGTACTGCCTTTATCTCAAAACAATGAAAAATGCCTTATAAAATGTATCAATAATAGACAACAAAGTAAATAAGGATAATATTTTCTCCATTTTAAATGCTGGCATGACTTAGCTGAGAAAAATGTATTTTTTCCAAATCAGATGCAGTCAGGACATTATGTTTTACCCCTCAGTTAGTGTGAAAAGATCTTTATCAGTGTCAACTGGCCCAACAGCAGCTTTAGGGTTTACCATGCTGAATTGGTCTTTGTTAAAGAATGTTCAGTTGAAAATCAAAAATTGTGTTTCAACACAGAGAAATCCCCATTATGGATTGTGTGGAGAGCACAACAGCCTGGTGAGAGCCTTTTCACACTGCAACAAATTGATTTCATTGTGGGGGGCAGTCTCAGGGGGCTGCATCTTCCACAAACCCAAAGACAGTTGATGAGTAAATCCTCCCATTAGATCTGAAATGAAACATTTTACGATAAATGACCTAAGACCTTCCAGTTGCACATTCTCTCTCAGATACTATGTTTACAATTCACCTCCTGCACATATATTTACAGTATGGTGGCTATCTCAGTTCAAGTGCTTATCTGTGAGGAAGTCTGTCCAAGGGTGAATATGAAGCTAGGTTGACATCTATCAGAAGTGATGAGCACTATTTAATCCATATATTTCCAGGACAATGCATATTTATTTCCTGAATGGTGACTATACTGTTAAATATACCTTTGCAGGATTACATCCAGCAATGGCACAACCATTTGTAATAGGCTGTGGGTCTCTGAACCTGGCAAACAGGTTTAGGAATATTCAGTTAATCTAGTAATTGAATTGGCTAAACATCTTAATTTCTGCTTTGGTAAGAACTTTCTTGTAAAACTGCAACATGAGTGCAAGCAAAAATGTTTTTCATTCACTGAGGCTGGGCTCTGACAACAAAAATGGTCAGTTCTGAGAGGAGGTCTTTAATTACAAAGGACAAAGGCTTGCAAAATGTCATTTTGAGTTAAGGCCTTTGCAGATTCACTGTTATTAAAACAGGATAAGCTATTCAAGCATGCTTTTTTGCTAGCAATTTTTTGCACATCTCCAAAATTACCCAAGGAAATGGTTACATTTTTATACTTCCATCTTATTCAAATAATGTTCTGTTTAGCCCTTGATACTAAAATATTCCAGAGAATAAGCTACTTCCAAACTATTTGCTCCAAACTTACCTTCCATTACATTAGCTGGTGATACACTGGGGTGGGATTAGTCTGACAGCTTCCTGATTAACATAATCTTTTATACACAGAAGGAGGGAAAACAAAGGAATTTCCAGATGACAATGTAAATGCTCTAAAAAAAACTTTGTCCACAGAGACCTTTGAGCTTTTCTTCTGTATGCATAAAACCCACCAGCATGAAACATCTTGATGAAACAAGGTCTTTGGGACCAATACACACTTGGATTATGTACACAGAGATACAGTAGATCCTCCTTTTTTATTTCTTATAACGACAGCAAAACCAGAAACTCATACAGATGTCAGTAGGAAAACCTGGCAATAACAACCACAAAATTACTCTTCTGTGCTACTGTACTATATGTGGTCTTGCTATACTTTTAACCATGGAATGATAATAGAGGCTCATTTTTCAAATCCTAACAAGTACATGTGCCAGACAATCATGCAAAAAGTCAGGTTTCTGTGGTGAGTAAACATGTAAGAAAGTCTCACCCAGTTTTCAGCGAGAACAGTGCATCATCCACCCCCCTCTGATTGAACTTCACCATGTAGCTGTGCATTTCAGGGTAGTTGTTGCGAATGTTCCTTTCTGTGCTGCCGTTGGGAACTGTCCCGAAGCGGAAAGGGGGTGAGAAGTCATTTGGTTTCTGGAACTGAAGAGAAAGGAAAAGGAATATTTCTCACAGTCTTTCAGACTGAAGCAGTCATCTGGTTGCGAGAACACTGGAAGGTTGATCTGATTTTATTGTACTATCACATAGAAAACATAATTGAGAAGATGTTATATTTCACTGTTTTCAAACATGAATATCTCCTGTTAATGCCTAAGAAACAAGAAGTGAATCTGAGCAAGCTGTTCTTTTTCTCTACTCCGCATTAAGTGCACTAAATAGTGATCAGATATTAAATAGGAGGTTAGATAAAAGGAAAAAGGAAAGAGAAAATGTAACAGTAGTGCGGGAACACAGTCAAGAAACAGTTTCCAGTGAAGTCTGTGTGATGTGGTTTTTATCCACAAACTGTCATTTAGTTCCTAAGAAGTATCTTTTTCAGTTCTGTGGATGCCTTTACACTTCCTGGTTCTGACAGAGGTAGAAAAGTAATTAATGGGAGATGCCTCTCAGCACACTTCACTCCCATCTCAAACAAACGATCAGCTTTCAAAGTTTTGGACAAATGTCCCAAATAAAATGTTGTTAGTGGCTGCAAGTTAATAGTAGCATTTGATACCCAGAACAGAGCTGGCAGAACAGTCCAAAGCTTTTGCTGCTCAGAAGAAATACATTCATCATAACATTCCTCCATGGCTGCAAGCCTGTGAGATTCCATATACCACTTGCTTAAGTCATAATCAATGCTCTCTGGGATTTTATGAGGAGTAAAATTTAGACTGTCAATTATCAAGACTGCTTAAAAACTCTGGAACCAGCAGATGAGAAAGAGCACAGAATTATAAACCAGGAACTGAATAAGCAGTAAAGAAAAACATGCAAAGGTAGGTTAAATGGAAGGAAGCTTCCTCCTCTCTGGACATATCATGCAGTAGCTTGCCTGCTGTTATTTCCCAAAGGTGACCATGTATTTCTATGATCCTGAGTAGCATGTTGACAACATGCTTATGGTCAGACCAAAACCATTTAAGAGCAGGAGTGCACCTGGTACATGAATATGTGCAGTCATGCACTGCCACCTTCTATAGAGCTGAGATCTACAGATAGTTCTAGCTTAAAATACATGCAGATGAGCCTTGTTCTTGAGCTCTGCTTAAAGCCATTTTGGAACTTGGTCAACTCAACTGAGGAGGCCAGAGCCCCTCAAGCAGTGTATCTTGTTCACAACATCTCAGCCATGAGGACAGTCAGAAGCTGGGTCTGTGGATAGAAGAACATACTGTTCACCTGTTTCTGTGTACCAGTCAACTAATCTCTCCAGTGTGGATGGCAAGATGGGCTAACTTATATGTGCGTGTAAGTGTGTGAGAAAGAACAAGTATCCTACTGCTTTAAGCCAATAAAACACATTGGAGCTGTTTTTCTGAACTCAGGTTAGAGCATCACCAACAAAACAGAAGTTTCACATAGCATAAAACAGACAGTAAGGTGTCTCTCAGAACTTTGTCACACCCTCTGGGGAGGAAGACAAACTCAGAGCTATCAAAGACTGTAATGAAAGCAACCTTTGATGGGAGAAAAATCACCGCAGCATGCTAAAATTATTCTTTTTTACTAAGCTGATTAAAGCAGCAGCCTAGGGGACCCATCACAAGATGGGCACTGCCATGCCAGACACAAAGAAACACAGTCTTTCCCCTGACATGCTAAACCAGGATATTGCAGCATTGGCAGCTAGTTTCTCCAGAGGCTGCAGAACCCCATCTTGAAGGCATACAGGACATTGCCATTCCCACAGAGCCCTCCAATGGAGTACAGCCAACAGGAGAAGCATTAAGCAGGCCTGATCAACATTTGTGTGACTGAGTTTTGGCATGTCCATTTTATACCTCCACTCTCCATTCCCAGTGACACACTCTCTACTTTTGTCTGCTTCCATCATGATGCCTACAAACTGGAGTAAGAAGGATTACAAAGTCAGGCATTTCCCTGTGATAAAGGAAATAACCTCAGCTTGGAACTCTTTTGTCACTACTCTGTTCCAGAGCCCATAATAGCAGCCACAGGTGAAAGGCTCCAGATTTTATTTTTAATCTCCTGGGCAATCAATAAATGAAAAAAATAATTTCTCTTGTAAGAAATTACTGTTTCTGGCAACTGGAAAAGCATTTTTCTACAGAAAGAAGTCAGGTTGATGACTTCTACAAATTCATATACAACTCATTTACTCACCAATCCTTACCTTCTGCTCATTCCTTAGTCAGAAGAGATCTTCAATTGCAAATTACTCTCTACACATCAACATTCACACACACTTTAGCAATAGCTTGGTGAACAGCAAGACAGGAAATTATATGAAAGGATCCATATGGGGCCCACATCAGGCAATTATAGTTGAGTGCCACTCCTCTTGAATGCCCAAGAGGAACACAGATTCCCAGCTAACCTAGTTTAATGTTTACAAAGTTGAAAGTAACCAATGTCCAGCTGACTCCACAGTTGATGCAGCCAGAGAGAAGAAGCTACTTCTCCATATTTGAGAAGTAATAGCAGTATAGGCATGTAGCTTTCTGATAGGAGATAGCAGTTCAAAAATCCCCATATGTGTTTCTTGGCAGTAATTTGGCACAGCTCAATCCAGGGTAGAAAGGATCTCAAGTGAGTTCTCCAGAGCAAAAAAATTTTGCATCATTCTGAACTGACTACTGAGGGAACAAGAAGATGGGGAAGGAGTGTGTCCTCTCCTGCCAACGCATTGGAGAAACTGGAAATGAACCATAAGGAGGAAAATAAATTGACAGATTGTCAAAGAGTTCAGTAAGGAAAGCCACTTGTTTGATTTCTCCCAGGGGCTGCTGGAACCATGGGCCTGGATCATAAGTATCATCACCAGGGAAGCAGGGCTCTTTGGCAGAGGGGCCTATAATGAGTCTGAGACATGAGGGAGAAGCTGATGCACAATGAAGGGGCCATTACATGGAGGAAGCCTGTGCAGAGATAATTTCAATGCTCCAGTGAACACTGACAAAGGAATTAACAACAGATAAGGACAGAAAGGAGGAGAATGTAGATTAATGAGAGAACTGTCCCATTATTTAATGTAAATATTTCTCCTGTCAGAGCCCCAGGTCACAGCTAAGTAACTCCACTGCAGGCATCTGCAAAGAGGAGTCCTGTGAGATTCTGAAAAAAAAAAAAAAAAAAAGGTGGTAACAGGGGAAGGGAAGATAAGCAACTACATCAGTTGCTGAGAAAACCCAGCTGTACAAGGGTCCACACTTGTCAGATCCCCATGTTGCACTTGCCCTTAGCAGGAGACCTGTTCTGCTGCCCAGATTTTTTTTCCCAAGGAGTGACTGCTTGTGAGGGAATCAGCAGGGCTGAGCTGCAGTCCTGTACCCAAAGAGCCCAAGGCAGAGATGTATCTCACTTGCATCCTCCCACTCATTCACCATGGAACCTCTGTTGTGAGATGTTCCCCTTTTATGTACCCAAAAGTGATGTGCGCATCCTCTCACCCCATGAAAGAAGTCCCACTTGCTTCACATCAGTTGTGAAGGTGGATGCTAGAGATGGAGGTGGAAAGCAGACACCGGGGATGGCTGGAAGCTGGGGTAGCTCTGGGACATGAGGTATCTATGCTTGGAGCCCAGTGGCTGCCTGCCTCTTCAACCTCTCACTCCACAAACTGAAATCGAGGAGCACTAAGTGCAATGCAGACCCCAGCTTTGGAAAAGTAACTTTTCAGATTCAGAGAGCAGAAATCTTCCTCCTCTGGAGAGTGATAAACACACAGGCTGGGAGCTGTTAGCACATTCAGGAGGAGAGCTCCTTTGCCACTCCCCTCCAAATCTCACCATGAGAGCTGTCGACAGCAGCAGTGAAAGAGGGTTTAAGTGACTCGGCTGGCAGAGCTGTTTCATTAGCAATTTGGAGCCATGCCGTGCAGAAAGCAGCATTGTTCTCAGATGTTCAGATATCAATCTGCATAATGAAACAGGTGATAGGAGCTCTTCCCATTCAGGCACCAGCAATTGGAGGGGATTTAGAGATGAAGGGAAGGGGTTATGTCTAATTGGCCACAATTAATTTGATGAGAAATTTTTTTCAATAAATTGTCTATCACCAAATGGATCCAACAGAAAAGCACATCTGCACTTATTTATCTGCCTGATGTAGGCCCTGTTTACACTGTAAAGTGTTTGCCAATAGCATTGAAAGCAGTTTCCCAAACTCAGCAAGCTCTAGTAACAAAAAGGCTCTTTTTTGTCAGCCAATCTACTTTTACACTGCTCAAAAAAACCAAAATCAATCCACTGCTGAATAACATAATGAGCTGGCAGAACTTGGTGCAAGGGTGAGTGTGTGGGTGGTGTGCTTTACCCTTACACAGCTTCTCTGGGAGAGCTCCTTACACTTTGTAAGGCGCAGATGACCAGTTAAAGTTTTCTACCACAGGAAGCTCCACAGCTCTGACCCATCAGACTAAGAGCCACAAATTCAGCTCCTCTGCTAGCTGCAAGTCCAAAAGAGCCTAAGCCCATATTAGATACATTGAGCTCACTTCAATTACCCAAAAGTTAGTGCCAAGCTGAGATGCCATGTGAATTTCACCCTGGGAACAGGTCTCTCATAACCCCATGTCAAATTTGCCCATAACCTGAGGGTAGTTTGGACACCCACATACACCTAAAATAGCTCTAGACATCTACATTGGCCCAAACATATTTAGCCATTGGGCCATTCAGCCCTCAGGACATCTTCTCCCACCAAAAATACAGGGAGCCAACCACTATGGTTAGCAAGAAGCCTGAAGTGCCCACCACCCTCCTAACGTATAACTTCTTTGCATTGTCCAAACATCTTTGATTGTCTCCTCTTGTTCTGGTTCAGCTGCATGTCACTGCAGTCAGCTTGCACCTTTCTTCATTGCCTGAAAATCCAACCAGGCTGTTTGCACAAGAGCTTCCTTCAAAACCTTAAAAATTTAAGAATGGATCAGTGGTTTTCAGGTCTAACTCTGAGGTAGCTCAATGCCTGTATCTAAGTCCTGATAGGCTACCCATGTCCAGGCAGCATGTCTTGCCCTAGCTGCCTTCTACGTCCTCTGTTTCAGCCAGAAAATTAATTACTTCACAGCTAATGGATGACTCTCGAAGAGAAAAAGTTTTTCTTTTCCTTATCCCCAAATATATATTTTTTGTCCCCATGCTGCACTACAAACAATGTACAGAATCACAAACTTGGATTTGACCCTGAGAAGATGTCCTTTCACCTCTGTCTCTCCAGTGAGTCTCTCCTGGACATCATTATTCCTGATTATTCTTAATCCAGCCCACTGTGGAAGATGGCTGGTGCTGGAGACTCCTCCATTCCCTGGACAATGTCCACCGGATCTTTACTTCTGGAAAGTTCTTCCAAGTATCTGAACTTAAGTCTTCCAGCTGCAAATACTTCTGCAATATTTTCTGTTGTCTTGTCCATGGGCAGGTAAATCCAAATAGTTTCTTCTTCTCTGAAAGTGCATTTATGTTTTTGAAGACTATTGTGCTGCTTGTTCTCCATGTTCTTTCATTGCAGCTAAAGAAGCCCGCTTTCTTTTGTCTTTCTTTTCAAGCTGTATTATATGGACCTGCAACCATTCTTGCTGTTGTCCTCTGGCTGTATCGTGTAGGTCTTTGCTTGACTTACCTTTGGTAGGTGAACATGCTTTTCACCATATGAAGAACAATCTGATTAAGACCCAAAGATGCTGAGAGAATATTACAGTAAAAAGGCTTGCAGCAAGGCAACACAAACAATGCTAGTGAGAGTTC
This sequence comes from Cisticola juncidis, assembly GCA_013400215.1. Taxonomy (NCBI): domain Eukaryota; kingdom Metazoa; phylum Chordata; class Aves; order Passeriformes; family Cisticolidae; genus Cisticola; species Cisticola juncidis. Next base: position 231,592 of record VXBR01010275.1, on the reverse strand, counting down.
ATGCTCATTATCACTCTTTTCAGAGCCTCTCTATATTATATCATGTTTTGTCTATCCTTCATTTTTAGCTTGCAAGTTCTTCAAAGCTGCAGCTCCGTCCTGATCTGCATTCAGGTAGTGGTCAGTTTGTTTCTGCAATGTTGATCATCACTGCCAGCACCATCTTCATTTTACTCTATTCTTTTCTTTATGCAGCTTGGATTGTGCGCTTAGGCACAAACCCATGCCCCAAGTCACCTGTCCCGGTAGAGGAGCTGCTCTGCAGATTTAGAGCACAGAGTTTGTAACTGCTGGTGGCATGGTACTGTAGGCATTTTAAAATTGACAGAATTGCATGCCAGCTAGGCAGAAAATCATACTGCAGACCAAAATCTTAGCAATGGTACAAGTCTGTGAGGAAAGCAACTAAAGTGACTGTGCTGCTCGTCCTCTATTATTAATGACTCTCTTGTGCAGATACTTCTTGAGATTCATTTCTAAAGCATTCCTGTCCCCTCTGCAGAGTCATGTAGTTTTGACATCACAGACATTTTCTTATTTCCAAGATGGAACTCTCAGCCATTTCTAAGTGACTATAAGTTTTCAGATCATCCTTTTACCCTAGCTCTTTTTAGTTCCCTCCTGCATTCCCTCACAATAACCTTCTCTGCCTCCTCAGCAGTGTCTGGGACTCCTCACAGCTCTGAATCCAGCTGCTACATCAATTCTTCCTGAAACCCCAATTTCTTGTCTTCACTAGTCAAACAACATGTCTTGATTTGTAAACAAACAAAAAAAGGAAGCTAAAAAAAGGGGACCAAACCAAAGCACCAAATCCAATATGTCGATTTTGGGAGGGCATAAAATTACCTTGTGCTCCCTCAGACTTTGACTTTGTGATTTATCATATTATTCAGTACCCAGTGATGTTTCAAATTCTCAGTCTTGCTTTGCATAGCACTTTCATCCACAAATTGTTCTAGATAAGTCCAAGAAAGGAGTTATCAGTTAGTGCAGCTGACTGCAGTAAAGTTGCAAAGAATTTAATTAAAGTCCCTTTTAAAGGAAGATGTAGTGTGGGTCAGACCCACAAACAAGAAAGAAAAATATCTATGAATGTCTGTTGGTGAAATATAGACACATGCAGGTCAGGAAAGAGAACAGAGCAGCCTAGTGACAATGCAGAGGTGAGGGGGGGGCAGGTAAAAGCAAAAGGAAAGAGTTCAAATATAGCAACTTTAAAAATAGTTGTCCTTGCAAAATAACTGAGATGAAAGCAGAGATCCAGTTGGTGGAAGAAGCCTCCATCACATGCAGTTATTGCCAGAGGAGTGCACACAGTAGGATTGTGCAGCCTCTTTGCAAGCTGGATTGTTATGTACGGTGTTCCAGCTTTGCAAGTTGCATTGTTACGTACAGTTTGCACAGAGGAGGAGACTGAAAACTTTGGGCAGTGCAGCACCATCCCAAACAGACGGCATGTTGGGGATCCCACATCATCTGTAAACACATCTACTTGTGCCTGCTGCCACCACACTGCCTCACTGCCTGACCCAAGCATTATAGATACACCAGGCTGGAGGAGCCACTTCAGGATCTAACTATCCCAGACAGAATCCACCCACCACTAGCACATCAGGAGTCTTCTGAGTCAGCCAAGTGCGTGAACATTATACAGGCTCTGTGCAGTTTCTCCACCCAACAGGTAATATTAAAGCCTTGAATATTCCTCGGGACACATTTGGCTATATATAGGCTTCAAGTCACTTGTTAAGTGTCCTTCACCCTTGACCAGAAATCTGTAGTGGAATCACTGAGCTTCACCAGTCAGAGCCAAAAGCTGCTTGCACAGCTCAAGTGTTAGCATGTATGATATGAGAACACCCCAGCCACATCTTTTGCAATGAAGGGTGATATGAAATCATAGCTACGATACACTCAGCTTTTGGTTGTATGCATGTAGAGGATGGAGATCATCTGTTGATCCAGTTTCACATTATGCCATATATTTCATTCTTGAGAATCAGCTTCCTTGGAAGCACAGTGGGACAAAAGGTATCTACTGAATAATCCCAGGCAAACACAACAGAGAAATTCATGAGACAGAAAGATGCCACTTACTCCACTCTTGTTAATATCATTAGGAGTGTAGATGCTCATTCAGAGGGAGAAAATTAACTGATTAAAAAGACCTTGAGAGGAGAGGTGACAGATAAGTACAGAGGAATTTGAAATCTGCTTTGTTTGCACATGAGACAGCTGGTTAACAAATTATGAAACACTCTGAGTAATTCAGAGGATGTAGTTTGGTGGGGAAGGAATTCCATTTTTCACTAGCAAAGGAAGGTCAGATCCTCCCGTCTTCCAAGTACTAACAGCCACCTTATTGTGTGGGTACTGTCCACTGGACAGCAGAGTGAAACCCTGCACAAGCCTGGCAAACATCCAAAAGAGTTCACAGGGGCCAGAATTTTCATCCAAGCAATTTTAAAAGCTTAGTAATCATATTAGCGCAATTTCTTAAGCATGTCTGTTGGGCAGAGGCAAAGCAAAAAAGCGGGACACTTCAGACAGAGCAGCACCCTCCCAGAGCTGGGAGATAATGCCTTCCCTTAACCTTCTGATGAAAAGTGCCTTCTATCTGCAAGTGGAAGACAGAGAAATGAAAGCCATATCACTCCCATGAGAGTCCCGGGGCACTGAGTTACACCTGAAATAAACAAGTCTACTGGGCCACTGAGATTTAGGGGAAGTTTGACCTTGAGTAGCCAAAAGCCTGGGAGAAGCAGGGCTTCTTTCCATGCAGTGAAGTAAAAATGCCTGGAAAAATACAACCTGCCAAATATTTATCAAGTATATGTATGTACATATAACCCCAAATGTTACAGTCACTAGGCATCAGGAATGAAACTGTAGATCTGATACTCCCATCCCTTCCCCACCAGTAATTCAGCCCTGATCATTCAATTAAAGGAGGCCAGCTCTCATCTCTCAGACTGCCAAATTTTGGTGGCAGGGCCATTGTCTTTTATTTGACTGCAAAGTGCCAAGTACATTTATGGCACCACATAAATAATAAATAAAAATATTCATTGTTTCCCTTTCCAGTGACTTAGACTGATGTGAGAAGCAGGACAATCCTTTGCTTCCCTATCTCCCTTTTGCCTTTACGTAACTCTCCAAAGACAGCTTTTTCCAGACTGCCAAGCAATTAGCACAGAAGCAACCAAATTTAACCACTTCCTCCAAAAGGGGATAGCTCCAAGAGCTGGTGAAAAGGAAGATGAAAAGAAAGGGTCAGTGGTGGCCAAGGCCTTGGGAAGGCCAGAATGCTGTGCAGGGGGAATGCAAAAGCTGCAAGCTAAGGACTACACCACAGCCCCAGTCACCAAAGTCCCTCATCCAGTGACTCTCATCTGTACCTCAAACAAAGCCCAGAGGTTTGCATTTTAAAGGTCATCTAATCCCAATCCTTATGCCATGGGCAGGGACACCTTTCACTAGACCAGTTGCTCAGAGTCCCATCCAACCTGGCCTTGAGTTCTAGGGATGAGGCATCCACAACTTCTCTGGGCACCGCTTCCAGTGCATCAACACCATCACAGCAAAGAATTTTTTCCTAGTACCTAATTTAAACCTATTCTCTTTCAGTTTGAAGCCCTTACCCCTTGTCCTCTCATTACATGCTCTTGTTATAAAGTGTCTCTCCATCTTTCTTGTAGGTTCTCCTCCAGGTACTGGAAGGCCACAATTAGGTCACCCTAAAGCCTTCCCTCCTCCAGGCTGAACAATCCCAATTGTCTAAGCCTTTTCCTGTCAGGAAAGGTGCTCCATCCCTTTAATCATTTTGGTGGCCTCCTCTGGACTCACTGTAGCAGGTCCATGTTCTTTTTGTTCAGAAGACAACATCCCAGAACTGAATGCAGCACTGCAGGTAGGCTCACACCAGAGCAGAGCAGAGGGGCTGAATCCCCTCCCTCACCCTGCTGCCCATGGTACTTTGGGTGCAGCCCAGGATACAATAGTGCACATTCAGAGTGCACATTGCTGGGTTGTGTCCCACCTCTTGTCCACCTGCACTCCCAAGTCCTTCTTGGCAGGACTGCTCTTGATCCCTTGAACCACTCAGTCTTTTTGATACCAGAGAAATACCTCCAGATGAACAGAAAAAGAGAATCCTGAGAGACCAAGTGAAGGCTAAAGCACACTGCAGCCTCCTTGCTGCTCCACACTGTGCAGTGCTGAGCTGAAGAAAAAGAGGAAGAATGACAAAGAAACTAGGACTGAAGCAGGGGGAAAAAACATGTTTGAAAACCTAGTGACTTCAAACATTTATAGTCTTAAAAATGACTGAATCACATTTTAGCACATAGGCACAGAGGTTTGTTCCAAAGACCTCACAAAGCATAAAAATTATCCCAATACAAAGACTCCAGAATGTCCAAATCTATGATAAACACACTTATCTGCAACTGCAAAAATTTATTTGAGATTATATTTATGTATGCAATAAATGTAAGTCACAAATCAGAAGGATCTATTACTGATATGCTGTAGCTATGTGATAGCTATTTATGAATAGGAAATTTTTAACATAATATGTAATTACATATATTACACATGCTTTATGTGTGTTTACATATAATATATAGCTACATTATATAGTATTTTTAAATACTTCATACTATAACCTGATGATTTACAAGGAGATGCGGAGAAATAATCAGATTTTAAGCCATAAAATTTCAGACTATCAGATCTCTGAGTTTTTTACACTTCACTGTGAACCAGCATTTCTTGTATTAAGCACTAGTCGATACCACTGTTATTGATAAAGGTCATATTTAAGCAAAAGGCACAGTTCAACTCATTTACAGGGAGATGTATGTATCCCTAGGAAAGCACTGTTGAGAGAAATTCAACTCTACCCCATGAAATAAGGTCTGGAGATTCAAGAACCTCTTTATTTGGGGAATTTTTTTGCCAAGTGAGGTGCATCAGATTTACACATTTTGGAAAAGGTTGTGATTTATCACAAGAGGACAGGATTGGAAGTGACATGGTCCTTCTTCTGTCTGCCTCATATCTCCACAAAGGTGTCCTGACAATAAAAATCATACTGCTGTTGAAAGATTGCATACTTTCTGCCTTTGACACCACCACATAAAACTTCCTTTGTATCCTGCTAAAATGTGTGGAAGCACCACAAATGTCAGTTAACACTAAATGTTTAGTCCCATGGAAGATCTGTACTGCCTCCAAGCCAGTTAGACAATCTTGCCCTTACAAGGGGATCTCACAAAGCACAAGATGGACCCTTACTTTTAGTCCTCTTGAAAAATGTCCAGCTGAAGTTATCTGCTCTGCATTTTCCCTGGACTTCTCCAGAACAGGTATTTGTTGTACACAATCTGCAAGCTCAGAGAAGCATATAACTCCAATCGTGTGAATAATAGCCCATTGACTTTAATGTCACCACTCATGAGCACAAAGTAAAGTACACGCTAAAATGTATCTGCGTTCTGCAATATCTGGAATCCTTTTATAATTTCAATTTAATGTGCTGCAAAGCACAATGTGGGAAATCATTCATTTTTCTGTTTCACAGCCAAGCATCTATAAATGCCAGAAAAGAGCGGATGCTTTTATTTCTGCAGGTTTTTTAGTGAGGCTTCTTTTTTGTATCAATGTGAAATGTTCCATTCACCTCAGATCTACCTATGTTGTTTTGTCTTCCAATTATCTCTGCCTGTCCCCTTCTTTTGTTATGGAAAAAAAAAATCTTTTTTCCACCTTTTTCACCCTTAAATGTAGGCCAATTTTATGAGTACTGCCTTTAGAAAATGACATGTCAAAATAGATGTCAGAAATATCAAAGTATTATGTATATTAAAATGAGCTACTTTGGAAAATATCAGGGATTCCTTCTTCCTTCTTATTCTCCGCTCAAGTTTTCTTTCAGTAAAAATACTGTCCAGTTTTAACTTCAAAATCTATCTTTTAAAAAAGAAACCCATATCTATTGAAAAAATAACTGACCTATGATGCATTTGTCTCAACATTTCATTAACATCTTGAAAAGCAAATAAGTCAAAATATGTGTGAAATTCCAGTAATCTGTATTAATTTGTGGGCATGCAGAAATACATTTCTCTTCTTTTCATGTCAATTACAAAATTACCATTTTCATGCTTTATTAGCTTCTTTGGCATTTCNTTATTATACTGCCTTCTAAATAATTTTATTTAAATGCCCTGCTGGATGGTCCACATTTGCTCTTATTCTATTACAACGTTATGTGAATGGAAATTACGTATAGCTATTAGATTACTTCACACATTAGTTCATTTTATATAATCTTTCCTGTATTTATTGCCTTTGTTAGAATGAAATACCACAGGCACTTGTTTCTCTAATGTGTCTGAAGCTCTCTTGCTAATGGAAATTGGATTATATCTTCTGATTACACTCAGATGAAATCCAGACCCAGGAGTTCACTGCAGTATTCTGGGACAGGCCCTCTTACCACTGGGGCTTTTGCAGAGGTCAGGGCAGCAGCAGCTCCCCACGTGGGTTCCTGGATGGATTCAGGGATGCAGCCTAGCTGCAGCCTAGCAGCATGTGCAAAGATGCTCCAGCTGCGCTTACTGGGAGCTGACACGGCCAGTGGGTCACTGCCCCTGCTAGGACCATCTCCAGCCCCTCTGCTGCACAAGGTGCTGCTTCAGCACCTGCACAGGAGGAAAGTGGTTCAGCATGCCACAAGCACAGGGAACTGGAAAGGAGATGCTGTAAAGAGAAGGACTTCTCCTGCAGAACTCACGAGGTCAGTGCTGCTGTCAGGCAGGAGCAGGTTTCTCTTCCCTCAAACTGCCCATGGCTGGCCCAGAGTTAAGAGCTAAAGCTTGATGTATGATTTAGCAGCTCCCAAGGTTAATATGGGGGAACTAACAACCATCATGGGGTGAGTTCCTGCATCAGCTCTAGCACCTGTTTTGAGCCAGCTATGCTCAAAGGGTGGCATTCAGCAAGGTGATCATCACCTGGGATAGAGAGGGAGAGTGGCAGAGGTCCTTAAGTTCATACAGGGGGCTTCTAGACACCCTCATTCAATCTGGTACCCTGAAACAGAGGCATCCACTCCAGCCCAGCTCAGACAGACATGCTCAAGCATCCACAGAAGCACAGCGGGGGCATGACATTAGTCATTGTCTTGCATGCCATTAGGAGGTAAATGCTGGGGCACAGCCAAAACATCATCCAAGTCTTGAGACAGCTGGAGCATTTCAGTCTGCTTTTCTGGGGAAGTGGCATGCCAGCAGCTGTAGTCACTTCTTGGAGTGGTTCTTCCCAGGCAAGACCTATGGAAGAGGGTCCAAGGAGAGACCCTCAGTGTAGCTGATGCAGAGTGTAGCCAGCCTGACCTTGACAAGTGCACCCCAGCCAGGCACAGTAATGGATTTTGTGAGTGCATCTGGCATTTTGGCTACTCTACAGTGTCAGTGGGACACCTTTCCCAGGTACTGTCAAACTACAGAGACATTTGCAAGCAGATCTGGGTCTAGGCAAGTAGGAACAACATCCTTTTTTTACTGTCACTTTGCCTATTGGCTTAGATTACATCCTAAGCTGAGTCCTTGTGCTGGACACAGGTGCCCTTACCAGCTGATGGAGAGGGCCGGGAGACTTATCTGCCTGACCTTTGCTGTGGACACTAGATCACACATTGGGGATAAAAGAGATTGGAAGCGACAGTCTTTCTCACCTGGCTTTGAACAGTGACTGCCTGTTTTGAAAGTCTTAACTGGATTTAGGCAGGCAAGAGAAGTGAGGTGGAACACATGGTGCATCTCCATGTGCCCTGGATATGGCTGGGCACTTCATCCTGGCCAAGCAGTGCACTGAGAGGATGAGTGAGTTGCAAGCAACGTGCGGGCTTTGGAAAAGGGAAAAGATGAGATTCAGAAGAGTGAATTCTTCTCAAACCAGTGGATCTTGAAGCAGTGTGACAAATGTCTGGATGACTGCTCCCAAATCCTACAGGGCCCTTTGCATATTCACAGAGTAAAATCCATGAGTCCAGTAGATCAAGCTCATTCACTCACTTATTTTGGATGGAGTTAGTTCCACCTGCCCTTATTGCCCTAAAGCAGCTGTTGGCCTTCAGTTTCACCAGCCAACTTTTATTTGATTCCAGATGCTCTGGTAGACTTACTTGCTCTGGTAATCTTACCTAAATATTGTACTTGCACTAACAGCTACATTTGAGGCATACTGCAATACTATGGCCTCTCTCTTCCCCAAGGAAAAAAGCACATATACTTCAGCGCAGCAAAAGTAAATACAGGTACATTGGCAGAGAAAAGTAGAAGAAAATGGCCTCAGTCCAATATACACAGGTGGCCCTATGGTGAAATCAACTAAAACAGGACCAGAAATTTGTATCCAAAGGCTCTGTGAAGCTCCAGGAGTCACTGCTTTCAAATGATACTTCATGTAATATCTCTGCAGATATGAAGAATACCTTGCAATGAGAATGAAAGCATGCTTTCTCCATGAGCTTAGGCACAGCCTGAAACAATACATAACAGGTACAAACTACCCCATTTAGCTCAGACAGTTGAAAACCTAATGATGACAAACTAATGTTACCTCTGATAGGGCTGGTTTTGAACAGTGTCTTTCAGTCTGAAGGAACTCACAGCTTCTAAGGAGTCTCTGCAATAATCTCCACCTGACGGAAAAGCATTCTCCCCTCCATCCCATCCTGAACATAGCACATTGCAAATAAGGAGACTGAGTGAAACAAATTGAGGTCAAAATTTAAACAAATAACAGGAGCACTTCTGCATGGATTGTATTATTCTGTGCCATGTTTCATTCCAGGAAAAAAGAAAAAAAGCAAACAACAAAATGAGTAAGAAAAACTCCTATGATTAATCTATCACAGAATTTTCAGCCTGCTGAACTGGACGTTGCATACACAGGAGGCCTGGGCACAAATTATTTCTAGACTATCATGAAGGACATAAGAGTCAGTAACTATAACCAACCCAGCAGCCACAACTGACACTTGCAGTCCTCCTCTTGCTGCTATCCCCAATAGCAATGTGTGCAACCCGTTGCTATTTGGCTGCCCTGCAATGGCATGACCCCTTAAGCAGCCCCTTAAGCTTGTTACTCACTGAGTAACAAGCTCAGCATGGGCAGTCGAGCCTCACAATACTCAGTTCCTTACAAGTAGCCTCACCACAAAGCAAAAAAAAAGCAGTGCAAAGCATTACACCCTCATGAGACAGACAGTGCTACCCTGCATGTACCAGCCATCTTATCAAAATCCTCAAGTGTTCAGAGTCCAGCAAAAGAAAATGTTCTTCATGGACAAAATGCTGTGCAGGTAAACAAGGTATTGAGATGCAGTTTGAACAGAGAATGATTTCTTGTGGTAAGCCTCCAAACACCTTGAAAAAACAACAGTATAACTTCAAATACAAGCAATAGTAACTCATCAAAGCCACAGTGATTTACCCCCGCGGATAGAACTTGTTTTCGGAATAAATTAACAGATCATATTTGCTAGCGTGATGGCCGGCATTCCTACCCAAGACAAATTATTTAATCCTGAAAAAACAGGTCACAGCCATTATACACATCATCTCCAAAGCTCCATTAATTTGTTTCTTGCTGACAGTGAAGGTGTGGTTTGGGATCATGCAAGCTAGCACAATTCAGTTCTGTTTATAATTAATTTATAATTCATTTCTGAAGTGCTTAGTACATGTAAAGGTGCAACCGAATACCAATGAAGAACAGTTGTGCTATTTAAACGATGGTCTAAAGCTATGATGTGACTCTGAAAACACCTCCCCACTTTCCTTGTGAAAGGAAAGAAGAGAGGGTAGAGCAGTCTTTTCTGTGGAAAAGGCTGCTTTGAGGGTTTGGCTGGATACCTTACCTTTTTGTCGCTCAAGCCAGACACCTGGTCCACGTATTCCTCTTGGATCATGAAGGCAGCCAGATTGGCAGTGTAGCTGGCCAGAAAGATGACAGCGAAGAAGGCCCACACTGACACCATGATCTTGCTAGTGGTACCCTTGGGATTCTGTACTGGCACAGAGTTGTTGAACACCAGCCCCCACAGCAGCCAGATAGCTTTGCCAATGGTGAAAGAGGGACCTCCTGGTTCTAGAGTGATTGAGAAAGATGATCCCACAGTGAGCATCTGAGAGTAAGTGGTCTGCATTTCCAGTCACATACACATCTTGATTTCAGATTTAAGAGCAGAAACTATCCCCACTTGTGAGGGGAATATCTGCAGCTCAGCTCTAAGTTCATGCTACCATATCTCAGCAAAGTACAACCTATTTTTTTTTAATGTCCACAGGTTTCCATATTTTTCTATCTTAGGGAATTCCACTGAAACCTTATATGAGGGCATTTGTTTTCATTTGACTGAAGTATCTGGAAGCCCAAACATTTAACATTTTGGTTGAAATGTTGTCCCCAGAAATAGAATTTGCTCAGAAACACTCTATCCTAATTTCCAGCTGTTCAAGGGTGATGTCTTCAAACTCCCAGCATACACCTGTGTAAAAAATGGCTCTCACCATACTTGTAAAGGGACGAGGAAGAGCACCATCTGAAATAACAGGGCTGTACAAATACTTCTGCATGAGTGTTTCATTACTCAGTCTATTGAAGATCCATGAACCAGAGAAGAACACAGCTCCTTCTCCCCATATTTTGTGTCTAAGATACATGATAGTGACATATACTTATTCCACTTTAAGAAAATCTGCGGGTCTGCCCTAGATAGTCCAAGAACAGATCCAGTGTTTTAAAAGCTCCTATTCCCTTATTCATTTTAAAGTGTGGAAGCTCACTCATACCCCAGAAACCATGTGTGTTAATGAAGCACTAGATCTGAAAACATGTGAAATGGCACCTGTCTCTCAGCAATCTTGTATCTCCAGCACATGCTGGTTCCATTAATGGGAACCTAACCCAGAATTTCCTCAACTTGAACACAAGAAGAGCTGAGAGGGAGAATGCAGATGTGATCACTTTTCAGACAGTGAGAAGATCCTCTTAGGATGAATGGAACCGTTCAAGCATCTGTCCTTTCTCCAATGATGCCAACTTGATCAGCATCCCATGCTTTATCTCCTTGGGCAGGCTGATTGGATCCTAGTGCTGCTGCCTGTGGTTAAGATTGACTCCAGTAAAATAGCAAAAGGGAAGTAAGTTTTGACATTTCTCTCCAAACCTCTGAGCAGTGAATAGCATAGATTATCTGGAAACACTAACCGTGTTACCCTAAATATAACTGAACAATGCAAGGGGCTCATTTTTTACCCAGGGAAAGGCACACCAAGGTCAGAGCAGAATCATCACCTGGAAAAAACCGGTTCCTAAGAGAAACATGGTTTGGCAGTCTTTGTCTTTTTACATACTGGAGTGGTATTTTTATATCCCTTTATACTTAATGGGTCCTAAGATATACAGGTGGAAGGCCTGAAAAACATCAGTGGGAACTGTAAGGTGGAAGGAATTCTTGAGAAGTTCCCTTCTAAAAGGAGGGAACGCCTCCTCCACTGAACTTCCTCTCTCCACTGATCACCCCACATGCTTCCACAATTACTTTGTCAGACACAAACCAAGATTGTAATGGGAGATTCCAATCCAAAAGCCTTTATGTCCATAAAGAGAAAATCCAGGTATTTGAGGGATACTGCCAGGGGCATACTGTCATAGTTCAAATGCAGCCAAAGTAACATTAGCCAAGGTTCTCATTACTAAAATCAGCATTGCAGTCTCTGCAGCAGATTTTTTAATCTTCATATTTCATCTCTCAGGGACAATATCTGTCTGATCATGCCATACTCTTCATAATTACTCAGAAATATTGATACTTGTGGCTGCAGTTTGGCTAACTGAACAACTGCACAACTGCATGCCTGTACTAAAAACTGCTTCCAGTTCCACATCTCTATTAATACCTCCTAAGAGACTCAGGTTTCTCAGTATTTGTGTCCACAGATCCATGGGGTTGTGATCAGGTGCCCTTAAAGGCCCTCCACAGCCCCATGTTAAGAGACAAGTTCTCCACTTCACCGTGTACGTGCTTCTGCCTGCGTTCTCATTAACACTTTTTATTTTCACTCCTCTCTAATTTGATGGCATAAATTCACTCAAAGCACTAGACTTGGGAGTAAACGAGTGCATTTTCCAGTGACTGTCTCTCTCCTGCTATTCCATATGAACCAATAAATCCAAAAAGGTTTGAAGGGCTGATTCACCAGGGGGTGAAGATGTGCAGGTGACAGAAGACTCTACTTGCTAATTGTTTTCATGTCAGTAAGGGAAAAAAGGCTTCATCTTAGGAAGGACAGACAGCTTTTCTTTAATTCATCTGGCTGTCTTCTGAAGATCAGAACCACAGAGATGGTTCACTTGCTTGTTCCCAATTCTGCTGCTACTCTTGAAAAATAATTCTTTACCTACTCCCAAGAAAATGAGTTTCCTATTCTCACAGTTGGTCTTAGAAAGCCAGAAAGGCAAGTAGGGAAAGGACCTGACCAGGTAACAGATGTGGATTCTGGAGGACCTAGCACTATGCCAGGAGGCCAGCAGAGTAGCTTGTTCTCTGGGGAGATGTATCATTGAAGGATGGATTGACAGTGCTGAGCCCTGTGATTGTCTCAGAGAGGGAGGCATTGTAGGCCCTGCCAGCACTGGCTACCAGGGCCCATTTTCCTTCAATGAGAAACAAGCTGGAGCTGGTATGTGCTTTAGACATGAAAGGCAACACAGCTCCGTCTCTCATGCCAAGCAAATTATCCATTATACACATCTGCTCTCTTCAGAGCCTTTTTTCTGCCTCCATCCCTGTCCTCTTTAGTCTGAATGCAGAGCTCAGAGTGGGCTAGATCCATGTCGCGTTTAAGGCAAAGGAACACCCTAACAAACAGAGATTGGAAACCACAGGGGATCATAGGAAGAAACAGCTCCCCTTACCTCTGCCATCAGCAAGGCACCGATTATAGCCCACAGGGCTGAAGTACTCAAAGACGAAGACAGCCACCGCAGAGATGATAAGCAGCATCACAAACATCATCACCCATACGTCAGCACTAAAAGGCTCTGAAGGGGAAGAGAAAACCGTGGTAAAAGACCTGACCTCACCTCCTTTGCTCTCCAGAAAAGCCCAGTGTGGGGCAAACTGGGCTGGGGAAAAGCAGAAGTTAAAGTCCTCAGCCTGGTTCTGAAAAACTTCTTGAACTGGGAAAACTGCAGTTTCTGCCTCTGTAATGACTGCATTCCATCGTACTCTTAGAACAACACATGGCTCCATCTGGAATCACATACAGCTATTGTGGCATGCATTGATAAAATAAAATGCATTGATAAAAGATTGTTCCCAGGAAGTCCTCCAGCACCATCTGGAGAGAGTAGGGAAAATCAAGCAGAACTGGCAGAGTTTCAGACAAGCATCCAACTTTCAAGATGCTATCAAGCCAAAAGGCATCTCCAAATTTCTAAGGTTCAGCCATAATGACAGTAGGGTTTTTAATATTCCATCCCTCTAGCGATGGGAACACTGGCTCATTCTAGAAATGTTAGTGTTCGTGTTCTGCGAGTATTTGATCTCTGCCAGGTTTTCTCCTTCTCCCAGCCTGAACAGAAAAAGATAGGACTGAACCAGATCAAAGAAACAAAACTTCGCTCCAGAGAATAGCCAATATTGCAACTTCCGTTAAATTGCAGTCTAAAATTTCGGATATAACTTTAACATTGCTTTTACATACCCCAGCAATATTGGTAGACTTGCTAGGGGAAAAAAAACTCCTGAAGAATTAGTAGTCATGAAACTCATATTTAAAAAGGTCTGGGAACATTTCATTACCCATATATAAGTATTTCTGTTTGTGAATGTTCTCAGGACTCTGGCAGAGAGCAGACAGTAATTATATAACTCATATACTGTGTTTGCAACATCCAACATCATAAAGCATTTTATAAAGCCAAGTAGTAGACACTAGGAAGACATGAATGTCTCAGGGAAATGCAGTATCATTTCCATATTCTCTGACCACCTCCATCGCCGAAGGACATTATAAATGCCTTTATTGTAAGACACAGGTCAGCACAGAACTGACAGTCTAACTTTTCTTGAAAAGGTCTATTAGCTCCCTAACTTATGCAAGGCGTCAAGGGAGGGTCAAGTTAGCAATGTCTTTACAAATAATGTCTCTCAATGTGCAACTATTTATTGCCAGTTGTTATCACCAAGTGTTATGGTATCCCCCAGCTATAACGTTTGAATCAATTTTCTTCTGGCCTTCCTTGAACATACTATTAGTTGAGTCACTGGGAAATCACATGCTGTGGTGTATGTGACAACTCTGAAAGAGCCCAATTTTTCTAGGATTAGGCATACAATTGCTGGAAAGTGCCTTGGCTTGTAACTCATAGGCAGTAACTATTTGCACTTGCATTTGCCTGGATTTTGCTTGCCTGAGATTCAGTTCTAAAACATCACAGTATATTTTTATACACCTCTCCCACAGGTACTCCCAAAAAAGAGCTTTCAGGCTAAGAATCACAAGCAACCTTCACCTAATTTTTTTATGACCACTGGGTGAAGTTTTAATTTTGGATTAAAACAATACCTAAGAAGGCAGAAGGTGAGACAGTTCCATTGCTACGTGACACCATGACACTGATTCCTGTCTCAATGAAGGGCACAGAGAAATCTACCACTTCTGAACGTTCCTCATTAATGGTGAGGGATCCCACAGCCATATAGGCCCGTTTAGTGACAACCTGGAGGAAAAGAAAAAAAGAGATCACACACAGACACGAGGCAGCCCTCATGCACCACAGTCAAACCCCTTCTCATCTTACTGCCTTTCAACACAATCCTTTTACTCCTGTAATCCTATATTGTTTGTAACATCTGTCCTTTGTAATCTTTCATCAGGACACCTTCTTCTTTCAGAAAACCTACAGACATTAATCTTCCCCTCAAAGCTGGTATGTGTACAAAAAATAAATCCACAGAGGTCTTAGGATAAACACATCCACAGAGAAGACTTCTTATCTCATTTTTCTGCCCTTGCTTTATCCTCCCTTTAAAACTGTGAAGTCTTATTCTTTTTTCACCCTATATACAACCTAAGCATAATGTAGGTTGCAGCAACCGTGGTGAATGGATATCAGCCTCTTTCTAAGACTGTGTAGGCCAAATTTGTGAGACTATAGAGAAAAATAATTAATGGTCAGACACAAGAAAGATTGTCATGGTCAGAGTGTCAGAGCAGATTAATTCACTCAGTGCCAGGAAAGAATGCAGGCCAGTCATTTATAGAATCACCTCTGTCCCTGCCTCAGCAGTGGACCAATAATGATGGGAGGCCAGACCTGACCCACATCACCCAGCCCAGGTTGAAGCCCACCATGCCCTCCCTTTGCTGCTGACCTCTCCAATCATTCCATTCCACGTCCCATTGATCTTTTTTCCATGTTTGCCATTAGTCACCAAGTAGAGGTCATAGGTGAACTTGACAGACTTTGAGATTTTCTTGAGGATGTCTATGCAGAATCCCTTGCAACATTTCTTCATGTAATCTGGCTCCTCATCAGTTTTGTTCCTGAACCATCACAATAATAATTAGTTAAAAGACTGGGAGAAACTCCTGTAATTCCCCTGTGTTGTCAGTTTGCATTCCCCTCCCATTATATAATGTGGACAATTTATATTGTGCTATCTCTGTTGGAAGGTGAAGAGACACACTACAATCATTTGCCCAAAGGGGCCCGTCATGAATGGACATGGGACAGGCTGGGTAGATTGAGGTGAATTTCTAAAAAGAATTATGGATTATGATGGCATTGGCCCAACAGACACTTTACATTCTGCTGAGAATGAAAAGCCCAAGATGAACAGAAAAATACAGGAGTGCATACTCAGTCACTATGCGTTTTTGGCAAGGGACCGTGTTCCTCATGCAGGTGCCACTTAGGGGGTCCACGTTCTCCACAATGACAAATGGTGCCTCTTCCAAGGTCACGATACTCAGGTGATCGTCCTCACGTTCCTCAGAGTCAGGATATAGCTCAAAGCGTGGCCACACATAATACTTCATTTGCAACTTCTTTTCCTTCCATTTCCCCACCTGCAGAGATACAAACCACAGAAGATAGACTTCTAATTGTCCCATCCCTTTGCATCAACCACAGCTACTGCAGGACTGGGTAAGAGGACCATTCTGGAGTACCCAAACGTATGACTCATGTAAGATGGGGACATTTCTTGGGAGAAGGCTCTGAGTAAGAGGATTCAAACAAGGGAGAAGTGTAGAACAAGAAGGATCTCTGAGCTGTCTCATCTCTGTGATGGTCTCACCTTCTGGGAGAGTGAGTGCATAACCATGGGAGTAACCACTGTAACTATAGTCGAACAGACTTATGTCTTTCAACTTTTTCAGCCAAACAGCAGAAACACAACAACTTGGTTACATACCTTAGCTGGAAACAAGGAAATGTTTCTAATGCATGAAAATTAATACCAAGGAGTATCTATGATGTTTTTTAAATCTTCCTATTTTTCCCTAATTCTTGTAACTTCCACAAATTTCTATTGCAATTTTAGAACACTTCATTTTCTGTTTCCTAAGTGAACAGAGATCGTATCTTCAGTAATCAAAAAAGCAGGTGGACTCAATTATCTTTTCCTACTGCTAAGAATGAAAGCTGTTTAGAAGCTACTGCAGTCCTTAAAGAGACAATACATGTAAGCTCACCCCTTGCCCAGTGTTGCGGTGTATATTGCCCAGGCAAACCATTTCTTGAAAAAAAAAAAAAAAAATCCAGGAAAAGAGAAAACTTGAACATCAACTGTACTTTCAACCATCAAAGACTCATATTTGTTCTCAATTCCCCCTCCCACCATCACAGTAGACAGTAATTAGCACCTCGGCTGGCAACCAAAGCTGAGAGAGTGAAGAAGCTAACTGGGCCTTAGAAGAAGCTTTCCTGCATGATCCCCAAAGCAAGTCCTCCAGGCCAGGACTGGGACATGCTGATTTGATGGCAAAGGCAGTGTGGGTGTGTGGGAAGCTTGCATGACTACTCTTAGCAGTGTACCTGCTTGGTGGGTAAACAGAAAAGCTTCATTCCACTCCAATCCAACACCCCTCCTACCACCCCCAAATTTCAGTTGTTTATTTATTTAAATGACAGAAGGGGAGGGAGACACACTTATTAAATGCTCACTGGGTGTCAGTGGTTAATCTGTGAAACTCAAAGCCCAGCTGGGGTTTGGCATTTGAGAGTATCCAGAATTCACATAAAACACTTGTCACCTTCAAAACAAACAAACACTTCATCTGGCCATGAAAGAAAAAAGCCACTGTGAGGGCTTGGTGGGGGGAGAAGAAAGGCAGAAGAAATCACCCAGAGACAGCAGTTTCCACATCCATTCTCCATCCCTGTGCAGAGTGAATACCACACCCCAGTGAACACAAGGCAGAAAGGGTTGTTAAAAAAATGGGCACAGTGTCTGGGCAGCTCATCTTGCCTTCCCAAAGACAAAGAATGCCAAGAAGAGCTTGCCTTTATGTTCCCTCCACCCATGGAGATGGTCTGTACTCATGCTTCTAAGCCTGGATGTGGAAAGTGAATTTCTAAGACAATAAAGAACATGGACTCACATGCTTATCCAGGGTCTGCTCAGCCCTGGACTGCCCACTCATTCACCAAGCAGGCCAATGTATCATCATCTGAGGCAGAGATTTCTGCAGTGCTACTTTAGTTCTCAAGTAACTGAGCTCAAATCCCCAAAAGTAGTAACTGCCACACGGGGCTCAGCAGGGACCAGTGATTAAGATGCTGCACAGAACAGCCCCGTTTTCAGCTCAGTAACATTAACTTGTCATAGAAATAAGTGGCTCATGAAAGAGACATCTTGCAGAATCTCAGCAGCACTCAGATATCTCAGTAACAGGTATGATATAACCCCCTGAGTGATAAATTAGATCAGATAGGCAAACTCAACCCATAATTACCCAGAGGTTCTCTGGGACAGAAAGGGGAGTTCATAAGGCTGTGTGCCAGGCACATCTCACAGTGTTGTACTACACAGAAACATTATGAAATTAGGATAACAATGACAGCATGGCCACAGCCTTCTCTGCACTAAATCATCTCACCTGCAAATACAGTAGTTCACATCCATTCCTTATTATCCCAATAAAATCATTCTAAATTGTCCAAAGAGGGAAAAAAAACCCAGGATGTAAGTAAATGTTCTGACCTCTAAATCTCCAAATCAGCTATGGATTTTCTCAAAAATATGGGCAAGTGTTACATTTTATTGCTAACCTGAACAATCAGACATGCCATATAACTCCATACATGTACAGATATGAATAAGACAAGTCAGAAAATCATAGTGAATTAAAAGAGGGCAGACTTCTCTACATGTTTGTGCATACAAAGGTCAAATGTATATCCACACAGTTAAGCATAAACAACATGTGGGCAATGAGAAACGCTGCATGTGCAGAGGATGGAGACAATGCAAGACAAAAATACACAAATGTGTACCATATGCTAGATTATCTGCCACAAGAGGGAAGGAGCAATTCACTGTAGGGACAGAAGCTGTGACAGAAATGTCACAGATTTGCCCAGGTAAAGATGCCTACGCCTAAAGAATATAATCTACCAAGCTGTGCAGAGCAGAGCAAGGCATTTCTGAAGTCTCAGGGTACTTTATATTAACAGCCTATGAACTGTTATTACTTGGGTTTTGATGAGTGCTTGCCTCAGCAAAAAGAGGAAAAAATAAACTATCCCAGGATTCCTTCATATTGGTCACCCTGCAGTTTCAAGACCCGTTGGGTGTCCTCCAATCAGTCTAGTCATCCAAACTCCCACTAGGAGCCCTGAAGGGTCACAGAATCAGTAAAAGTAAAGATACTAGGAACCCATAAGAACTCCTTTCTAATCATATTCTCCAATCCCTATGTAATGTTACATTATGCTAGGACATATCTTCTAAGAAATAGAATTTCACCTTAACTGCCTCTTTGCTCTATCTGATCTTGTCAAGAAAGCACTGTGGGTTGGGGGTGAATTTGGAGGTGTTGAGGGACAGGAGTAGCTAACTTTTACCTTAAATATAAGATCCTATTTTGGATAACAAGATTTGAAGTAGAAGTCCAATACATTTGCAAAGAAAGAAAGGGAAAACTATTGTAGAATCGAAAGTTAATCACATATGCTATTTGTTTGTCTAAGCATGTAAGTCATCCCATGCAGACAAAAGGCAAGATTGCCTATGCAAGGGGAAAAAAAGTGGGAGGCTTCTGAAAGCCTTCCAGCCAGCTGGCAAATTGCCTTAACTGTGGTATAATGCAGCCAGAATAAAAGAGTTCTGCAGTATGCTAATGCACATCTTTAATGAAAGGTGCATCACATTAATTCATTGGAACTAATTCTTAATAGAGGCTTTTCTCTCCTCCCAAGGGAAGCTAAGGTTTGTAACAGCCATTTGTGGCAGATGTTTCTCTAACCTGTCCTTACACTGACAGAGAGTCCATGGTCTCCACGAGCAATCTATTACAGTGTTTAGCTATCCTTCCCATTAAAAAGTGAGGTTTTTCTCCTGATGTTTAACCTAAATCTTCTTGCTGCAATTTATACCAGGAGAGTGTATTTCCTTATTCTCTTACATGTGCTCTTTTCAGTGTTATCAGGTCAGTAAGATATTTTTAACAAAGAAGAGCTGATGGCTGTCTTATAGGATTCAGTGGCTCTTTTATAAGCTACATTGGCAAAAGCAGCCACCTGTTCAAATGACTGGCATCCAGTCTCATTTACAAAATCTTTACCCAGATGAGTAGTATGGACAAGTACAAACTACTCCCATGAATCATCCAAAATCATCCAACAAAGGCAGAAATAAATCCCTGAGTTCCTCCTAATATGGCAAGGTAGGACTTCAAAACACAAGAGCATCTGGAGAGACCTATAACTAGCGTCAACAGATGTAAAAGTAAAACCTCCCAGAAATTTGGTTTTCTAGGGCTAGGCAGGAGAATACAGTTCTGAATTAAACCAGTAATGTTCAGATATGTTTCTAAGGCAAGATATTCAGCAGCACTGCATTGGTATTTGGGGTGAAGGTTCAGGAGAGAGCCTGAACCTTCAGGTGCTGTTTTTTCAACAGGCTGGAGGAAATCTAGCTAGGCAAAGTCTCCTAATAGTTATTATTTTATTCAGGCTCCTATTTGCACCATGCCTTGCACCATTCTCTTTTCATTTACAATCTTATCTCAATTCCTGTTCTCCTTACCCGCCCTCCCTCACCCCCCACCATAGACGAAATGCAAAAGGAACAAAGGGGATTTGGTTTCATCAGCAGAATTTTAAAAAAAAGACCATCCCAAACTCACTTAGGACTTGAACTGCTTTCTGCATTTTCCCAAAAGCTTTATGTTCCCTCCCTCATTATTGGTTCTTTTATTTCCTTTTCCCCAGGAGCTGAGGAGTTTATTCATTCCAGTGGGGAAGCACTAAAGCAACAAAAGAGAGCATGAATTAGGAGGCAGAAATTCCCTATTCCACCAAGAATCTCTGTAACGCGATCTGCACCCTTGTGGCTCTACATTGTGTAAACCTGAGATAATGGCATGTTTTTACATCTGGGGTACACCGGGTATATAAACAGAAAAGGCCACGAGTCTCACAGATACTGTAGAAGTGAGGAGACACATACACATGTATCTAGAGCTAGACGAGGGAACATATACAGCATGTATTTATGAATGGTATAAATGTGTATAAATGTATAGGTGTATAAATGTGAAAACTTCCTGTCTTTAATCTTTGGAAAAATCTTACATAACTTTTACACCCAACTTAAATGCATGAAAAATGGAAGATCAAATATAGAAAAGGTAAAGGTAGGTTGGACAAGGGGCAGAAAATAGGACTGTTATTGGTGGTATAGGTGATGGAGAAGCACACCTAACCCCTTTGGGAAACAGGGCAAGTCCAAGGAGAAATAACATACTTGTCATAGAATTGGTACAGATCCCGAATGAGGACATGGGAAAACCAGAACAGCTGGGCAGGACCTGAAAATGACTACTCTAGAAGAGTAGAAATAGCAGTTATAACTGGGACATTGCCAATGGAAGCAGGCATTACTCAGGGCACATAAAATAAAGGTAGACCTAAGGTGCTGTTGTAACCTTAATGCCACAGTACACTGTGAAGAAATAAATCATGCATAAATAAAGTAGAATCATTTTGGATTGAAATAGGTTTTCAAAGGCTGGTGCAAGATACTGCACAAGGACTGAACTGCAGAGATCTACTGTGGCTCCACTGTGGCTTGACTTCTGATCTGGATAGAGATGTCATTACTGTTTCTAAAGAGAAATTTTATCAGGAACTAAGTTATTATGGGAGTCTTTAGCTTCACAGAGATTAGATAGAGAACAAATGCAAATTTTCACAGCAGCATCCCGATGTTTCTTTTTCTGGATCTGATAGTTGGCATATTTCTTTACCCCAAAATTACTCAACAGGCAATAGGCCATGATGCTTTACACTCAGTTTGGGCAAAGCAGCAAGGAACCTTACAGAAAAGCTAGTCATCAGAAATAACCAATAAATTGAGCAATTATGGGAACAGAGAGCCTGTCTTAAAGAAGGAGATTAAAAAGCTTGTCTAACCTAGATAAATGAAAGCCATGAGGGGATATGACTGCTCTGTATAAATAAAGGGGGGACAGATACACAAGGAAGAAAATAAAGTGATTTTTAAGCAGGAAAAACAATGCCAGTAAAAGAACAACTGACTGTAAGGAAATTTGCCTTGAAAATAAAATAGATTTTAACCACCAGAGAGAGAAATTCTGAATCAGCTGCCCAAAAGTACCTGTGAAAACAACTAAAAATGGGTCAAAAAGAAGTACAACTGGTTTGTATAGGGCTATATGATTTTGCTGCCTAGAGCAGAGGGATGGGACCAGATGAGCCTTTCCAGTCCAGTGACTATAAGTAAGCAGAAGCAAGAGGAGGAATTCCACTGTGAAAAGCCTTTCCCCCTCAATTTTTCAGTCTGCAAATGTCAAAACTCAGTCTTAATCATCATATCTCTGTCCCCTAGCTAACCCACATAAACACAAAGACTTATGCAAATGATACTTCCCAACTTCTTTGCTCCTACTTCCCTCATTCAGCAGCAATATCTTCTCAAGTGCCCTGAGAACAAAACATTCCTCTTAGCCTTCACCCAAGCTGCTTAGTTATGACTTTCACACTAACAGTGCTAACATCACACCCTCTACCAAACGTATAATTCCTGCGATGCTACAGATCTGTATCCTCACATAGGCTGGCCTACAGCTGGTGAAAAGAGATGCCACAAAGAGCAAAAATGCCCTGTTTACAGACACTTTAAACTGATTAATTTAGCCATATCAGCCAAAGCAGAGAAATGGTTGTGAATGTTCCACATATGAAATTAATTAACATAAAAACAATACTCCTTCCCAAACCTCAAGTTCGCCTTCCACAACCACCTGAGGAAGGATGCTTTCTTGACTGCACCTGCAGAAGCAGGAATTGATTCTAATAGCCTTTCAATTAAAAATGTAGGTTGCAGGAGATGGTGTTATTTTCTCCCCTCTATATTTATACAGCACCTAGCATACTTCAGAAGGAGAGAGGCTGAGCTTAGAATATAGATAGGGTGAGGTACTTGCTCCTGTTTTACAACTCATTCTGGGAATAAAAGCTCTTTGCAGAAACATGGTCTTCCAACTCATTGAGGCCTGGCATTTACACAACTCTTGCCATTTTTGCTGAAACATTTCTTTCCTGGTGTATTTATATGCCTTTTGCTAAGGTTGCTAAGGTCCTGTCCCCTGCCATGATTAGCCAGAGAAGGTTAATTAGGTATACTTTGAGCTTAGGTATACTTCTGATTTCTGCAAAGTCAGTGAACTATGGGGCTCCACTGGTGTCACAAAAAGGTCAGAGCTGTGAGAATGCCAAAGAGTTTGCCTTGCTAAATCATTCCTCCAAACCAGAAGGCACCGACAATTCAATACAGTTTTAGAACTAGCCCATCTGGGAGATGATGGTGTTCTTGATGGTAGCATTAACTTGGTATCCCAGAAAGTGGTTCATCCAGGCAAGGCTGGCTCAAGCTGGAGCAGCAGGGACACCAGGGGGACATGTTTATTCAAGGACCTCAGTGTTACCTGAGGCATACATAACCATGATTTATGGAAATGCAGACAGCAATCAGCACAGGGATAAATAGGGGATGTGAGGAGAGAGGAAGCTGTTAATGGTAGCGAGGGCTATGATCTGAGTAGGCTGGAGTATGTAACTCTAAGCTCCTATCAGGGGCAAATCAGGTGTTAGGATTTGGGAAGAAGGATTAGAACGAAAATTGTATCTTAAAAAATATTGAAAACTGACTACCATCCAACATAACACACCTTCAGCTAACAGGCAGTGATAGCACCTGACTCAGACTCTTACTTAATAGTGTTGCATATGTAGAGCCATCATGCCCGTCTGCAATGACTGTGAGGAGACGGGAGCTTAATAAATGTCCCAAATTCTGGCAAAATCAGTCTTTTCTCATTCTGGTCTGGTAAATAAAATCCAAAGTCAGGGAGCTTATACTGTCCCCAAGATTGTTCATCTAAAGGTGAAAGAAAATTTCATCTTTAGCATCTCTAGTGCTTTCCTGTGCAGAACTGTGAGGTGGGGGAAAATGTAGCAGGGGTGTTAGTAAGATTGCACATTCTGTGTCCCAGGTGGTTCAGGAGTCACAAAGGTTTTTTTAAACAATGTATTTTTATGTGCATGTGTAGCATCTAAATGCTTTATGTAAGCATTTTGCAGTCTCTAGGAGTGCATCCGCATTGTGCAGGTGTGTGTCTGCATCCAGTACGTGTCCATGCATGTAATGCCCTATCTAATAATTTTTCCTCTTGGTTTTCCCTGTTGAGTTCTGGGTTTGAGTTTCATTTTGTTGAGCTTTCATTTCTTTAACTCAGAATTTTTTTTCTTCCCCCTAAAGCATGTTACACAGAGGGAGTGATACTTGCCAATTCACTCTGCAGTCTGGGAGACAGTTTAGAGCTTTGGCTGCTAAATGGTTCGGGTACAGTAGTATACAAAACTCTGACATGTGTGCAGTAAAATTACTCTTTACGCTGATTGAATATCTGTCTCAGAATCTCTTGGGATCTGAAACCGAAGGAATGTTCAAAAATGCAGATGCAGAAGAAGGACAAAGCCGTTTCCTTGTGCTGAGAAAAGCTAAATGTTGAAGCTGGCCCAAACAGGGTTAGGAGAGGAGAAAACATAAAGAGAGAGTGGGTGAGTTACCTAAATCTCACTGGTTTTTGTGCTGTGCAAGCAAAACTGAAGGCACTGCTTGCAAAGCATCTCTGAGAATATCAGAAAGAAATCCTTTACCTGCTAGTGGGGGGTGTCACAGTAGGTGAAATACCTCCCCACCCCGCAGCCATACAGCAGCCAGAGCCTCTGCCCACTGCCTGGCAGCCCCACATTGCCCCCATGCAGAGGGGCACACCTGCCAAGAGCAGCACTGGCACAGCTGTGCGCATGCCCCTCTGGCAGAGAGATGCAGGGTGCTCGGCTCTCCTCTCACTTCTGGAAAGGGGAGGATCAAACCTCTTCCAGAGGAATTACTGCACATGTTGGGAGCCAGAGCCCTGAGAAACCAGTTACAAAGCCACAAGTCTCTGTTTCTTTTTTCTCCCACCACTGACAGCACTGGGCTGCTGATTGTAAATGTTGTCCTCATCTGCAAAACACCCTTTGTCTGGATCCTGAGTCTGGATTCACACTGGCATAGCCACAGCCAGCCCCACTACCTCCAAATCTCCAGGGTGCATGTCCACAGCCTGCCTCAACCTGGCACATGGCAGGGAGTCTTGTCCAGTGCACCACACCATCCCAAGGGGTTGCCAAATGAAACACTGCTCCAAGTTGTCACCACATCTCCAAACTGAGTTGAAACAACAGGTCTGCTCTTCATCCTGGTTCTCTGCCAGGTCTATTTTCTTGGCTTTGCAAAGAGACAGGATGGGAAGCAAAGCTGTGGGATAGGAGCAACCAGGAACACCCTTGCTGCGTTTCCTCTATCCCATGGGTTGTTAAGGGGCTGCTTACTGCATTCTTGCACCTTTTCTTATCCACAGTCTCCGTTATCTGCCTCTATGCAGAAGGCATGTAAATATCCTCATATCCTGATTCAGTTTCTCCCCCTTCTTTCTTTTATTCACTCAGGTGCTCCCCAGTAAACACAGAGACATGGAGTGGGGATGGGGGAAAGCAGCAGACAGCCTCCATCTCACCTGTGTAAGCAGAAATGGATGGTGGTCCCTCATGTCCCAGCTCATCAGCACCCCACATCCCACCCACCCACAGTCCTGCCTCCTGTCACTGCTGTGCACCATGGACACAGCCCTCACTGCACAGACCTGTGTCCTAACCACTGCCTCTATCATGTCTTTAGTCTGGTGCCCTTGTGCCAGGACCAGACAAAGAAATTAGGCCAGTGCAAGCACTCAAGAAACCTGCATAGATGGAGGAGTAACTTGCAGTGTGATTTTCCGCTATCTCAGCTCCCACTGACTTGGATATGGACTGGGTTTTCTGCATCCCAGCAGTGTCCACCTCTGTCCTGAAATGAACTGCTGGCCCAAGCCACAGCAGTGTGAGCACTGTATGTCTCCACTGGCAGTGGGACTTACCAGGGTACTTCTGCCTGTGCAGTGGCAGATCAGCCTCTCATACAGCAGAGACTGCCAGGCCAGACTAGGCCTCCCAGGAGCTAGTGTAGGATGTGTACTCTCCAGCTGGATACTCCTGCCTAGAGAAGCTCAAGCTTCAGACTTTCTGATGGATAAGAACTCCAGAAAGAGCACCCATGAGTTTCAGGACTCCCACCTCACCCACTGCTACAGCCAAGTGCTGGGCTTTGCTTGAAAACCACAGCATTCTGCCAAGTTTGGGTGAAGCATTAGACAAGACCTGCCAGCTCTACCTATACCTTACAGAGAAGACACAACCAGGATGGAGTCGACCAGCAGGATAGCTGGACAGGTTCATGGCACACATGTGCATTACTGCCACACTAGCTGTAGCCAGCAAGTGCTCTGTGAGCATCAGAGAGTGATTCTGCCAAAGATTTTTTCTCCTTTCCCATGCCGTACACAGAAGTACCCCCAAGCAGCAGTTACCTTAAGCCCATCTGAGCTTGGAGTGCAAGCAGAATTGCCAAGGGCCCAGCTGAGGCCATCTGGGCTGCAAGGCTTCTCTGTGCAAAAGGAGCACAATCAGACAGTGGATGGAGTATGGAGAGAGTGAGAAACCTTGAAATCAGTGATTTGGAAAGGAGAGTGGAAGCTATGTATTTGCCAATATCAGCCAGCAAAGAAGAGTTAAGCCAAGAACTGTTTTCTTGGGAGTGTGGTCTTAAAAAAAATAAAATTCTTCCCTTCTCTCAGACCTGATGGACCTCAGACACACCTACTTTTCATAGATATGTGTGTCATTTTGGGCATAAACATTGCCGTACAAAACAGATCTTGTGATCTTGTGCCATTTCTGTGGCATAAAAGTAGGAGAACAGGCATAATAGAGGTAGTCTTTGAGACAGAAGATGAAGCTATATATTTTATGATGACATGTAAGTCCACACACAGAGCAATTTCTGTCAGTCTACAACTAGGTGGATGAGTTTGTGTATTTACATGTGTGTGTACTGCGTAGCTACCTCTGTTATAAGGGGATAAGCAAGAAGCTTGTAATTAAGTTCTCTGACATTTTCCATTACAAGAGTCTTTAGGCCAGTTCCCTGAGAAAAACCAACATCTCCATGTTTTGCAACAGCCATTTCAAAGTCAACGGGGCAAAACCCCTGAGGCTAAGGACATGATTTTTACTTTGGCCTATCAAGTCTTATTCTGTCTTAGCTGCATAATAAACAGTTGAATAATCACAATTTCTTTTCTGTCACTTTCTTGCAGAAATACTGGCAAACATTCCAAACAGCATCTGAGCATAAATGTTTTAAGAGCTAAACCAAACACTTCAGTAAATTAGTGGTGACTTCTCACAGGTATCCTGGTAAGTACAACACCTCAGCTTTGGTAGAGCAAGAGAAAGGCGAAGGTCCAATCAGGCTACACACAAAATGTGGACAAATCATCCAGGTTCTCTTCTCTCTGTTTAAATGTGCCTCAATGTGAAAAGGTCACCTGCACTCCACTATTCAGGGTGCAGGAGAATGGCAAACCACTTCGAGCTTTCAAGAATGTCTCTGAAAAAAGTACAAGTTAGTCACTGGATTGAATAGTCAGACTCAGTGCTGAAAGCTCAGCATGCATGAGAATGAACAACTTATACTACTGAAAAGATTTTGGGGTTACCTCTTAAAAAACAAATTACAACACAGCACATATAAAAAACCCACCACCAAACCATAAAACAAACTACATTAAGGGTAATTTATTTAGGCTGAAGTATTAGAAAATGGCAGGTTTACAGTTTCCTTTTCAACCTTTCTTTCATCCCACTTGTGTGTGGACATTTCAATTCAAATTTTAATTAATGAGTGCATGCAGCTCACTCCATGGAGTCCCTCCCTCAACCCTTGTACTTCAAAGAAACTTGAAGAAGTAGAATTCAGATGGCCTGGGAAACAAGACTGGCATTACCTAGCTTGACTTCACAAATTAAAAATTGAATCACTGTTCTTTTACTTTCTGTATGTAATTGCTTCTATAGCTTGAATGAGCGTGAGCTATAATAAAACCAATAAATTGGTGAAGGAAGTATCAGTGAAGATTGAGAAAGAACTATCCACGAATCTCCAAGCACTGGCAGAGGAGAGAGGAATAAAGAAACCGCAATGGACAGCAAGAAAATTAACCAATGTAGAGATTACGCAATCCTGTTTTATGATGAAAAAAGCAGCAGTGACCTTTCCAAAGGGTTGAATGAGGCAAAGAAAGCAGAAGCCAAATTGGAAAAGGTGCACTGGAGAAAGGTGGAATAGAGTGAAGTTGGCAGGTCCCTCATTGTCATGATGCCCAGAAGGTGAGACGAAAGGAAGGCACTAATCAGGCAGATCATGCTGCAGACAGGTTTCTCATGTTGCAGCAATAAGATCATCTCTCATAAGAGACTAAGAGAGGGCTGAAGGTTGTACTGCATGGAAGGTGAGGACAGGACCAAGCTGGTCTGGTCTGTGTAATCTCAAAGCAGAAGCACCGTGGTAGGAGTGCATGCAATGGGGAGGGTTACAGTCTAGATGCCATGTAGCCCTGTTAGTCCAGAAAGGCCAAGGTGAGAGCCAAGGCAGCTTGCCAGGCTCACACAGCTGCCTTGCACCATGCTGTGCTGATGCATCCCTGTGGCACTGCTCTGCACCGTATGGATTTACCATTCAAAACATATGCCAGCACAGGCAACACACAGCTGTGCTTCACAGGGCAAACTTGCCCTAAGCAGCTGTGCAGCAGCTGTGCAGAAAGCAGACGTTTTCTCCTCAAATGCCCATGAGTGAAGGGACTCAAATGCTGGCTGTTATCTTGTCCTGTGCTTACTCTGTAACCTTAAGCAAGCTACTGAAGCTTCCTAAAGCTCAGCTCTTCCTCTGTTAAAGGCTCTGAATAATCAGTCCCTTGTTGTAAGGGGCAAGAACATGGACCTGACAGCTGGGAGCAACGACAAGGGTCAATACAGTAAGGAGATTCCTCAGCTCATCCACTCCAGAGGAGCTGTGCAGCTCAGGGCTGCACCTACACCACCTTCAGGCCCCACATCAGAGGAAAGACGTCTGCCAAAGAAGGGTGGTGGTTACTGTAGAACAGCTGTGCACAATGGCAGTCAGCAGAGGGAATCATGATGATTAAACGACGTAGCAGCAGCACCGCAAGTCAAGCAGCTTTAAATGGAACAGCAGGATTTTATATGGTACTTGCTAAGGACTAGTTTTGATGCAGGAGATTAACTAAATTTCAAAAGAACATTCTTGGGTTTTCTTCACCTGCTGTGGAAGCTGAAGTGACACAAGTGATCAGGCAGCTGTGTTTCCTCACTCTCTGAAAATAGCTTTCTGGAAAAGGGAGCATAGCGATGCTCAGGCTGATGCAGTGGCTCTCAGCCCTGCCCCGTCCAGCCTCCGGGAAGCAGATGCATCTCATCTCCCATGATAAAACTCAATCAGCTGAGGCCCCTGGCCACAGCTCTCCCTCATGGCTCTGAAGCATCTACTGTGCCGATTCAGGGTCCCACACAGTAGTTCTCCAAACACAGATGTGAGATGTGAGTGGAAGGGAGGGAAGGAGGATGCAGTCTCCTCAGATGGCAGCATTGCTTCTCCTAACCTGCACTATTCAGAGCCCACCTCCAAGAAGGATCCCCAGCTGTGGCTGAGAACTGTTGGCTCATCAGTGCAGTGCTGTCATCCTCAAGGAAATGGAAGAAGCCTCTGAGATCAGGGCACAAGAAACAGTCTGGGAGAAAGACTGACCAGCAGTCTTCAGTGACAAGACAAGCACTGCGGTGGGACAGAATCCCACTGCCAGCCCAAGTAACATGCAAGTGCAAATTTTCCTTAGTGCCAACTTTATAGGCCTGGCTGCTTTACTGCTGTGTCATGAAAGTCCAGAAAACCAGGCCTTACCCTTTTTTGCAAGAGAAAAGATTGTGCTTATGACTGAACATTTATCCCTTCCAGTCTGCTGATTATTTCACCAGGCAACCTGAACGTTCCATTAATATCATCTATTGTGGAGCTAAATATATACACTAACCACTTATACAAATACATATAAATACATCTCTCCCTAGCAGAGAATCCAATTAAGTGAATATGTTACGCCTTAGCAATTAATGAATTCAACAAGCTGAGCTGCCTCTTGCATATGATTAAAGTTCAAGCTATATCAATCATAACAGCAAAAAAGATTCCAGATTTTCCTATGTGCTATCTACAAAGAGATTGTTAACACTCAAATCAATGGGCAAATTCAAGTGTGTTTGCAAACCTCACAAAACTCATATTTCAATGATATACAGCCTGTCCTTCAACTTATGGTAGTCTTTTCTTGAATGCAGCATCTCAGACTATCCCTGCTGCCTTATATATCTTTCTGCAGCATTTTCTGGATGGCAGATCTGTAAAAATGCTTGTGTCCTGTAAGTCAAAAGAGAGCAAGTTCCATGACTGAACAGATCAGACTGACTCTAATCACTTGACTCATGCAAATGCTTTCCTTCTCTTTGTATTCAGTTGCCAGTTTTCTGTTTGTTGTTATACATGTGTGTGTGTTTGTGTGCACAGGTATGTGCTTGTTCTTTCACACATTAAACTTTTTCCAGGACAAGCCTGTTCATGAAGTTTCTGCCTCTCAGCAACAGACAACACTGAGCCCTCTAGGGACTGCTAATTCCCTCCTTCTCTCACAATACCCCTCTTCTGGGTTCCCTTGGGGCAAGGTCTACAAAAATAAATATTTAAGTAGCCACTAAACCACAGAAGATGAACATGTGAGGGACTTGTCTGCAGTATTCAGGGCACAAAGAAGAACAGAAGTATGGCTTGAAGGATTGGGAGCAGACATGCGATGAGGGTTTGAACTGGAAATACAACCATCCCCTTCTCTTCTCTGACCCAGCCAGCACAGTGGGTTGGTTTTCACCCTGAGATCAGAGCTGATATAATACAGGTCTGTGTTAGAACAGCTGCATAAATCCAAAAGCCAAGAAGGTGTCATACTGGGAGGCTGACAGAGGAAAGAGCCTTCAACTAAGCCATCACAGACACAGCTAATTAATATTACTACTCATGCTGAGTCTTCTTCAGTTTAACTGCTCCATTGCTCTCCAAATTTGTTGTCATACTCCAGAAAGAGGCCTCAAATGCCCAGAAGAAAGTTGGAGGCTCATCTCTGAGGACTGGTTGGGTCTGTCACAGAGAGAGGCTAGGCATGAGACCCAGACCTGGTTGCTCCTCTGCCTTCTGAACTGGCTACCAGGAGGTTCCTTTGAGAGTTCCTTCCAGGCTCACCAGTTAGGGATCCTACATCACACAGAATTACTTGTACCTATGCACATAGCACTACAGATTTCACACTCATATCTATGAGATATCAAAGAATAACATTTGGATCTTTTCTAGATTCCTTGAGAAATACTGTTCTGAAAATGGGTATTATAAGGAATAGGGTATACAAGTGGCCACTTATGTTACCCATGTAAGACGGCAGTTTGGAGGGTAATAGCCATGTAAAATTTGCCATACCCTAGGAAACCACATATCATTTGTATGCTTCCCAATATATCCAGGAGTGCTAAAAAGCTCTCACAAAATCAGTCAAGAAACAGTTTCTTGCAGAGTACGCTCTAACAAAAGACCTAGAGCCCACAGCAGGCACCAGCAGACTTGAAGGACCACTTGTATGATCAGAGGGAATTATTTGTACACTGGCATGCAGTTGTTGGAGGGTGACATTTCAGAGAGATTTGGAGAACTTTCCTTCCGAAGTATGTCTCAGATTCTTCACTTCCCCAGAAAAAGGAAAGGTCAAGGAAGGCCCCCTTTCAGGTTGACTAGTACTACTTTCTCCTCCAGGTACAAAGATTCTGGCTGCTATTTGAGTTGTGGTAAGAAGGGAACCATCAGCAAGAGCTTTGGGCCCAAAGTTATTGCAATCAGCCAAAGTCCTTCTTCCTTCTATTTCAGCAGTTTCTGCAGCTTTTCCTTCTGTCTCAGCAGGATGGGGTTTTATCACTTTTCTTACCCTGCTCTACATCAGTGTTCTTTAGGAAAGGAAGACACTTTGGGTTAAAAGCTCAATATTGATAATGACAAAATAAAATACCCAATCTGTATAAAGAAATCAAAAAATCCTAGCCTTTGCATATATGCAAACGAGGGTGTTCAAGAAGAATGGGAGAGGGTATGTTTCTTTACCTGAATTCTGTGCAATAAGTATATAGAAATGTACCTCCTTCCCTAGGCAACCTTCTTCCATTACAGGGAGAAGCACCCCGTCCCTCAGCAATCTGAAGAGTGAGAAGAGCCAGCAGTATCCAGCAGAGCAGTAGATGGAAGTGCCCTGTAAGTGTGGTGCATACCACTGAACACAAGAATTCATCCCATCCCATTCTTTCCATCCATTCCCACTTCTCTATAAGCAGAGTGGAAAATGAAAACATCCTTTCCAAGATGTCAATCCAGTCATCCAGATGTCAAATCAC
The DNA here is from genome assembly GCA_013400215.1 of Cisticola juncidis. Taxonomy (NCBI): domain Eukaryota; kingdom Metazoa; phylum Chordata; class Aves; order Passeriformes; family Cisticolidae; genus Cisticola; species Cisticola juncidis. The sequence goes on along the minus strand of VXBR01010275.1, from coordinate 199,270 downwards.
AACTGCCTCTGTGCACTTGGGGTCCCTTGGGATTTTTCACAGCCATCACAGCTGATGATTCCCCAAAGGGGCTGCTGCATTGTCAGCTTTCTTGCAGTTTGCTTTCTGTGTGGCATCAAGCCCTTTCCACCCATCACCTCCCTGTCTGTGATTACCTCTGCCTGTCTGCACTGTAGCAAATATGTGTATATTCCTGGGTCTCTTGTTTTTCACTTTACAGGACTCTCTTGCCTAAAAATGCAGAACAGACACTAATATAGAGAACAAACAGGAATTTTTGACAGGCTCGTGGGCTCCATTCACTATCCATGCATTTACCTACACGTAAGAACTTCTGTCTACGACCTGCAGGAGGTTATTGCACTTCTGCAACTGTGTCATTGTAAAGCTGTTAGAGGTGTCTGTAATCTTACAGATTAGGACAAATCAGGTCTCATGAGACCTGGACAAGACATCTCAAAAAAAAAAAAACCCCAGAAGTCCAATGACATAAAGCAAACAGCACAGCAGGACTGAGTAAAGGAGAGCTCCATGCTCAAACTCCTGGGTACAAAAAAGCAACCCTGCTTCTGGACAGACTTTTTGGAGGGGAACACAGCCAGGCTCCTGACTCCATTTTGTCTTCAAAAATGCAGGTCTGAGGTTTGGGATTAGGATCCAGGTCTGTTGATCCTCACTGACATTAATGGTTCTGCTCCCTTCCTTACTCTACCATGTTTTCACTTTGGCTGTGGCAAATGCTTCCCAGTCCTCCACCTTGCCCTCCACCCAGGCTGTTTCAGAGATTATTTGCCTGATACAATTTTTCCCTTTTATTTTCAGTCTTTCTTTGCCTCCCTTCCCAGTTGTATCAAGTGCCTTTTTTCCAAGACACTTCATGCTTCTAACCACTCAGTCAGTAACAAGATGTGAATGCTGACCTGTTCCACTTTCTTCAGAAGCTTTTCAGAGACCCACACACTTTTCTTCAGTTTGGCCTTCTTCTTGAGGGAGGTCCCATGAACACCAGTGAAGTTCTGTCACTGTTTTTTGTCTTACCCTACCATAAGTCTCACTTTTGCCCAGAAAGCTGCAGATAATTTGCAACGGTCAGGCTGCTGCTATGTTAAGCTTATAGTCCACAAAACTTAAAATTCTCATCCATTTACAATTCATATTTCTCTAGCAGGTAAATGCAAAAATATTCACTGCCATCAGTGGATAAAATATGTCGTCTCTTTACAGATTTTCCTCAAAGTATGCTGAGCAAGAAAATCCTGGATATTTACTACTGTTCTTAACTTGCCCGCATTCACTGGCTCTCCCACCTGCCTGTGTGACCATGTTTTCTCATCCTATATTTACCCAGTAAGTATTTAGTGGCTACAGCCATCATCTAGGTCTCTCTGTGCAGCTCTCAGCACATCAGGGCACTAGTTATTGGCAGGCTTTTTCAGTGAATAGAGTATCACAGATAATCAAAATAACCATAAGCTTGTTCTGCACATTTCATAAATCAAACTAACCAGGACTGGTCTTTTCCATGACAGAGAATGATAGCCATACTGCAGCCCAAGTCCTATTCATTACAGTGTCTGTTTCCCTAATTACCCCTCCATTTTCATACATTTCCTAATGGCCAGTTAGCAGGGCTTGCACTGATGAGCAGCTGCCAGATCTCATCCCAAGGAAGTACAGTTACATCTCTACAGAGGGCAAAACAACCTCTATGAACAGTGTTCATGCACAGAGAGCTCAGACACCCCCCAAGCTCGGGGAAAATAAGAGATCTGCTATCAGTGATTTGCCTTTGTCTGACCACAAGAAGTTCATAGGTATCTGGGAAGTCTGTCTTGACTTTATGTAAGTAATTTATATGTATTTAATGGCACTTGAAAAAACAGCAGAAATTCAATAAGTGAGTGTCTATTTTTTTCCATTCACACCTCAAAAGCTTCTCTCCCCATCCCCCAGCTCTCCTGCTCGCTATCCCAGCATGAAGCACACCCTTTGAAACACTAGCTACTCACTCCATGCATGTGACAGACTTTGATTAAAGTCACAGATAATAACCTTGCAAGGCAGAGTCAAACTTGCAGCAGTACAGGCTGTTCTCATCATTGGCTCCCAAAAATAGTTTGTTGCCAATACGAGTCAATCAGTTCAGGCTTTGCCAGCCTGCACTTCTACTGTCCTCCCCTATCCCAGGGGCTGCTGACACAATTTGTCCTCTCCAGAGTGGTTGCAATGCTCCAAATACCACCAGGAGTTGTTTAGTGGTTGCTGAAAGTATCTCAGGTTTGTAAGATTACTGTACACCAGGCTTTCCAGGGGTCCTCCCTGCCTTTGCTTCCTTGTGTACGGGAGATCCAAGAGTCCTGGCCTGCAGCAGCTATGAGACAGCATTTATAGCCTTCAATCTACATCTTCCACAACCTCCTAAGACCTGGTGGCATTGATGATCCCGGGACAGCTGTTTCAGCTTTGTCTCAACACCTGCTGCAAGGACTTGCCACAACCATCTCCAAAGAGCGAGGACATGAAGCATGAGATTGCAGACAAGCAGATCTGAAGGCATTCAGAAGAATACAACATGGAGCAGAAGAGAAAGTTCCAGGACAGAACCAAACAGAAAAAGGGGTTCTCTATATGGAAGGGTGGAGTGCAGCACGGACAAGAAGCCAAACCAAGCCTGTGAATGGGTCATTTTGGGGAGAGAAAGCAGTCCATTATGTCTTATGCCTGTTCATTTTGGTATCTACATTGCGAACATTTTCTCCTGACGTCAAGCAGTGAACCTATTCTGAAGTCAATGGAATTGCAGCGCTTATGCCAGAGGTGAATTTGGCTCCCAAAGGACTTTTCTATGCCATGATTTAGAAAATGAGCCTTCGAAGCTTATGTTGCAGCTATAGCATGAGTTGGAGGAGAGAAAAGGCCAAAAAAAGGCTGCAATAGAATAGCCATCTGTCATACTCAAGTCTAGAGCTCAGCTAACTCAGCTGAGTCTAGAGTTCAGCTATGGCATAAAACAAGGGTAAGAAATACAGGAAGCTAATGAGCATCCACATAGGAAGAAATCCTACCCCATCTAACAGTACAAAACAGTATAAATGTGTTAATACAGGCCTCTTTATGAAAACTGCATCCCAGAATATTTTGTGGAGTTAAATACAAGGCAGAAAATGGCATGCAGCATAAAGAATAGCTGGTGCACTGAGCAATCAAGAGGCAGTGCAAACGACCATGTGATTTAGCTTTTTTAAAAGCAACTTCATAAAGGTTCATTCATCCATAAAAATGCTGTGTTTCTGTTTTCTGCCTTCGTAGGAGCTTTCTTGCTTGGCCACTTTATCTTCAGCTACAGAGTTTAGATCTTCTCAAAAGACTAAAAACACCTGTCCTTCCATGCCCAAATATTGCCTCTGCATTTCAAGGTTGTTTTATATAGCTCCTAAGTATTGCCAGATAGGGCTAGTCAAAGAGTTCACAGGGCCTCAGACTTATAATATATATGAAAAGTAATGCAGAAAATAACTGTCTATGAATATTATATCATCATGACCACCACTACCCCTCAAAAAAGAAAAGGATGTCAAGTATGTGGTGAATACATTTGAAATTTTAAAAATAGAAATTAATGGGATACAGTTTCAAATATGGAAGACTAAATTTGTTTCCCAGTTCCTTTGAGAAAACAGAATTTGGCACTCTGGCATCCAGTGAAATCTAGACATAATTTTAAATGCCATGACATTCAGCCTTCAAACTCTTACTCCTGCTTTGACATCTGCAGGAGCTATTCAGACAGCAAGTTACAAACACATTCATTATGCTATAATACAGGTATTTCATTTCCTCATTGCACCCAAGATCTCCCACTCTCTCCAGATGTATGTTTAATTTATCTACATTTAGTGTGCAAGATCTTCTTTCAACATTTCGAGAGACTGACCTCTGGAAGGTGTTTTTCTAGTGCCTAATACAAGACACCATAACGACATTAAAGATGAGAGAGTTGATATATGAAAGTCCTAGGGAATTACAGCAACCCAGAAGACACATACAAGAAGTCCAGAAGAGTTGAAGCTGATGTAGTTCAATCACTGTGGATATATACTGCTGATAGATAGGAAGATAGATAGACAGATGTATACGCACAGAAGATTGAGATGTAAAAAAAAACAAGGATAAGGCCAAGTGAGGCAATAAAGAGCAAGTTCTGGCTTAAAGAAAAGAATAGAAGAGACAATATGTAGGCTTTATCTTTCTTCCAGGGTTATGGATGCTGTGCAGATGACGTGCCAACCTTCCAACCTCACTTTGAAGAAATCAGCTGGCACACAGCACAGCCAGTGAGTGACTGCAACAGCTCTTGGGCCCTCTAGCTCTTGGCCTAGATGCACCCACTTGTTTCAAGTGGGAGAGATTCCTCATGAGCCCTGCTCCCTTGCCCCTGCCTTCTTTCCTGTGACAGCCTCCAGTGCCACTGTGTTGACCATGGTCCAAAGGAACTGTTCCAACACACAGCAGCCAGCTGAAGCTCTAACACACAAACCACATCACAGAAATGCTTCCTCCATTGGGGACCAGATAAAAGTGCTGACATGGTCACTGATGATGTCACTTAGTGCTGCCAAAGGGGTTGCTGCAAATGGGGAAGCTCTGAGATGCAGTCCATTGCATGTTGTGCAGTCTCTCCCCATTTCTCCTCAGTTCTCCAAATTACAACTAAACAATGCCAATTCATTAAATCATTGTTCATAAGACTTATTTTCTACACCCCTGATTACTCTCACTGCTTCTCCCAGTGTCACTCTAGTTTGTCTAGACCTTTTGTGAAGTGCTATCCACAGAACTGCAGGGAGATTTTAAGCCTTATCTTCACCCAGCAGAGTACAGAGATTACATCATATGCCTTGCAGGCTAAACTCCTATTTATATGTCCAAGTACAGCATTTGCCGCTTTCTCAACAATACACAACCACGTTCAGTTTATGATCCTTTTTTATCCTTTCCCCCAATCCTTTTGCACAGAAGCTGTGATCTAGTCGATCTTTCTCTGCACTGTATTTATGTAGTCTATTGTTACTGTCAAAGTACAATAGTTTGCACTTGTCTCTATTGAATTACATCAGACTTTTTCAGTGTACCTCCAGTTTGTCATGAGCATTATGAATTCAAACCCTGTTCTCCAACAAATTCCCAGTCCCTCCAGATTTCTGTTTTCTTCAAATTTAAAATGCAACTTCTACATCCACCACCAAGGTTATTAAAGAAAACACTGAACTAAACTGAGTACAGGACAGACCCTCACAGAACTCCAGTCCATTCTCCCTTCCCTTTTGACATTCTTACTCTTTTTGCATGCATCTGTTATCCACTCTCCTCAAGACCTTGTTCCTCTAGATTACTAGCAAAGTATGATAAAAGAGATGGAAAAACCTTACTGGAGTTCAAGTAGATGACATCCTAAGTTTCACCTCTGTCCAAAATGTCTGTTATCCTGTTATAGAAAGATATGAGATTGGTTTAATGTGACTTGTTCTTAACAAATCCTGGTGGACTTCTACAAGTCTCCATGTCATTGTTCAGATGCTGACAAAAAATATAGTTGATAATTCATTTCATATAGTTTCTTAGAATCAGGGTTAAGCAACAGTGATGCCATAAATCTACAATTCCTGCGGTCCTTTCCATTTTGCTCCCTATGACTTTTTTTAAAGACAGGCATTGATGTTTCTGCAGCATCTGGCAAACACCAGCTGGGTCAGCTTTACACGTACAGATTCAATGCAATGCCTTCAGTGAATCCGCTTTCTGTAAATTTGCCTTGATAATGGAGCAGGTTGGGGATGTAATGTGTTGCTGCAACAGGAGAAAGAAGGTTGTTACTAAGCAGTTTAGTCAGTGTATCTGTGACCCCATCTGCAGCACCTCAACTATTTCAGTCCTTCCTCCACTCCACACCATTTTGTCAATATGCCTCTGTCCTGCTCAGCAGCATCCCCGGGTACTCTATCCTGCTTACTCTATCAAACCTGTGTGCTCAGCAGGACTGATGTTAAGCTGCTGGCTTGCACCTTCCCCAGTATGACAGTTCTCACCCACTGTCCTGGTTTCAGCTGGGATAAACTTAATTTTCTTGCTATTAGCTGATACAGTGCTGTGGTTTTGATTAAGTATGAGAATACTGTTGATAACACACTGATGTTGTAGTTGTTGCTAAATAGTGCTTGCTTGAAGTCAAGGACTTTTCGGTTTCACATACTCTGCCAGCAAGCAGGTGCACAAGAGGACTGGGGAGAGCACGGCCAGGATAGCTGACCTGAACAACCCAAAGGGATGTTTCATACCATAGAATGTCATGCCTGGTACATAAACTGGGACAAGTAGTTTGGCAGTCGTCAGTTGCTGCTCAGGGATGGGTTGGGCATTGGTCAGCAGGCATTAAGAAATTGTATTGTCCGACACTTATTTCTCTTGGATTTTATTCCTCTCTTTGTTATATTTGTTCTTATTACTGTTATTATTATATTTTATTTTATGTCAATTATTAAACTGCTTTAATCTCAATATATCAGTCTTACCTTTTTCTAATTCTCTTCCTCATCCCACTGGCTGAGGTTAGCAAGGGACTGCTTGATACATAGTTGTTGGCTGGCATTAAACAACAATGCTCACTTTTCCTCCTCCTTCTCCATCTCTTCTGAGACATTTCAAAGCTGACTTCCTGCTTTCTCCTGCTCCCTCCTGACCCACAGCTGTGGCAGTGCATCTTTCACCTCAATAAAAGCAGCTAATCCTGGGCAGGCAACAAGTTGTGAAATGTTTCAGTGTGAAAACCCAAGCTGTGGAAACCCAGGAGATGATCTGAGGTCTGCTACAATTGTTCCAGTTACAGCAGAGGACCGGCTGGACAGAAGTGATCTGGGAATAACCCACTGCAGGAAGAAGGCAACTGGACTGTGCTCTGGTGTGACAAGTGGAAGTCAACAGCACGTACATGTTCTATGCTGGAAGAGAAGCATTTGAGACAACCGGAGAAAAGAAGTTTCTCAATAGCTACTGAGAGATCAATTACCTGGTGTGCTGGGGAAAAAATGCTGTTCCAGCAATGAGCTGTGATGGGCGAAATAGCTTTTTCATGTACTAAATACCATGTGCACTCTTCAGTGCAGACAGGGACTCAGGTGCTCATCAATTATTGAGCTTGCTTGAAAAGGCATTTAGGAGAACTGCACAAGAGGCCAGTCTGCCATTCTACCTCAGTCCCAGCTGGGCTGCTCTTAGCGACCCAGCCAGTGAGAAGGAAAGAGAAAGGTGGAGGTGGAGGGGGAGAGAAGGGAGTAAGAAGAGCGAGACAAGAGACTTCACCCTGCCAAAGGAAATCATGCATGGTGCAGAAAAGGCCTCCTTGATGCCCCATAGTATCACCCATGTAGTATAACCCTTTTCCTTACAGAGAAATTCCTGTTTTCCTCAGGTTGCAGCCATACCCTCTGAGGCCAGCTCCAGGACTGCAGAGAAGACGTTGGGTTGGAGTTAGGTAAAGCCAAAGACCCATCCTTGCCCCAGCAACCACATCCTGACCACTGCACTGCCCCAGACCTCAATGCACTTCACAGCTTTATGAGGAGCTGCCATAGACTATGTCATAGCTCAGTGAACATCTGATGCTCCTTTGGGTCAATGGCCATTTAGAGAAAAGCACAGACAGCCCTTACCCCAAATGAGCTACCAACACTTAAACTCCCACCCCATCTATCAAAACCCATTTTCACATGGGGATGTGATAGAAGACACTCTCCTGACAGCACAAGCCCATGTATCCACTGCACTTCACTACGAATGTTAGCTGTAGCTAGCATTTAATCTTCACCACTGTTCTGGATATGAAGCACAACTCTCCAGAAAACCGCATGTCTAGGTGCAGCTCGCTCAGGAGATCCACAGCTAATGTGCTTTCAAAAAGAGAAAATGAGAAGAAATCTCAAGGAACAGCTGCAGTCTCAAGGAGCATTCACTCACAATCACTCAGAACATTTCTGTTTGTGAGCTAGATTTCCTTGGATGTGAAACATCACTCAAGTCACATAACAAGCATGAAGCTAAAATTTGACCAATCACAGAATTATACTAGCACTAAAAAGTATGTCTTTATTAAAAAGAGGTCTTTTTTCCTTCACAGTAATAGAATTTGAAAAATATTTGGTAAAGTCAATTTCTAAATGCTTTTTTTTACAAGTTTTTTGATACAATTTGAAATTTTAAAGAAATGTTGGGTGAAGCACATACAGAAAAAGAATATTTTGGATCACTGTGATCCCCAAATGGCAGAGCTTTCTAAACCAGGAGATTGTAGAAGACTAGATACAATTTTAGAAGACCGCACCAGAATCAAATTGCTTAGAATCTGGAAAAGAAAGAAAGTCTTATGTTTTGAATCTGGAGTCTTTAAAAAGTGGCTACAAATTTGTTCACATTTATTTCTGTTAGTGTCTTTCATTTAGGATCCCACACACATACTTTTGGGACCTAGGAAATACTTCTCCACAAACTAGAGCATAAAGTTATGGATTTTGCTGTCACAGCAAAACAACAGGGAACATGGCTTGATGCTGAAGAAAGGACTGAGCATCCCCAGATTTAGGAAACACTCCCAATGTTGCAATAGCAATGATTAGAAAGAAGCACAGACAAACAAACTTGCATTTATAGGAGTGGTAAAAACTCTTGTGGTCAATCAAGACCGAAAGAAGCGAGAGGCTGCTTTAGGCCCTGCACACACACATAAGAAGGCAGAGCTACACACACACACTGCAAGGACCAGTATCTCTTAACTCACACTCAGAAACACAAAGGACCAGTTCACTTCATACACCTACCCTGTCAAGCCCAACTATCCATATACAGGTCTACAACTTTCCGCAGACATCAAACACTGCTCACCTGTGCCCCTCAAAGAGTAACATGCAAAGTTTTGTGTGCCCTACAGCACCTCACAGAAGCATCATCTCCTGGAAACGCTGGGAAAATGGTCAAGATTCACACCCAGTTCCAACCTGTTCACAGCCATGTTGAGGTTTGTTTCTAGGCTTACCTTTGGTGTATTGGGTGGAGAAGGAGACAAAAGCCAGAAGCTAGCCTTGATGTTAAGTGTCAAGTAGAACACAACATTGCTGTATTAGACTTTCACACTTGGCATTTTGGTGGCCTGAGATCTTTGGCCATTTAACAGAAGTCCCAGACTGCAGCCAAAACAAGATAATAAAGAGGACAGAAAAAAGATCACTCCCAAATTAAAAACTTTGACTATTTTCCCTGAAGACATATCACTGATGGGGAGTCTAGCTCATTCAATTATGTTTAAGCCGTTCCACAAGTAAATCTACCTCTGCTGATTATCCTGGCCTATGGGAAATTCTGAAAGAACACAGCCTTGAACACAGAATTATGTCAGAAAAATTCTTGTCCCTAGAACAGTTTTATTTCTTTTCCAGGCTCCATGGGACCACACACTTAGAATATCCAAGGCACAAAACCTTACTCATGAAGTCCAAATCACTGGACACCTTAATTTGTCCACTGGCATTTTAAACAGTTCTCAGCATCGGTGGAGGAGCCTGGAAGGACAGCCTGAAGATGCAACTCACTCAGCTCTCCAGAAAGCAGAAGCAGTCCTGCCTTGCTACTGAGAAAATGGGGCATTATGCCTTGAGCCATTCTGAAGTCTCACACATCATTTATTATCGCCACTAAAAAACTACCTGCTGTGGAGGTGTTACGCTTCTAGCCATGGGCAGAAAAACCTGTAGCATAGAGCACAGGTTTTTATAATAGCAGCTGCTGAAAGAAACCCCACTACTTCTGATTACCAATGAAAATCCCTTGGTCTGTCTTCACCATGAAGTTAAGTGGCAGAGGCTTTGGAGTGAAGATGTTTAGGATTTAACATGTTCTTTCAAATAGTGCTTCTCTCTACCACCTTTTTCTCTCGGCACATTTTAATTTCAGCTGCCATTTCTCAAAATACATCTTCCTCAGCAGCCTGTGGCTCTTGTGTTCAGGGGAGGGAGGGAAAATTGTCACAATGACAGCTCCACCTCTCCTCCCTTGGCTTCTCTTGAGGAGTTTGTGCACAGATTTAACAATGAATTAGTCTACACCACATGCCATCCGTCAAGGCTGCAGGGGTGCTACAAGAGGGATCTAGAACAATGAAGCATCACCCTTTTCAGAGGCAACCACACCTTACTGTGTTGCATTAAAACTGCCGCTGTAAAACAGGTAATAAGAAAAGAACATCTGCCCACAGTCACAGGCTGGAAGATCATTGGTCCTCAGCATGGCTTCAGGAGAGAAAACTACAAGATGTCAAGATTTTCCTTTTCTCAAGTAAACTAATTTGTTGGGAATGGTGGTACAGAGGAAATTCTCATTCTGGGACAATAAATATTGAACCAATTTATCCCACAAATATGCCTCTTTGTAAACTATATTGTCAAAAAGATTAAGGGTGGGAATCAAAGCAAATAAAATTGTGTCTACTTCAGGGGGATTTCAAAAAGAGATCATCAGAGACAGTTCTAGTGAACTGCAGCAAAACCCTTTGGGTGTTACCTCTGAATGTGGCAAACTGCAAGAGGTAAGAGACATCATTGTGAGCTTTGGTCTTAACTTTTCTTTCATAGCCATGGTCACACTACTACAAGTAGTCCAAATGACCATAATATAAACAGGAAGAAAAGTTTTTCTTCCATATCATGAGGCTCCCCTTTCAACAAGTGCTGATGAAAGCAGTCTCTGTAGGTCAGTCTATCCACAAGCCAGAAGGTTTATCTTTCTGCAGGTACTCCAACAGAAAGAGGAAGCTTCACCTCATGCACTGTTGCAGTACAAGGGCTTGAGGAGCTCACCAGGCTGCCAGGCTGCTCCCCCCTTATTGACCAAGTCCAATTTTCTGGGATTTCTTCTGGCAGGCTGACCACAACTCATCTGTCATGTTGCTAAGGATATTAGCTAAGGAATTGTTCTAACCCAGCAAAGGCCACTTTATCTGATTGATTCAGTTTATTTTGAATTCTTGATTAAGAAAGGAGTGAACTTCTACTTTGATATGTCACTTCGTATATTCCTCATTTCACAGTTCCCTACTAGTCTGCATTTCCTCCAGTCAAACTGTGTTGCCCCTGTCCCCGCCTTCCCTCCTATTCCTTAGCAATCCTGAGACTCACTGTGTGCAAAAGAGAGACTCTATGAGAACACTTTCTCCAGAACAGAAGCCAGAAAAAGAAGGACAAGTTTATTAGCCTACAAGGATGCTTCAGGCACCATAGATGTAATATTTTCCAAACCTCATAAGATCATTAGGTTTATTTATTTCCCATTCTGTATTGTGTATTTCAATCTCTCCAAGTGCAATAGCAATGAAATTGAAAAACATCCATGGAAATGCTTCCAATTAACACAAGGTCAGAAAAATTACATTAGAGACCTCCACAGCCCATTAAGAAGAAAAACATCTCAGAAACAGCCTCAGCAAGCAGGCAGGCAGTGCAACTTGTCATAAAAGTCAGTAACCTTTTGTGTGTGTTTTACCAGGAGCACAGAAGAAAGTATGAGTGTCTAGCACCCTGTGTGAATACCACACCACCTGTAAGCTACATGCACAAAGCTGATTTCAATCCAGGCTGAAAGATGGAACAATACTATAAAATACTCAGGATGCAAAGACACAGAGGGCTCTGAAGAGCAGATTCATCACCTTCAGTTGCACCAGAAACGCAAAACAAGGTAGATCCATCCCTGAGAAACATAAGGACTGCAGGGTCAGTGTATAAGCACTATTCAATGAACTATCTCTAACCTCACTATGATTTTGGCACAGGCTCCTATACACCCAGTAGCAAGAGAGATAATGACTGCAGTAAGAAGGGAAGAAAACATAACAAGTAAAATCCAAACAAAGATGTTTTGAAACAGCTGTGGGGCTATTTCTTGTCTGCATATCCAACACAGAATAGATGGGACACCCTAGTACTGGGAGATCAGCCATCCAGTCTCATTTCATGGGCAAATTGGAACACTGTCTAGTGCTTTTCTAAGTTCTCGTGGTCTCTTCCGGTCAAGTCTGAGCCTTTAAAACTGCCAAAAACAGACGCTGCTCACACTCACATGGAGGTCTCATCCCCTAGACCAACCACCCTTGTAGAGATAAGCAATTGCCTCAAACTACCCTGAAGCTGAACAGAAGGGAGGTGTTAATGAAAAGCTTGTGTCTGACTCAGCAACTGGATCATGGTAATTACAACCTTCACAGCTTCCCTGTTCCCAAACCTAAGCTGAAACAAGTGAAGAAAATCGGAGATTTTTCACATCTACTTCTGCACAGGCAGCTCAGAAATTACCTTCACCTGCAAGGAAACTCTCTTACAGGGAGGCAGATAAAGGAAGAGGTCATCTACTTTGAAGACAGATGTTTGCAGTTATCTCTTAGAGCTTCTCACAGAAGGCTGATAACCTGTCTCCTTCTCTTTCTATAGAGGCCATAGTGATGTCAGAAAATCCTTGAAGTCAGTTCCAGTTTCCAGTGCTGTCAGTGCTATGCTGCGGGTAGATAGTTGACTGGCCACATGGCAGTCAGTGTTCAGTTCACTGCTCTGCAAAGTGCTGCAGAAACAGATGACCAGCGACTGCAAAATTTCAAGCAGAAATAACCTTGGCTTAGTCTCTTCCCTAAGATACATGTTTGTAATCAAGGATGTAGTCAATTTTCTTTCAACACAGATCTCATGAGAGTAGTATATTTTAAACCTTCCCACCTCTTCCCCCTTTTCTTGGCTATCTTCCTTTTCTGACTTTGCTGAGCTTTCCACCACAATCCTGTCCAGCACTGTCTGGAGGGATAATGTTGTGAGAACATGAAAAGACATTCTAAGCATGTGCATCTCACATGAAGAACCAGGCAAGAACTGCTGTCCCAACCTACCAGCAGACAGAGATTGTGATTGTGCCCCAGAAAGAGGGGCTGGGTCAGGAACTGCAGTACCATTTTTACAGCATGAATATAGCTCAGAATAGTCGGGTTTGCAGCAACACAAGTGGGAGAGAGCAGAAGGCAGCAAGGAAAAATGCACATTTTGCATGTCAATATAGAGGATGATGTCTGGGTGGTCTGTGAGAGAGGCCTTTCAAGAACAGAACACCTCTCTTTTGCTTTAATTTTTAGGAACCATCTTGCAAAGTCATGATACTGTCTAAATATTTATCATTCATTCTTATATCTCCTTCCAATAATTTCTGTATACTTCCTGCCACACAGCTGTGCCCATGTTCACCATACCCTTCATAAACCCTCAACAGGGTTTACAGCTTCAGATTTGTCCAGGATCACGGAATGGCTTGGGTTGGAAGAGACCATGAAAATCCTCCAGTCCCTAACCCCCTGCCTTGGATGGGGACACCTAGAGCACTAGACGAGGTTGCTCAAAGCCCCATCCAACTGTCCTTGAATACATTCTTTTTTCTCAGAAACCAAGGTTTGGTTATGCCATCAGAATCTTCAGAGCTTTGCATTTATCATTGCCGAACTTTCTGGAACAGAGAGAGATGATAATTTCCTCTGAAGGAGGTACAGTGGCTAAAGTATGTTCTTTTTTTAATACCATAATCATCCGGTTCATGTTTCTAGCTTCCTGAAACACACAAAAGAATCCTTTTGAATAGAAATGAGAGGACTACTTCTGCTGCTGAAAATGTCAAAATAGTAGTCAAAAATCTGTGATAAAAAACCAAAACAAACAACAAAAAAGTGCCCATCTGTAGCCATAAAAGGCTCAAGAGTGTCACTTTTCAATCTTTCAGACTTCTCAAAAAATTTAGAGTGTCTCAATGAAAATAAGCACTTCAAATAAAAAAAAAAAATTAAATACTAATCTTTCACCAAAAAAACTTCCAGATTTTTTTCTGAAAGGTAATCCAATACAAGTTCCTTTAGGCCAGAGTAACTCAAATACATGTTTGCTTATGTAGCCTCTTTCCCAGGACCTACATTTAAGTATTGTAACAAATCAGCATCAGCAGCTCTTCAGGTTACATATCCCTGTGACAAAGCCCCAGTGAGCAAGATAGACAAACAAGTGCTTCTTCCAGGATAATAGCCACACTTCTATAATATGAGTGTCTTCATTATATCCATTTTGGTGCATTTCTCTACATGAAATTATACTTAACAGTTTGCCTTCATGGGATAATTTACCAGTAGAAGCCATACTAACTGAGAAGTCCTAAGCTTGAAGTCTTTGCCTCACTTTCTATCATTCCTTTAGAAAACATCCACTGCCTTTCACTTCAACTTTGCACATCTGTACTTGTCTTAGGGACAGCAACTGAGGAAGGACAGAGCACCCAGTGCAAGGGCAGAAAGCACATAACCTCCCAAGGTCTTGAGACACAGGCTTCATCATCAGCTTGCATCCTTTTCTATCCACATTGACCCTGGATGTATAGCAAGCCAAGTCAAATAGCAATGTCCCATAACATCTACTGGGGATTGAATTTTTTTCTTTTTTACTGATAGACTGTTTTTTCATAAGTTGCTAGGAAACTAACTACTGGGTACTTATGGGTACTTAAGCAAAACAAAAGAAGCGGCCAAAGTTTGGAGAGGAGTGTGGCACCTGGCTACACTTCTTTTGTCTCTGGGTGTTTCTCTCCAGTGGGAGATACCATGAGGTTTGGGGGCAGGTAAAAACAAATTCTGTAATTTGATTTTTAATAAACCAAATCATATTTTCAATCGGAAAATTGGATTGGCATTTATAACAGTCAAGCTTTTGCTTTCTGTGGGGAGAATTCACTGTAACCACCGGAGTCCAGTTCTAGGGACCTACCACCATCTGTTCGTGTGTCCAGGAATCCTGAGCTCGCCTTTTCCTGCCCCGCTGGGAGCTGGGCCGATGCTGTCCCGGCCCCGCTGCTTCTTAGGCGCTGCTCTGGGTCTTTGCTACTCTATAGCCCTGCACTCCCTGCCCTGCCGGGACGTCCCGCAGTTCCAGCTACCACTGTGGAGTTCCTGGTACATCTCCAACCCGAATTCCTGTTCATTCCTGCCGTTCCGGCTTGATGCTCCTCGGAGTCCTGCAGGGGCACCGGGGTCAGAGTGCCCCAGGGTTCTGTGAAGCAAAGCCTCTCCTCCACCCCTTCCCATCTCAGCTGTCACAAAGTTTCTAGTATTGTTTTGTTGTTATTGTTGTTTGTTTGCCTTGTTACACATACTAGTAAGGAACCGTTACTTCTCTCCCTCATTTCCTTGCCTGAGAGCCCCTTAATGTCAGAATTATAACCATTTGCAGGCAAAAGGTTTACATTCTCCATTCCAAGGGAGGTTCCTGCCCTCCCTAGCAGACACCTGTCTTTCCAAACCTAGACAACATCCTTCTCTTGCTGCTGGCTCTACAGAAATATTCAACAGTCCCCAAGGCCCCCCGCTCCTGGGCGCCTCCATTCTGATGCCAGAACTGACAGCTAATATCCCCAAATTCCGGTTTTGCCCACAGCTCCCAACTTCTGCTCTCTATGGTTCTCTGTGCCCTTCACATGTGCCACTTAGTCTCTGAGGGCTTCTCCTAAACTATCTTCTGACCTTCCCACAGGTCCATGTATTTGACCCTTGAGCCTCTTCTGAAGTGTCCCCTGTAGTAGCCTATCCACTGCAGCAGCCCTCAGGAAATATGAACACTTCTTGGAGTGTAGGTCATCACAGCAGCTGGTCCTTTGCTGCCAGGAGGAGTCTTTACTGCAGACACAGAGTTTTATCTGGGACCTCTAGAATATTGTGCCACCAGAGCAACAGCACTTGTGAAGCAGAGAGGAGACATTGCCAGGACCCACACTCATCCTACTTGAGCATGTTTGAGGTTGGTCTTTGCAGGCTCTCTCAGTACCAGAGGAAGAAAAGGTGCTTGCTTTTGAGCAGGGCTGACTTTTAGGCTCTTTGAACTGCCACCTGGAAGAGTCAGTCTCATGAGTGCTCACAGGTCCAACCTCATAAATTTCACTCCTCTTTTTCCTGGTATCCCAGGCTCTGAGCATGCTCAAAAGCAGTGGCTTCAAGCAGCATCACAGGTACCAATGAGGTTTTTTGCTAAGTTCCTCCTGTCCTGTGAGACTGTGCTTGGAGGTTCTGTTTTCCTCAGATGCCTTTATCATCCACATCCTCTACCTACTCCTGGCAGGCACTGCACAAAAAAGGCAAAGGTCCCCTTTCTGGAGCAGGACTTGAAAATGCCTAATCTTTTGCTCACAGTTCCTTCATTTCAGATCCCAGCTGAAATCACAGGAAACTTTTTTCCTCCCTTACCTACCCCTTTCACTGCCCTCTGTCAGAATTATTCAGCTCTCTGAAGCATTACCAGATACACTATTTAGGAAATATATGGCAGAAGAAATTAAATAGTATTGTTAGGTATCTATAATTACCCCAAGACATTTTTTTCCACAGTGCAGCAATTTGAAATCTCTCACAGCACTCTCTTTGGAAAGCAGATGTTGACCATGTCAGCTGTGTGCTAAGAATGCATTTTCATGAGTTGCATTTCTTGGAATTTGCAAAGTGATGGTGGTGGCAGAGGGGGATGATCCTGGAAAATTCCATGCGTACAGGCACAAAGCAGGCAGTGCAGAGACCTGCCAGCTTCCTGAGGGTATCATGGGCTTCTCAGCCCTCTCTCTGTCATGGCATCAACTGGGCCTGCTTCTGTCAAGGAAAGGAAATTTCTTCTACATTCCTGCCCATAGGAAGGCAGGAAGGGCTACTGGGGGAACAGCATATTTAGGAGAGGGAAGGTTTCTCCCGGGGGGCGGGATCTGTGCTGTTCTCCCTCTAGAGCAACACACTGACAGACATGGAAAAATGAAAATAAAAAATTTGGTGAATGTCTCTGCTGTCAGTTCCTCTTCATCTCCATCCCATGTGGTCTGCCCTGTCCCATAGTCAACAGCTACAGCAACAAGGCTCCCAGGGCATCCATCAGACTACTGTTCTGTATCTTCTAAAAAACCCCTCTCTTTCCCGATATTACATTTAAATGCACTTTTGCTCTACCCCCCGCCTCCCCATTACTCTTTAATTAAATTCACTTGGATTGTCTTAAAGAAGTCCTTCCTTTTCTTACTGAATATTCCCTTCAAACACTTGCAGAAAATTATCATACTCCTTTATCTAGCAAACATATGTATTTGGGGAAAGTCTACCGTCTGGAACCAGGCAAGGGTCCAGTGAGACACAGGTGAGCCAGAGAAAACAGGTTTTAACTAAAGTTCAAGTAACATTGTACAATAATCCTGGGAATCCTTCAGAGTGTTTATTTGAGACAGGAGACTTCTTAATGGAGAAAGTTCCTAGTGCCGATTTCATTAGACTGTACTCTTTTAATCTTTATTTATAAGACAGTGTCTCCACTGAACCCAGGCTGGAGCAAGGTGTCTGGGCAATGAGCAAGAAAATATATACACACACAGAACTTATTCTGGACCCAAATAGGAGACAGAGCATGAATAGAACAAATGTTCAAATAGAGACACAGGAAGTTCTCTGTGGATCTGTTCCTCAGCTTTTCCAAAAACCAAGACCTCAAACAGCAGTAACCTGTAACAAAAGGAACAGGGCATGAACCTGGTGGAAACTACAAATGCAGGCTGATCTATACACATAGGACAAGCTCAAGGAAAGCAGCTGTCCACAGGTAGCCCCTGTCAAAGATGAAAAAAAAGCTACAGAAATGAGATGCTGCCATAATCCCAGCAGTCTTTACAATGCAAACATAATTTAATGCAGCAATACAAAGAACTCTGGCCTCAGTGAAAATGAGCACACATCTAAGAAGGAAAGCAAATAGTTACCACTTCTAAAAAAGAACAAAAGTAAAGAACCTGCCAAAAGAAGTGACCTGAGCAATCCTGAATTCTTAAAACACCCAGATGATGCTTAGAGCAAACAGTTAACTCAGTGTACCGGAGCCAATCTCCGTCAGCAGATTGCAGAATGGACTCTTTCTGTTATTTCCAGATCTCCCAGCTTGGATGCTGAGACTGTTGTATGACACTATTCAGACTGGAAAATTTGCAGCACATCTCTGCTGTCCAGCACTGCACCCAATATAAGTTGATTTGCCAGCAAAGACTATTTCCTCTCAAAAACCACATGATTACATAAACCAGGATGGATTGAAGGGGAGAACAAAAAGATGTGCAACACCTGTTAGCACTGACATTTCACTCTGGAATTTCTCCAATCTCATAAGGGCCCAGACTTCGTGCTCCACCACTGACCAAAATGGTGTTCTGATGAAGTTGTGCAAAAAAAGATTTTTCAAAGCAAGATATAAATGATAAAATAAAGTTTAAAGAAATTTTATAGAAATTTAAGGATATTACTAAACCCAAGTATTTCTTCCATCTAAACCCAGGCTTGTTTCCTTTTTAGAATTTTCCACTA
Source organism: Cisticola juncidis (assembly GCA_013400215.1). Classification (NCBI taxonomy): domain Eukaryota; kingdom Metazoa; phylum Chordata; class Aves; order Passeriformes; family Cisticolidae; genus Cisticola; species Cisticola juncidis. The sequence continues at coordinate 180,792 of VXBR01010275.1, read as the reverse complement.
ATCAAACTCAGTCATTCAACACATGCAAAAAGTCATGCTCTTTACCAGACATAAATAATAAAAGTGATAGAAATTTAGATTAAAATACACATCTGCAGAGACACTCCGTGTACTCACTAACAATGAATTATCAATTTTAAAAATAAAATGAACTATAAAATCCCAGTCCCAAAGGCTAGTCTTTTCTCATGAGAGGTGACAGAGACCACAGTTTAAGCCTCCATTCTGAGTCAGGCTGAAATGATTTGAGTACAGTTTTCCCACTGACGAGTAGTCTGTTGTCACTGTGGGCCTAATGAGACTCTGGGTTCTGGGGGAAGATGCTGTCATTTTCTCCTCCCCATCACCTTTGTGAATGACACCTAAAGGCTTTTGTGTATCTACATGAAAACACCAAGACGTCCGTTTTCATTTACAGCAATAAAACTTCCAAAATAAGTCCTCCATATATGGTCAAAATTGGTTAATATTTTCATTAATCCTGAACTGTTTTTTCACAGATTCATTTGTTCTTCCCCGCATATTTCTGAGGCTTGGGTGTTGTCATCTGGAAAGGGAAGGACACAGGCCTTATCACTGCTCTTATTTAATGATCCATGTCATTTTCCCTACAAACAGACTTTGTGGACAAAGTTGGCTAGAATCTAATTAAAAATTCCTTACCTCCTTCTGTTTGAGACTCCTGTTCCTTACCTTACATGGCTGTGCAGTGCTATTTTGCATCATTAAACAGCCTAACCCCATTCCGCCACATGAGTGGCTGAATGTTACTCATAGTGAAATGTTGCCTCTGTGTTAATTTTGCAAAGTGCTTAGGATCCCTCTCAAAGGAAGGAACAATAGAATGTAAGTCATTATTGTGTATGGGAACTGAGGAAATAAACCTAAGGGAAACAAGCACCAGAAGCTGCAACAAAATGCAGACCAATTTGAAAGCTTATAAAGGAACAAGAAAACGGCTGTCAAACAGCCTTTCGGGCTTGGCATGGTGGGAGATATTGCAGCATGCAGCTAGCCCAGCAGAAGGAAATTAAATAAGACTGTCAAACTGCTGACTCAGCAGACAACAGCACAACTCCCAGCACATTTTAGAATTAAACCCAGGTCAGTAAATGCCAGGTCCTTTCAGAAGGAAGAAAGGCCAAAGGATGGTGATAGAAATTCAGATACCACTGCAAGGCAAGGAAAGAGTCAGAGCTGGGATCTAATGTTACCAAAGGCATTCTGAAAAAATTACAGACTCAGGGAAAACACAGTCCAGGCACAGGGAAAACAAACGATGCTGAACATATTGTATGCTCAAATCGATGACACTGAGCGCATGCCAGAGCTCATGAGCAACAAGAGCAACTCAAGCACAGAGTAGCTCCAGTGATAACCACAGCTTTAACACTGAAATACCCTTGAAAAACAGCAGAGAAGTCTACTCATAACAGTGCAGAGAAGACCAGAAGGGAAAAGACTGTCCTGGTCTAGTAAAAAATATTGTCACGATGTAGTTCAGCATCAAGACAAGTCAACCACATATAAGCAAAGCAGGGCTCAAACACAAAACAAGAAATATGTGAGAACAAGCACTGGAACACTGGCCAGAACCAACACCAGAGGAGAGAAGCAAACCAAGCCAAAGACACAACCAACAAGCTATTTCTTACTGAAAAAAGTCTGAGCAATTTCATATTAGGAAAACCTTATTTCAAAATCATTCAGAAGTAGATGTGGCCAGACTTTTACTGCAGGAAAATCAAACTGCCAAAATCTTACCAAAACCAAATAGAGAAAAGGAGGGGGGAAGAGAAAGAAAAAGGCAAAAAAAAAAAGAAAAACACAGGGTCCTATGAATATACAGCACTTCCCTTCTCTCAAGCTCGATGGAAAGAAAACAGAGCTTCCAGTTAATAACTTTCAGATAATGTAAAAATAGAAAAAGCAAAGGATTCACAGGACAAGCAAAGATGTCGTTGACATGAGACAGTTTCAAGCAAATGCAACTGAACAGATGAAAACACACCCTCGGGCACTGGGGGCATGTTCACTCACTGTGAATCTCCTTCAGCTGCAGCTCTGCTAGTTCTTTCTCCAGACTCAGTTTGGTTGGCTACTAGCTTTCAAATCTTAAACAGTCTAAATTCTCATGCTTTCTTCAGCTGCCTTTTAGTGGCATAGTCTGTCCATCAAAAGCAACAGAAAATAAACTTCCTCTTCCAATGGCACCTGTGTGGTTCCTCACTGCTACAGACTCCCTGAAGGGATTTCCAGTAAATTACTGGGCACAAAGCAAGGGAAACTGAAAGCGGCTATGCTCTGTATCTATCCAGTATTGAAAGATGCATAACCTGTTCACATCACTCCTGAGTGGAGTACAGATGAAGTAATTACTGTTGGGCTGATAAACAGTCACAGAATCTTAGAATATCCTCAGTTGGAAAGGACCTACAAGGATCAGTGAAGTCCATCCTACTTCTGGCCCTGGACAGGACCATCCGAAGAATCACACCATGTACCTGAGAGCACTGTCCAAGCACTTCTTGAACTATGGCAGCCTTGGTGCTGTGACCAAGGGAGCCTGTTCCAGTGCCCAACCACACACTGGGTGAAGAACCTTTTCCTAACATATAGCTTAAACCTCTCCTGGCACAACTTCATGCCATTTCCTTGTATCCTGCCATTGGTCACAGAGAAAAGAAATCAGTGTCTGCCTGTCCGCATCCTCTTGTGAGGAAGAGTTGGACTTGATCCTTGTGGGTCCCTTCCAACTCAGAATGTTCTGTGATTCTGTGAAGCTATGAATCCTGTGAGACTGCCATAAGGTCTCTGCTCAGCCTCCTCTTCTCCAGGCTGAACAAGCCAAGGGACCTCAGCCACTTCACTTGTACATGGAATTTGGGGGAAAAGTCATTCTTGTGTTCAGACTGAAGTTAGAGACAAAACCAAATCACCCTCCCTGATCTGTGGGGTTTTTGGGGGTTGGGATTTTTTGAGGATGTTATGGACTGATCAGGGATGATGATAGGATGGATCCTTGATACTGTGCTGTGGTAGGAATACGTAATTACTGTACCTGTACCTGAAAGCTCATCTTCCCATAGCAAATCAGCTATCTCCTGCATTAAAATGCGGATGTTTATTTTCAGCATGCTGAGATGAAACATTCCCACAATCAGTGAAATGCTCACGATTAAAGGAACACATACACAGCAGCATCTGACATGCCATGGAAATCTCCAAGCTGCTGACAAGTAGGAAGAGTTTCAACCAGAAGCAATGTGACACTGGCACTATCACATCAGCCCTGTACTAGGAGTTTGAGCTGTATTGCAAGATGTGGCCTTACCAGAGGTTTTTTTGTTCTCTGTAGAGTTATGATAATCCCCTCAGATGTTAAGACGACTGGAACTTTTCCAGCAGCACTGGGTGTTTTTGAACTGTTGCACCTTCTCAGCTGCAGCTCTCCAACACCTTTACTGCTTTTCCCTGTCTCCCCTTCACACTCTCAATGATGCTCCCATAAGCCTGCACAATGCCAGTTATAGTTTTCTGCTGCCTAGCAAAGCCTTCACAAGAGTTAGGCAGTTGGTGTGTAAAGCCTGCTACCTACCATGCTGACTAATGTTGTCTGATTGTTCCCTTGTACTCCCCCGTTGGTCCATCTGTACCCATCTGCTACCTTTTCTCTTGTAATTAAAGTGTAACCACTTTGGGGTAGGAGTCACCTTTTTTGTTAGTGTTCACTCAGCTCCCTATAGAGCAGAGTCCCAAATCCATAACAGCAATGATGATGTGCAAGAGGAGACTGACTATACACCTGGCAAAGGGTTACAGTGACACCTCTCACTGCATGGCATGAGCAAATCAGTTAAGAGAAAGCTCTAGACAAGAGTTCTCATTCAGAATACAATGGAGGTGAGGTCAGTCTTCTCTTGTGGCCAGATGTTGTTATCACATTAGTACACCGAGCACAATTCTCTGGGATCCCCTGTCCAAGGAGCTGGGTTGGCAACCCTAGTAAAGGTCAGATGGCTGCTATCATCCTCATCAGCTACACCAGCATAGAAGTGGTAGGTGGCATTCTAACTATAGTCTGGGCTTAATAAAGATCTGCAGATATTGCAATACCTGATTTGCATAAGAGGACAAGGTCTCTCCAAGAAGCTGTCATTGTTTCAATGTAAGAATTCCCTCCAGTGGCAAGAGAGTAGGGTCTGGTGGAGAAGAGCCAGAATATTTTTCTGGAGGCTCATGAATCATATAAATACACTTCAAAATTCAAGCAAAGTCAGGAACTGCTTCAGCAAGAGGCAAACAAAGCAGACAGCTTATAATGACATAACATACCGTGTTTAGGAAGAGACACCCAATATGTTCTCTTTAGTCAGAGCTAGACTAGCTTATTATTGCAGGATGCAGTAATTCAGCAAGACACAGTTTGACCAGCATGTCCGCAAGATTTATACAGAAGGCTTTTTCAGACAGATTGTTCCATTTATCCTCTGATAAGGAAGGCTTTGTGTGGCTTTTGAATCTGCCCTTCTCCTTAGGAGTAAGTGTAAGATTAACATGGCCATAATTAGCCACAAATACACACAGTTAGATCCTGGACAACCGTGAGAAGTCAGGCCAACTCCTGGCAGTGGGTGCAGCACTGGTGCACAAATAAAGCCATCTGGTTGTCTGAATGAATCAGGGTCATAAACAGACCCATCAGATGTGACCTAGATCAGGTATCTAAGGGGCACTCACTTGGGAATGGAATAGCCATAAAATATGTATTCTTTGATGCAAGTCTGCTGTCTAATGAGAAGTAAGGCGTTCAGCAATTATGGTCTCTTAGAGACATGTCCAGAAAGAACACTTTAAAAATAAGGGGGAAAATGCATGTAGACTCCCATTCCAATTTCAGCCATGTGTGCTTGAATCCAGAACAGTCCCTCTGCCCTAAGAGAAGCTATATCCTTCTAAAAACTGGTTCTGTGGTAACAGAATCAGTCACTTACTCTGAGTAGGTTTAAACAAACTTCTATGCCATTTCTCCTCAGGGACAATGAGTCATAAATCCCCACGTACACAGAAAAATAAGCAAAACAAGACTGATTGGCAAAAACAATTCAATCTTGTCACACTGTAAAAAGAGTCAGTGGAAAAAAAAAATCATTTCCTCCCTGGACACACAGGCAAGATGCCAGAACTCCACACACAGAGCAGAACCTGACCAAAGGGAGTAACTTCTACCCCATGGAGGCAAGCATACATGTGTATGCATGTGTAAGGGATCAGAAAGGCTTGCCTAAGTGGGCACCAGACAACACAAGGGAAAAAGTGTCTCAAAATATCTAGTCATCTTTCCAAAGGCAGGGGAAGGCCTTCAGAGAAGACTTGGATTTGTGCAAGCTGCAGTTTTCACCTCACAACCCTACATTTCTTGTTCCTCTCCTGTTTTTAAAGAGCCTTCTTTTAAGAGGCTTTTATTCTCTAAGAAAGTGAAATTTTTAAAAAATCGAAGTCCTTCCTTCTGCAAAGCAATATAACAGATAGGATAACATGATTCATATTGATTCTTGACAGAGTGGTCAGTACCACATGGACTGTTAATAAAAGCCAAGAATACTGATCAGTATTTTCAGTCCTCTTCCCTGTTATTTCTGTCACTGGGACATTGAAGTACACAAAGAGATGACAGTGGATATTTCTCTTAGTGCACAGTAAGACGAGATCAAGCCTGAAGGCTGCATCATCATCAAATGCTACAGCCTCTTCAGCACCTCGGTGGTGTTCATCAGCTCCCCAAAGGTGCAGACTTCAGGAGGTGACAAGTGCCTCCGTAAGAGCTTTTGTTCACAGCTATGCACAATCCTTTTTTCCTTTCTGTATCTCCCTTACATATCCCAGGGGAAGACCTCCCAGGCATGGATGGGCATAATGGTTCTCTGTCCCAAGCTGGAGGCAGCGTCACAGAAGTTCACAAACTCACCTTATGCAGACTGTGACTCAGTTGAACACATCTCTAGAAAGCCCATGTGGCAGAGAGTAGTGGCACTATTTTCCACCCCGCTGCAGCATTAGGAAGTCCTAGAAGTCTACAGTCATTGAGGCAGCTGACAGGATGTCACAGCAAATGGTCCCATTCCCAGGGGGCACTAATGTGTACAACAGTGTAAGGGTACAGGCTAGGAGCAGCCTGCCTGTGAATTTATAATCATGGTCACACCAATGGCTAGAGGAAGCAGAACAGACCCTGCTAGAGTTGAAGAGTTCAAAAGTCAAATGCTGGTAATTATAGCACCAGCAGCAGACAAACATTTTATCTGCTGAGCAGGGTGAAGGTTGATAGGGGCAGAGGATTAGTACATGCAGCAAGGAGAATGAATCTTTCAACAATCTTTCAGCCATCTGTCCTCTAAGATGGCTTGTGGTGGCACCCTGACCAAAACCATCACCTGGGGCTTTCCTTGTGGAAGAGGAGCGAATGGGGTGTGCTTGGTAAGAGATGGAGGAAGCTTGAGAGTCAAAGGGGTCTGTGGGGTGGCACAGGAAATTGGTGCCATGAGCCTCATGGAAAGGTGCTCTGAGTCCCGAATGAACGAAGAGAAGAGGCAGAGAAACATCAGCAAAATGGAGAGGCTGAGCACAAACTAGTGGCAGAAGTGATGCAAAACTCACTAGTAATTTAAGCAGAGAAAGAATCTGAAAGAGGGCCTCAAAGTTCATAACATTTGTGTCACCCCCAGGTTTACTGGGGGAAAATGAGGAAGCAGATGGAAGGATCGAGGAGCTAATGGGACAGGACTGTTGGCAAGGAGCTAGGGGGAGAGGACTCAGTAGAGAATGAGGATGTGATCAAGAGCTTGAGATAGCAGCACTTGCTAGTTCTCACAAAGGGATCATGAACCTAGAATTAAGTCCTGATCATACGTGGGATCATAGGAGAGCAGAAGAAAAAGGCAACTAGTGAAGAAAAAATACTGGGTGAAAACCCTTCCCACACAAAATATCACAACACACTGACACAAAACCTAGTATAGTACTGACCCTCTGGTTCACTTTGCAAGACATCTGGCCCCCACTCATCATTGCACTGAGGCATGGCTCTTCATGGGGTGTAACAGTAGACATCCTTCACCACCTCCATCTGCATACCTGCACCTCTATGATAAACACAAGAGGGGTATCTAGGCACCCAAAGCACACTTCACCTATCTGGCCAGTGAAGCTAAGAGCTTTACTAACCTTTACTAACTAGCTGATGAAAAGGTAGTGAGGAAAGGCATGCAGTGTTCAGTCCCTGAGGTGCAGAGTATAGAGAAGTGAATTAAGCATATTTGCTTCATTATGAATCATTACTCGTGGTTAGGACAAGCAGGAGATCTCAAGTTACTGCCCCCTTGTAGAAAGTGGTTTCTCTTCTTGTGCTTTCATGATTGTCAGTCCTACAAGGCTTCAGTTTGTCTGAAGAACTCATGAGGAGATTTATCACCATCAGAGTCTGGGGGCAGCTACAGCTTCTCTGAAAAATTAATTCCTGTTCTGAAATAACTGGTGAGGTTGTGAAGATATTTATTCACAAATTGGGAAAAAAAATTTCACATTTCACAGACCCGAAATCCTGAAACAGTTCAGTCACTGTCTGGATCTTTGCTGCTCAGAGAATGGAAGACTTCACACATATTTTAAAGCTTATCTTTTTATATATTTCTACTCCATGAGACCTAGCCTCAAATTCCATTTGCCATCTTTCAAGAATCAAATGTACCAAGCTGTACAGAGCTGCAAACTGTATTACTAAACCCAGAGGACACGAACAGAAATTATTAGAAGATTAGAAAACATGACCTACCAAGAGGGACTGAACAACTTTTTGTTTAACCTATACCAGAGATGACTGGGAGACAACATCATTGAAGATTTCAAACCCAAATAGGGATCATAAGAAGTAGTAGAGAATAAACAATTCCCTATGTCCATTAGAGAGACACTAAGTATTCATGGTCTTAAATTGCAGCCAGGGAAATCTAGGTTAGACATTAGAAAAACTTAGTAAGGAGAAAAAAGACTTAGAAGAGATTGATTTGGGATTTCATGGAATTTCTAGAATTGAAGGTCGCTCAGAACAGGTGAGACAAACATCTGTCAGGAATAATTTCAGTCTAGTTAAATCCTCTCTTGGGGCACAGGGAGGTACTAGGTGACCTCTTGATATTCCTTCCAGGCATAGCATCTGATTATGGATAAAAGCGTAAAGACTGAGTTACAGTGAATGCAACTGGACCAAATCAGTGTTTCCCATGCAGCTTTCCATCTCATCTCCTGCTGCCTGAGTGTTTGCCTAAAAGTTGACAGGATGAAGCACCTTGCTATTTACATAAAATTGGTGAGAATTTGGATGATGTTCCAAAGCACTTATAAAGGTATTCTAATTCTGTGCTAAAAATACATTAATAATTTCTTGTATTCTGGCATTTCCTGGGAGCAGTTGTTAAGTGCCAACATTTTGTGTTGCCTGACTCTCTGCAAACATAGAACAAAACTCTGATCTTTGTTACAAAGATCTCTGTTTCACACTTATATTTTTATGCTTGCATTTCTGCTAAATGGGGAAAAAAAATGAAGAAAAAGAACATGAGGTTCCAGATATGAAAGGTTTTGGTCTGTGATTGAAATATGTTGAAGATGACTTCAGTGTCTTCCAGGAAGAATCTGCCAGCATAAAATTCAACCAGTTCAGAGTTTGATTATAATAATCTGATCCTCTCTGAGAAAGACACCCACTTCAAGATAAAACATTTGTGCCTAGGAAGCACTAAGTGTTTTTCTTACCACTAATACCATAGTTCATCATAGCGTCATTTCAGTCCAGCTTCAGCTCCTGTGAAATGAAGGATCATTTTGGTTTAATGGATGCCAAGTAGTCCCCACAGACAGCAAGGCTCAAGCAGGTCACAGGTCTAATGCCAACACTCCTGATCACCAGGATCCCTTCTACTAATGGTCTGGCTCATCTGAGAGACTACAGATACACTTTCAGAGACTGAACAACCCTTCTCACCACTGACGGAAGCCACCAAGCCTTCACTGAGGGTGCGACATGTGAAGCATGTGACAGGCAAGATAAAAACAGGATTGTATTTGGCTGAGCCTCCCCAGAGACTACAAGGCATTCCAGCAACAGATTCCCACAGCCAGCCCTGCTAATAGCCCCTAGGAGGATTCATGCTGCTACCATTTCATTTTCCTTCTCTGATGATGGAATTTTCCCCCGTGAGAATAAATTTGGTGCCAGCTAGGAACAAATCCTTCTGGACTTTTCCTGGAAAGCTTTAATGAAGCTGAGTGACAGACCAAGCCTGACATGAGCTCTCTACAGCCTGAGTTTTGCATGTCCACACCCTGTACAGTATCTAGACAGCCTGCCTTCAGCTATGTCCAAGAGTTGTCCAAACATGCTATGCCATGCCCTTTGTTTCCTCACACTCCTGCACCCAAGACCTCTTCTGACTCTCCCAGCCTCATCTGGTCTGAATAGTGCCAAGACCATGAGGTAGATAGGTCCTCCTGGAAACCAGGCTGGGGTCTTTCACCTTCTTCCCAAATTCCTGCAACTACTGGGAGACCCTAGTGCCTGCCAGGCACTAATGTGATTGCTCTTCTGTCTTATTCACAAGTGATTCCTACAGCTCTCTTCTGAATACACTTCTCCTGACAGCTCCCCATTTCATTCTCTGTTCTCCATTAATTTCTTCCTCACTTTCACCAAGCAGGTCACTTGCAAGTCCATGCAGGGAACAAGCAGGCAAAGAGAGAAAGTTTTCTGTGCATGGTGGGACAAAGGGGCATTTTACTAAGCCACAGAAGTGATCACATCCAGACCAACTTCTGCTTCATGTCTATCAAGTGTTCTGATGAATTCTCCTTCCTTTGCTTTGACTTCTTACACCCATAACTTTTAAATATCTCATTTTCTTAGCCCTTAAACTACTCCCTCTGCTTCAACTGAAACCCTTTGGGAATGCTTGTTCTAAGCCTGGACCACTGTCATTTATGTGGGAGGTGAAATGAACCAAAACTTCCCACTAACTCAGAAACTGACACCATTTCTAAAACGGTGCTTTGGGTTATATCAAATTATTCCAAAATATGCAAATTTGGATATTCGAACAATTCAATATGATCTCACATTCACATCCTCCTTAATGCACAATCCCATTGCAAGAGACACTGGCCAGATATATCAAGCACAGTTGTTAATATTGGCATAAATTACTAAGTGTGGCTATGGCTCAATCATAGTCATTTAGCATACAGAACTTCATTGCCACCAAGCCATACAGAGAAATATTTTCTGTCTCAACCATTGAAACTCATGGCACAGAGGAGGTATCTTCTTTGAAATGCCAGAAAACTTATATTCAGAGGTTACAGAAAGAAGCTGATGAAATGTTTATGCATGCTAATGGAAGACTGTAGTGGCATCCTGCACAGAGTAGACAGCAGCTTGGGCACTGGAGATACCAGTAGTCCAGGATACAAGAAGCAGATTGCCAGCCCTTGGTAAGAAATATAGAAAGGTGGGGAGGATTACTTGTTTGAAGCCTTCGCCCTTCTTCCCTGACACAGTTTGAGAATTACCAAACATATCCTACCCTTTCCCACTTCCTCTCCTTGGTCAAAAGGATGATGACTAGCTTTGGATGCATCTGGTATCCGTCCTCACTGAACGACAAATTCCTGCCTTCAAAGGTGACATTGATCAGGTACCTGCAAGAGAGAGAAGAGAGCAAGGAGAACATTAATGCTTGGAAACCAAATCCAAAACTACACCCTGCCTCCGCTCTTCAGCTCACATCAGGAGGGTAGGAGCTCAGTGCAAACAATGGAAAATCTCAAAGGAAGGGTGTTACCCTGGTTTTGAAGACTTTTTTAAGCCTTCTGTTAGGTTCTTCATATTAGAGTCAGAAATGTTACCTTATCACACTTTCTACTGTAAACAATGGCCATGTTCTGCTGTCTTTCATTGTTTACATATTTCTAAATGGGATGAAAAAGGTGATCGACAGTTGGCTTGACCCATGTAGGTTGAGAGGTGAAATTCCATCCTCCAATCCACAGGCCACATAAGAAATGTATAAAACTGAGTTTTGTAAATAAACTCGCCCCTTTTCTTCCTGCTTCGCTCACTAGCGTGTCCTCGTGTGGTTCTTTCCGTGTCCACGGTGATAGAAGGGAGTCAGAAAAACAGTACAATTAGTCCAGAAATTGGGACAATTGGGCAAGGCAGGGCAATTGCCCCCATTTTGTGACTGGGATAGGGAAGTGATGTACTGGGTTTGCTCTCAATGCATTCCTAAAAGCAGGTCGAAGAGTCACACACATGTATGCCCATAGTCCCTGGTTTTCCTCTGCCTCAAAGGGCAGAGGGATCCATACCAATCAGCTGTGTAAACACACTCCACAGCCTACACTTCACTCACTCTCCAAAGGGCATTTTGCATGCCATTTGAGGACAGTGATGGGTGACAGGTGAAGCAGTGGTGACAGCCTCTCCCCAGCCTAAATATCGAGGCATTGACTAGGGAAGCAGTGGAGACCAGAGGAAGGAGCAGCACACTTGCAAGAAGCTCTATCCCTATCAGAGCCAGCACACTTCATGGACCCAGAGTGATCCTGTGAAGGAGCTTAGGAATAGGGATAAAGATATTGAAAGAGCCCATTGAAAATTCTTTTTGCTATGGACAGAGTCGAACCTTACACCCAGTAAAATCAAACTAAAGGGTGATAAGCCCAGCAGCTAACATCAGCCATTCTCTTTGTCTGGAAAGGCCCCATCATTTCTGCAGATGGCACTCCCTGCTGGGGCATTTCATGTCAGCTGTACAAATCGACAGTTAAACAGTCCAGGCTTCAATCTCATTTATCCTGAAGCCTCTTTACTCAGCTCTGGCAACGGGGAAGACCTTTGAGTGAACTGAGATTACAGCTGCACTCATTTCAAGGCCTTGCTGCATTGTGAGAGCATGTTAAAGGGGTGTTGCTGTAAATAAGAATCAGGTCTATTGTTTTCTTAATTGTCAGACTATCTAGAAATACACTGTGAGGAAGAGGAGATAAATACGCATTTCACGGTTCAGTGGTTTATATGACATCTCCATGGCACTCTGACAGTTTACCCTGTTCGTATATTTCACTTCAATTCACAATCCTGTTGCACGAAGTAGAACTTTACCTTTGTAAACCTGCCCTGGCACCAGTAGCATCATATCACCATGAGAGGCAGTGGTCACGAAGCTGCCTGCAGGGCTAGCCCCTGGACTCTGCCCTTCCCTACTTTGCACAGTTCTATAAATTACACAAGCAACATTTCTATTACAGACATGAGAGGTTCTTCTGCTTTATTATACCATGACATAAGGAAACATTTCCTAATATTTAGCTTCAATTTGTCCCTTATGAACTCAATTTGAACCAATTTCAAGAAAAAAAATAAGAGGAAAAAAATCTGTTCTTTCAGTGGGTTCATGCCTTCCTACTATCTGCACAAAGAGACCTCCCTGCTAATCTAATGAAAGCATTGTATCAGGGAAGCTTCTTCAAACAAATAAAAAAGCAGGTCCTGATTTTAGCTTCTTCCTTCTTCAATTTTTTTTGTTCTAACTCCATCAATCAACCAACTAACTCCCCATTGCCAAGTGCAGAGTTATGTTTATTTCTAAAGGAAATTCCACACTCACTCCATGTTGTGACTTTTAAGGGACATGTTCAGCATTGGAAATACAGCCATAAGTGAGCCCAGCATGAAACATCTGCAACAGGACAATTTTCAAAGGCAGACTATTTTTTTTTCCAAAAACCAAAGCCATTTGGAACCCAAACACTGAGTGAACCCCAAAACATCCTCCATCTGGAAAATCTTTGCCACACAAATTTTTGTAATGGCATAATACATCCCATGTCAGGACCACACATGGTCTTTTTCTTTTTTTTCTTTTCCCCAGCTGTGTGAATTGTTCTGGTACCAAGGAATGCCAGGCATGGACCACTGCCAGACATGTGCACACTACAAGACCTGGTTAAAGCTCTGGTGGTGGGAGGGATCTTCCAGTGGGCCAAGATTAAAACTTCATGACTTCTTTGCCTTGCCACCAGAGTAAAGACAAAGAAAGCCTCCAAGAAAATGAGGATGCCATTAGCCTGATGGGAGTTGCAGTAATGCAACCATTGCCCAAAATATGTCAGTAATGAGTAAGCAATGCCAACATCTAATTAAACAAACACTAGTGCTAAACTGTTCTCAATCCTCTTTCTCCTCACACTCAGGAAGGATTCCACTACAGGAATCTCCCTTGCACAGTCTGACCAAAAGAGTTCACAGAAATCAGCAACAGGTATGAGACAAGAGGGTATCATTTATGTTCATTTTCCCTGGAAAGATTAGAACCTCTAATAATAATCAAGACAGTATCATCAATGACTCCGATCCTTGGGGCTGCCTTGAGATTTACAATTAAAGCAGCACTAAAATCTCTTGCTTCACACCTTAATGACTGAAATTAGTCTCCAAAACTGGCAATATCACTCTTTAGAGTGTTTTCTCTCCAACCCATTAGCTATATGTTTACAATAGTTTGCTGGAGAAGTGCACAAGTGGCATCCCCCCAGCTTTCCCTGCTCTCCTGTACCTACCCTGCCACCTAACATAGGGATGAAAGGCAAGAGCAGCTCATAGGGAGCTGCAGGGCTTGCTCAGGTGCACTGAGCCTATGTGACAAAGCATCAGGGCTTGAAGGATTCCCAGGCAGGCCAAGTCAGCAGCATGCTGCAGGGCAGCCACACTCAAGTGGCTCTGCACTCCATCATTACTGCAGCAGTAGTCATCCCCTTTGGCAGCACTGCTGCCCTGGTACACCAGCACCACTGCTGCCTGCTCTGGCCAGGGGGATTTATTTCCTCCCTACAGCCTACACACACTCCAGTCCCTAAGCAGGCAAGCATGGGGATGAGAGACTCCCTGACATGTCTGAACTGAGCCACCAGCTGTAACAGGGGCAGACCTGAGGGTGAACAGGCTGTGCATGCAGGTGATGTAAACCAGGAAGAAACTGTGCTTGTAAAAATCTTAATCCCTGCATGTTTGGGACTCCAAGATGGAGAGAGAAAAAGAGAAAGGGGGCATGGTGGAGGCTGACACAGGCAATTTAATTTAATTTGCTAGAAGCACCTTTCAGCAAAAGATTTTGCTTATGTGGCAGTTTCTGGAACTACTTGGTGCAGGCACAGAAGAGTTGAGCCCTCCACCAGCCCCAGTGGCGATGCAACAGACGCAATGCCCAGACTCAGACTGGTGAGAGCAAAACATACACAGCCTGTGGAATCAGGCTGACATCGTGAGCCCTGTGGTATGGACAAGCAGGCAGAAACAAAGGGACACGCCCTTGGGCACAAAGCAAATTAGACCCAGGGGGACCTAAGTCCCCATCCCAGGCTCTGAGGTAACATTACCCATCCTAGATGTAAGGCTGTCAGCACTGCAAGTTAAAGGAGAGTGTTTTAAAGGCTGGTTGGCATAGCAAAGAGAACTTTAAAACCACATCAGATGGCCAGTTTAGGACCAACAGAGAGATGATGGCATTTTAAATGGTTTCAGACAGTGATGGAGAAAGCCTGGAGAGGCAGATGTGTGGGCTCAGGGGGCTTGAGAGAACACAGAAAGGGTGCTAACCAAACTTTTTTATGCCCCAGAGACAGGTGTGAAGGAGATGCATTTGAAATCAGCACTAACCACTCCTACTTCTGCCTCCAGTGCCTTGCTTGGAGTCAGCTCCTCCTAAGCCTGCTGAATGGAGGGGCAGATTTGGAAGTTGCATCAGTTCACTCCATCACATTCCCTGCCTCACATGTGTGCAGCACACACACAAACACACACCCTCCCCTGTGTCCTGTCAGTGCTTGCTATGCTTCTGTGAGACAAGCAGTCTGTCTGAAATGGCATGATTATCTTTACATTGATCACTCCCCTGAATAAGACAGACCATATAGATAAAACAGCCTCTCCACAGTCAGCACTGGGGAGTCATCTCAGCAGCCCAGCACCTGAGGGAAAAACAGGGTGTAGGTGGAGGGTGGGAAAAGTAGTGGGATACCTTTTACCTTTGCAGGGTAAAAGGCAGGTGGAATGTGATGTAGGATAAAGGGATGGGGATAAAGACTGAAATCTCACTGTAATGGGAAACACTGTGGCCAATCATAACAGGAGTGAGATGAAAGCAGTGAAAGTCCCTTACCGTACAGAATCTGCATGGTGAAATAGCTTTTTTTTCCCCCCTAGAGACAGTGTTAAAATTTCACCAGTCTGAAGTATTATGGAACAGACCCACTTCATGCCCAGGAAGGAGCAAAAAACCAAAAGCATGTTACTGCATTTTGATAGAAGTGCCCACAGATCCAAACCATGTTCCCTCTCTCAGCACCAGCAAGACCAACACAGCCTTGCCTGACGCAAACAACCAGGGAAGAGTAAATCAATCCAGTCCTGCAGCAGGTCCTGCCCACCCCTCACACCTGCTCCTGAACAAGGATGGACAGACAAAGATATGGGTGGACTCAAAGGGCAGGGAAAAGAGAGTCTAGGACCAGGATATTTATCTACAAATGGGAATTCTGACCTTGAAAGGGCAAGGGATTGACAGATAAAAGACTAAACCAGCATTAACTATGCTATTAGTGCCTTCATCTGAGTGACTGATATAGTGTGATTTTTTTAAATGAGAAAACCACAACTTATCCATTTCACTTCTGACTTACACTTCTATCCTCCAAACCCATGGAAAGCTTAAAATGATACAGATATTATTTCTCTATACCATTGCCCAAAATTTCTGTGGCTGCCTCTGCCTCAGGACACAGTCAACTCACACACAAGAGCCATCCAGAGCCACCTGTGCATGCATGAAGTCTCTTGAGGTAAGACAGGCTTCACAGTATATCAAACTTAATTGTTCACCCCCAAAAAAAGGCAAAAACAGGCTCTGCCTGGGCCTTTGATCAAATTTCACCATGGAATTTGTTCTGAAAATGCTGATCCTGGCTGAGCCTTTCAGAGGTTCTCCCATTGCCCACTGTCCTGCACTGTCCCTTACACTGCTGTGCTGTCAGTGGCTTACAGAGTTGTGAAAGGCAGGCACATCTGGCTATACCTGTGTAACATCTGTCTGATGTCAGGTACAATTTAGAGCTAAAGGATTCCATGCAAAGGGCATGAGTGCAGTTGATTTTATGTAACAAGAGGCTATTATGAAGAACAAAACCAAAACAACTTAGAAAAAAAATAGAAGCAACCATTGACTAGGAAAATTAAATCTTAAGGGAACGGTATCTCACTCCTCTGCATTTGTTTCTTTCTCTTTCACTATCAGTGGTACCACTGAATATGGGGAGATGCACTGTAAGAAAGAAAGTGTGAAAAAGAGTGCTACCAAATTCCAAGTTGTACAGGCATCCTGCACCAGAAGATCTGCCAAGACTACAGACTAAATTACTTCTGGGAATAAATCTGACCAGTAGCCTTAGAGAAATGCCCACAGCTCAAGGTTGTTTTCATTAAGCCAAACTACTTGGAGATCATCTAGATTAGGAAATATCCCTCAGACTAAAAGACAACAGGGATTTAAGAGACAAATTTGGTTTGTCTCTGCTGCCCACACCTTTTTAGAAGACAAGAGGGCAGCTACTGGGCTGCAATAAATCAGTGATATTCATCTGACTTCAATGGAGTGATACTGGTCAATCCATTGAGATTGGCTCCTCACCTCTAGAAAGATGGGTGGTTTTGGTGTTTGATCATGACCTCTGAAATAAACATTTCTACTGAACTGTCCTTGCTGTTTCTCCAACATATTTAGCGAAGTTGCTTTGAAAACAATGTGTATTTGTGCTGAGACTTCCAAATGAAAGCTCCTATGTACAGTGGAAGGATGAATCTTCTCTATCAGTCCCTCTCTTAAAAAAAAAAAAAGTACTTCCACTTTGTTTCCCATTTCTTCTATTTATCTACCATTAATTTGTCATTTCAGAAAGACTCTGAGATGACAGTTCCTGGGGACTGAGTATATATCTATGCTGGGAGAATGCATGGAGCCACAGCAATGGCAAGGCTGCATTCCTACACACATTGCTTGATCCTAACGAGACAGGACCATTCCTGAGAATGAGAAGCAAAGCTCACTTTCCACAGTGTGTGAAGCCCCCAGCCTCCCTCCTGAGAATGTAAGGGGAAACTCATCATTGCACCACAGGATTTTGCCTCACAGAGAGGTATCCATCAAGAAGCAGACAGGGTGGGGGAGTCATAGTTCAGGGTCACTAAATTACCCCTCAAAAGGGAACATGGGGTCAGCTCCAACCTGGGGCAGACATGACAGTAATGACACATAGGTGGAAGACTGCTTGTCCAGCTGCTTCAGTGAGCTTCAGAGTTTTCATAATAAATTTCTCCTCCATGTACATAATGTCATCCAGCACCTGATCTTCCATTTACTTTTCATCCTATGCAGTCGCTGCCTTTTGTACTAATAGGGAAAGAGATGTCATTCAAGCCTAATGGCATTTCAAGTCCCTCTGCCAGGGTGCTGCTTACAGTACCAAAGCCAGACTGTATGTGACTTGTAGGTTACACAAATATATAATAGGATGAGGTAACCTATTCATGGGAAAAAGAGCAAGATAAATCTTCATTTTGCCCTTTGAGCTATGCTGGTCACAGCAATATTTCGAAATTTCAACCAAAGATATTTTTTTTTCTCTCAGACATCCTGACTAACCTATTTTCACAAATGCCAGAGCCATGAAAATTATCAGGCAAAACCACTTTTTAAATGGGATAAGAATGTGGCCACATTTTCTCACGAAGAGGTCAACATTTTGTTAGAAAGGAAAAGAAACATAAGATCTGAAAACTGCAGTAATTTTGGACAAAAGATTAAGCTTCTGGTACCATCATGCTCCCACACAGTTTGGTCTGTTGTGTGACACCTTCCACCCTTTCTCCTATGGACAAGAGTTCCAATTAAAACACATATTTGATGTGCCACGTGGAAGGAATCCTACAAGGAATAGCACCACTCTAACAGGGGAAGGAATATCACTGAATATTTAGTTCAAGTTTTGTGAAGGAGAAATAGGAAAACAAAATTCCCATGCTCCTAATCACAAGAGACAGCATATAGGATTTCCATGTCAAAATATTCCCTTTTAAACTCAAAATACTTGATTTGCAAATTCTGACTTCTTCTAAATTTATCTTTTCCTTTTTTTTTTTTTTTCCTGGGAAAATGACACAGTCCTAAGTAGCTAGGGAATATACCTCTACAGCTTCTGGCCCCATCCCCATCTTCTGTCTGGAAATAAAACAGAAATAAGGAGAAGTGTTCTAAGAGCATAATCTGTTAAAGCTGGAAATATGTATAAATGTCATAGGAAATCAGTCTATTCTCAGAAAGGTTTTTTTAGCCAGAAAAGCTTTGATAAAAACAAATATACTTCTGAACTGACTCACCAAACCTTTAAGTAAAAGAAAATAACTAATAAAAATCAGTTTTAAGGTCAAAATTGTTACAGTGACTGGATAAAATAAAAACTAAATGTTCAGTCCAAATCTAGATCAAGCTGGAAAGCTTAACAGAGTTATTAAATTCCTGCCAATTACTTTTTTAAAGTATTATTTTTTTTATTGCTACATCTTTACATCCTTCCTTATTCATCAGGTACAGATAACATATCACTTTTCTCCAAAGCAAATAGTTTTCAATGTACTTATTCCAGATGAAAGGACTAAAAATCAGCTCACATGGGGCAGTAAAAGCATGGAAAATTATATTCGTCAGAACAGCTGACAATGGGTCATAATTATGTCTTGACACCAACTAACAGGTCACTGATAAAAGCCATACCGCTAGAATAAAGCAAATACTGAAAGGGTAGGAGATGTCCTTCAGATCTGTTTATCTGTCTTAAGGCATAGTCATACAATCTTTGATAGGAGAAGTAGTCACAGAACAGAAGTCAAAAGAGGCTCTTTAGTGATTTTTGACTCAGGATGATGTCTTTCAAGCTCTGTCAATTTGAACAGCTGTAAAAAAATGTTCCAGTTGAACTACTGTCCCTATGCAGTGAATTTAATCCTGCTGAAAGCAGTTTTAATTTTCCTAATAATTTTTGTACATCTCCTTGAAATCTCTCGCATGGCCGTGGACCATGGCTTAAATAAACTGGCCAAGCAGATGTGCACGTCAACAACCTCTTTGGCCTTCTGAAGGTGGTTGGTGTGCTGGTGTGGAGTCAGTCATCAGGGCATCTCGCTATTTACGTGGAGCTCATTCCACTTTCTGTCCTGGGAGTCAAGACCACCAAACAGGTTAATGTGTTAGTTTTCCTACAGAGCTTTCAGAACATTTTTGCTTGTGGAAAACCACTCAAATCTGCCAGAAAGGTCCATCTCACAGACAGAAGCCAGGCAAGGCTAAATCAGTTGGAGACTGAAAGAAATCCTTTTATTATACTCTCAGAAAGAGCAAACTAGCTCAACTTTTTTGACTCAAGGAGAAACTACTAGTGATATTGGGGTTATTCAAGTTTATCAAGTGTTGAAGGCATTTACGCATTTGTAAGGGGCAATGAATTCACAGTGTTGGCAGGAGCAGAGTCACGCCTGCAAGGAGACTCACTCCAAAAAGTGTGACTGGATTTTCTTGGGTCTGTAGCAGTTTGGCCAAGCTGCCACCCTATCGCTCTCTTCCCTATAACATCTCCAAGGAGGAATCAATTCAAAAAATAAATAATCACTCCTGTCTGTAACTGGGAAGGGAGGGTCTGGAGGTTGCTCTTCCTTCACCAGAGGAGCCACTCTCCCTCTGCTGCTATTCCCTCTCTCTCCGTTTTTCTCTCCCTCTGTGGGTTGATGTTTCCATGGAAACGTGTTCTTTAGTGCTGCTGAAATTACATTGCATTTAAAGCATTAACCCTTCCTTAGGATGACGAAAGTCTAAGAACTATTAGGGTTATTTTTTTTTTTTTTTAATTTTTCCCCCTTCCCTTTAAGCTTTCTTATGATTTTTTCCCCTTAACATTACAAAACCCTCTTTCTTTCTGAGAAGACCTCTCAGCTAGCATTTCTCTAACAAGGTGCACAGGATGCATCACCATTGGGGCAGTGTCTAAATTAAGATTTCTTAATTCATAATTCCGTGGGTTTTTTCCTACACTGAACTCTTAACAAACTTCTCTCCACACTACATGCAAAGAAGCAAAATGCTGCAGTAGCAAATAAAATGAAGAGTAAGACAGAAGGAGAAGCAAGAAAGCCACAAACTGGCATATGTGAAGAACACAGCTTTGGTGAATAGCAGAGCTCAAATCCTTGTAGTCACACACTGATCGGCATCTTGTTCATTACAAAGTGCCATAATCACAGACTCCCCACTCCTCCTCATGCCTGCCTCCTCTTCCTCTTCACAATCCTATCTGTAATTAGTCATCCTTGTCCTTGCTTGTAGCTAGCACTCCAACCACACTCAGTGCAATTAGTAGCCTCCTCACCATCAGCACCTTTCCTGTGTGGCTGCTTCTCCACCCAATCTGCCATGTCTGCCACAGTTCCCTTTGGCTCTCTGCTGGCATCCGCCACTTTCATCAGCGCTTCCAACACAGCCATTGCTGTTACACTGCCACCTTCACTACAGCCAGCTCGACTGCACGACTGCTACTTTCTCTGTTCTGACTGTGACAGCAAGGCTCTGAAAGTCAAGATGTCCCCATTTGGGTGCTCCCTGGACCCCAGGTCAAAAATTACCCAGCAATTTCCACAAGCAAATCCCCAGTCCCCAGCCTTTGCTTATACCCACCCCAGTCACAGCAATAACACCTCTGTGCACTCCTTTCACTGACATCATCCTTTTTTCAAACACTGGAAAATATAAAAGAGACATAAATACCAAGAAGTTACTTCCAGTTTTTCACATGGGTTTCTATACTCAGGCATGCCTCCTTTCTGCCCTGAAGTCCCATGTCCTGACAGCTTGCAAACTGCTTCGATTAATTCCACCTGTATAGCTACAGAGTCCATATTCCCTTGCACCATCTATTTTGGGTTTCCCAACACACACTTCAAGCCTATCTCACCATTCTCAACTCTTGCCCCAAAAGCCAGGGTGTGAAGAATCCTGTTTTGAGCTGGGTGCATATGTAGTGCCATGAGGATGGATCCGTGTGGGAGGAAGATGCTATTCTGAAATGAATTATAAATATGGATAATAAACCCAACCTCAGTCTTTTATGCCTGTCTCTAGTGGGTTCCCAATATGGGAGACAGAAATATCATGGGTACATTTTGAACATGGCTGGGAACACTGCCAAAGTCCTACTCAGAGTTCACACATTTACATCATTTATATCATATCCGACTTGTGCCTTGTATTATTAACTTTGTAGAGTGTTTTGTGATGTAGTTTATAATCAGGGCTCTGTTAAATCAACTTACATGCCTCTCTCTCACTTCCTTTTGGTAAGAGAGATCCAGGACTACACAAGGTCGTGCTAAGCATGAGGAAGGTGACTGGTTTGCTGATATGATCAGTGCACTCCTATATTCTCATACAGTGTTCTGGAAAATCTTTTGGGATCCATCCCTGAGGCCTAACAGGTGCAAAAAGAAGGGAAATGTTTGCATTCAGGTCAATAATCCAAATCCTAGACCACACTGGTAGTGATTGAATAATTTTTCCAATTGCTGCTCTTTCAGAAACCTCTGTGAAACACAGAGATAGGGTCCACCTCATAGATGCCCAGCACGGTGCTTGAACTTCTCAGACTTCTTCCTCAGCAGTGTTAGAACAGAGGTTGAAGTTGGAAGTCGACAAATCACCCAGGGTATGCAACTGAAGAAATTATGTTTGTCTAGAACAGAGTAAAGGCACATTGCCAAGGAAAAAGATAGAGTTCTGCTGACAGATTAGGCTTTTTGCAAGCATTGCTGAGAGATCGGGCTTTTTGCTTTCTGTGCAGCAGACCAGATTCTGTGCCAGTTGGAAATCCATCACCTTCCAGGGATTAATCCAAAAAAAGAGCCTCTAAAATGACCTAGCACTATGACTTCATGGTTTTGTAAATCAGTAGTTTTTCTAACAGTCTGAAAAGACTCAGTGTTATACTCCATCCCCTATTCCACATGTCCAGGCTAGACTCCATGACTATTATGGCGTCTCAGGTCAGGTGAGCAGCAAGTGACTCAGACGTCTAGTACACACAGACAGTGGCGAGTGGTAACCACGATGAGTAGATAAGAAGACTGCAGCAGGCCACCTGAATGTAGTTATTTATATAAAAATGAAATAGAGCATGCATCCTCAGTGTTTCCTAAAGCAAGAAAAGACTCAACTTCAGCCCATGTTGCTTCATCTCCAGTGAAATAAATGTGCCATTTTATTCTAGAGTTGCATTTGATCTTGAATTACTTCTCTGCTTCTTCTCTGAGAAAAGGTCACTTTAAAGAAGCCTCAGGCATGATACTAACATTGCATCCAATAAAAGACTCTCAGGAGGTCTGAAATAAGTACAAGGTCCAAATTTGGGATATATTACCTGAACCTTATTCCTTCTCCCTCCTGAAAGTCAGAGGGGGAAATCTGACAAGAATATTTCTTTGCTCAGGAGACTTACGGGACTCTTTGGTCCTAGAAATACTGTGAAAATGGTTTGCCAGCAAGCATCTAAGCATTCCAGGCCACAGTGTCTAGCATGGGAAATCTGAACACAAAATGGATGGAAACAAGTGTCCCAGGAGTGAGACCAGAATATTTCCATGGGAAGTGCATCAGAAGGTCAAATTCCACATCCATTACCATACCACTGCTCCCTCCAGTTCAACCAGCTCTCGAAAATTTAACTATTTTCACTTTAATTGGTACTAAAGATAACAAACTAAAAAATAAGCCACAAATCTCATACACAAGCCCTGATATATGTGGACATACCCTGAAAGCTTGGGAATTAGCATGAGCACCAGGTGGAATAATGTGGGCTCTAGTCCTGGTCTCATTCAGTACTTTTGGCTGCATCATTTCCACAGCTCTTGCTAAGCACATATTGTGGCAGCATATGAGTTGTCTGCACCCTCTTCTGTTGGTAGCAATCACTAAAACCACTTAGAAAAAGAAGCCTCAAGAGGAGGCACTTCTCAGAAATCTCTCACTCCTCCTTTTTCTCCAACATGTTTTGGGTTCTTGTACATCATTGATTCAGACTCCAGATGCCACACAACACAGTCCTTTCAAAAAACTGATCATAAACTCCAACGTCACATAAGCACTTCTCAAAACCATAACCCTGATGGGGTTTCCATTAGCTGAAGCTCCCATCTAGAGCTTCATACAATCTTCCCTCCAGGAGGACCTCCAATTCCAACATAAAGACCTCCCTCTCGCCCAGGCACAAAGTTTCAAAAAGGCAGATACAGCCTTCCCTACCCACACACTAAACTGAAAAGCCAACTTTTAACATGAAAAAAAACCAAACCAAAAACCCAAACCTCAGCGGGTGTGGGGGATCTGAAATTCTTTGTGGATTATGATTTTTCCATGGCAACAGGCTTGAGAAACAGGAGGCCTGGGGAGGGGGGTGAGGAGAAGGAGGGAATGGGAGGCAGAGTGCTGAGGAGGGAGCAAGCAGCACTGGTACATTGCCATGGAAACCCTCTTCCATCACCAGCCAACTGCCATAGTCAGTCAGGATCCTAGAAATGGACTTGGAGTGGGGCCTGGGAGGTGCTGGGAGAGTCACCTTGCCTGCTCTGAGGCTACCTTCCTCTGAGGCTACCTCAACCCCAAGAACCCCAGTCCCTCTCCCCCTTTCCCAACAGCCTTGACACTGCTTCTGCCCTTGCCTCCACCAGACAGAGCCAAATTTGGCCCAGCTGAAGAGTGGGAGGAAATACAAATCAGTAAATGAAACAACCAGAGCAGGTGGAAAGCAGTGAGGCAAATAGGGGTGATTTTTCTGATAGTCCTTGGTTTTCTTTCCACCTTTCTGGATCAATTTGGACCACACATATGTATTTGTTTTCACACCCCAGATGGCTCTAGAAGGAGGACGTCACTCCAATCACTGAAACCAAGATGGAAATGTTACTTCCCTCCAAACTTAGCTACCAAGGAAAGAAGAAGGGCTGTTGTTGGGTTCACGTTTGCACAAGGCCAGGTCCTCTTCAACTGTATCTGTCCCACCCAGTACAGCACATGTCCCAGCCTACCTTTAAAACATGACGGATGTCACAGCATTGTGGCTAAGCAAAAGTTAGAGGAGATTCTGTTAATGGAAATAAGATACACAGTGAAAATAAGTAAATTCTGCCTTCTAACTCTCATCTGCAACACTTGGAGGGCAGGCAGCTCAGTGAAATGAACAACCATTCACACCCTTTTGCACATTGTATTTTATCAGAAGCCTTTTGGTGCCATAAGAATTGGTCAAAGACAGAGTTTGGAGAAAGAACTTTAAAAGGGCTGGCAAATTCTATGAACTCTTGCTAGTATTTATAGTTGTACCCCTAGCATGGTAAGGGATGGATGAGTCGTTTCAGGCTGCAGACGGCAGGAAGGAATTGACTCCTACTCCAACCACACAACTGGCTAAGCAAACTGCGGAGGAAGATTCCCTTCTCCTGAAGCATCTGTTATCACCCATCTGATTGCACAATGAATCAGTAGTATGAGGACAGGCTGCTGTGCGGGTGGGGGAAGAGAGAAAGAGAGATTGCAAATCAGGCAGTAATAAAGCAAGGAGATGCCAGTTTCCACAGAAAAGAACACGGACCAAACAGAAAGGGCCCTGTCTGTATGCTTTTAAGTTATCTGTTTGGATTACTACTGATAAGATTGCACCAATGAAGTAGTTTAACTTTGATTGCAACAGCAGCTTGGTTTTTGCACATGTATTCCAGAATTTGGGATCCCCAAGCGCTCTATGCTCTGATCATTCATCTCTCTAAATGATCTGCACTGATGAAACAAAACATCAGCCTGCAGACAATGCTCAAACAGAAGAAAAAAAATCCTTATCCCTGTGCTCTGAGCCCAATCGCAGCTCTGCTGGACCACCAAGTGATACATCTGCACTGCTCTGCTTATTACTGAGATTGAAGCCCAGGCCTCCAGACCGCTTCTAAGGTTATCTAGTTACATTATACAGGATAAAGAAAATGAACACGGACAGTAGCAGAATTTTTCCCAACTTTCCTGATGAGTGAAGAACAGCTGACTGACTCTTCTGAGCTTCCCAACTTCCTATGTGTCTGATACAAATATACCGCAATAATGCCTTCATAATCTCAGCATCAGGCTGAAAAATAGTGAAAAATCACTTAATACGTCAGACTGTTACTTGAACTGTTGATGGGCCCTAAAAAAAGTCAACATTTTGGAGTAAGAAAAAGGAAATTATAAAAATTACCTGTTATGGGCTTAAGCAATAAACCAGAAAGAGTCAGCATGGAATTAGTATTTTCATGTGGACTTTGGTTGTGAAACAACCAATAAATCAAATCCAACTCAGTACTGATTTCCAGATCTGACGAGATCTGACAAGAAGCTCAACATGACCTGGCAATGTGCATTTCCAGCACAGAAAGCCAACCATATCCCAAGCTGCATCAAAAACAGTGCGGCCAGAAGGGTGAGGGAGTTGATTTTCCCCCACTGCTCTGCTGAGATCCCACCTACAGTGCTGCATCCAGCTCCGGGGTTCCCAGCACAAGGAAGGCATAGATCTGTTGGAGCAAGTCCAGAGGAGAGCTACAAAGTGATCAGAGGGGAAGATGAAGACAGTCTGAGTTGGGCTTGTTCAGACTGGGGAAGAGAAGGCTCCAGTGAGACCTTATAGCACCTTCCAGCACCTAAAGGGGCTACAAGAGAGCTGGAGAAGGACTTTTTACAAGGGCATGAAGTGATAGTACAAGGAGAAATAGCTTCAAAGTGAGAGTAGGTTTAGATTAGATATAAGGAAGAAATTCACTGTGAGGGCAGTGAGATACTATAACAGGTTGTCCAGAGAGGTTGTAAGATGCTCCATCCCTGGAAGTGTTCAAGGCCAGGCTGGATGGGGCTTTGAGAACCTGGTCTAACTGAAGGTGTTGCTGCTCGTAGCAGGTGGGTTAGAACTAGATAATTTTTAAGATCCCTTTCAATACAAACTATTCTATGATTCTGTGGTCCATACTGAGGAGTCCTTGACAAGTCTGTTCTTTTGGGACCAATTTCAAGCAGGTGACCTCACAAGGGGAATTTCTTTTCAGGCTGGGGCCCTCTGAAATCTTGAAGGAACATGTTGGGAGTCATTCCATAAGCCAATATAAGGCATGCTACTGGGCAAAGGTAGTAGGCCCAGATGAGTTCAAGTTTGGGTCATTTTTGTGAAATGTGGTCTGATTTGGAGTCTGGACAAAGTACCATGGCCTAAGGGCAGGAGAAAGGCATGGGGGCTCCCATTGGATGAGAAAACACTGTGATCCTTACCCAAAGGGCAGCAAAGATGCATCTTTGCCTCAGACAAAGGTGAAGAGAGGACAGTGCACAGCCCAGAGTCCACTATGCATACAACAAGTAACGGTTTACCAATAAAAGGAACAATATCAATCATTTTCTTTCTGAATTCACCATTGCAATTACTCTTCAGGAATACTCTGCAACACTGGATGCACAAGTCAAAAGAGGACAGGTTTGTTTCTTGTGCCCTGAAGTCTGATTTTAGAGACCTTCTACTTCTGAGCTCAGCAGGGCCTCCCAGCCAGCTCACTCGCAGTTATTTACCAGTAAAATAACTCAGTACCAGTATCAAACAGGAGCCTGTCCCTGGAAGCCAGACTCCTATCGTCTACTTTGTGCCTGGCACTGAATTTTTTTATCCCTGTATCCCCTGCACCTGCATCTAAAGGAATGGATAGGCTATTAAATATGGACTTGTATCACTTACAACAGCTTTTCCAGCCCATCTGTGAAATTGCTCTGTGTCTCTTGAAGGCGTGCACAAGAGATGTTCTCTCCCTCCTCCCTCATCCTCCACTGATGGATTGGGTCTGTCAGCTTGTCAACTCTCATTGGGCACTGTTTGACATCAGTCCACACTGGGGCAGTGAAAATCTGTTTGCAGTCAGCTCCTCCAATAGCTCCTGTGAAAGAGGGGAGGCTGACCCACTCCAAAACATGCTGCCTCAGTTGGCGTCCAAACAGCCACATATGACAGTGGTGATAGAAAACAGCTTGAGAGAGGTGGCAAAGCTACAGATTTCTTTGGGGTTTGTTGGGCAGGTCAAAGAGAACACTGAGAGCTGGGGTAGGGCCCTCATGGCTCCTGAATCCCATGCACAAACATTACCAACAAGACCAGTAGGTCAATGACTGAAAAAGAGGAAATTTACAGGAAGCTGAGGTTGTGCAGGGACACAGCTCAGTGGAGTGGGCCCTGCAATAATGTTCTGAGCATCCCTGGCCTCTCGACTTGCAAATGTCATCTGTCAATCCCAGACTCAGTCCTTCCAGAGCAGTTCTGACAGGGGTAGCTGAGAAGAGACATCAGATGCAAGCTAGGCTTGCAGAGCCTCCAGAGGGTCAACTGCCATAGTACATCAAGTGGCCAGTCATTCAAAATAGAGTTTCTTAACCCTGCTTTCTTAATGTCTAAAAAAATCAAACTGTTTGATATATCTGAAAATCCTTCTCAGAGTCTTTACAGAAAGCCAGAATCAAGGCTCTTGTTGCAAATCGTAGTGTCTTGGAATGAGAATATGAAATCATTAGGAACACTGAAGTTGCCATCATGCCCCTTCAATTCATGTTATTTTGATATGGGAAAAGTCACATGAGAAATATGAGTCTCTAGGAAGAAACTGAGGTGCTATGATAGGCAGTTCAGAGGCTAAGAAGACCTAGTGCAGCTTACAGAGGTTTGCAAAGGGAGCCATTTTGACAGAAAAGGGAACTGTACTGCAAAATTCACATACAGATCCGGTTTCAGCTTTGCAGTTCCACTTCCAGAGCTGCAAGCTCTCATTTAGCTCTCTGAATTTGTAAAGGCTTTGACCCCATTTGTTATTACAGCCCTTGATTGGCAAAACACTTCTACAGATGAGCTCTTCAAATTGCCATGTTTTGCTCTCCTGCAAAGTAATATTTGTTTAGGCCATGAAAAAAGAAACACTTGATTGGATTTCTGTGCCTAGATAACAATATTCCTGACACTGTCCAGTCTCACCTTGCCATGCACTGTGAGACAAGCAAATAGAAACACACCTCATGAAAAAATATCATTACAGCACAGAGGATTCTAAGTCACAGAGAAATTCAGGTTAGAAAGGACCTCTGCAGGTCCTTTCTAACACAGCCCTCCATTCAGAGGGCCAGTTTATGTAATCTTTTCCCATCCATTTTTCAGTGAAGCAACCAAACATCAAACTATGATCATTAGCTTATTTGTCACCTATTGTTTCATGTCACAGTCACCCATTCTTACACATCCAAATAACACATACACAGAGAGTTTTTTAGATCCGTCATCAAAAAAATAAACAATAGGTCTTTTCAGTTATTCTAACAAATAGCATAAGACAAAACAACTGAACAAAAACACCAAAGCATCCTGCAGTTAGGTATGACAGGTAAAGAGTGGGAAGAAAGTTCAAGCAAGAGAAGAAAGAATGAAGGACAAATGGTTGGACACAGAGGTGAAGTGTTGTGACATGGGGAACCTTTGGATCTGTGACAGAAGTATAGAAAAATATAAAATATTTCACAACCAAGGATTAATTTTTCTCAGTTTTCTAGCTCAGCACTTCAGAGGCAATGTGTATGGGCCATTGAGCTAAACAGCCATGTTTTAGATACTGAAGGGAATTTCCTTGGTTTTGGAGTCTCCTTTCCACAGAACCTCAATGGGTGCCACCTCCCTGTTGGGGTCCCTGACCACTGTATCTGCTCTCCAACCACTTTAGTCTAGAGGCAGCAGTCTAGTGCAGGCAGAGGAACCCATGGCAGAAGCAGCTCATGTGCACAGCTGTAAGAGTGAAGGAAAGCTGATGACATTGGAGGGGGAGCTGACATTGCTTTCCTTGCACCAGGACACGTGGTAGAAAACAGAAGGATGAAGGGCTCAGAGTGAGTGGTAAGCACAGGGCCAGGCTGCGTCCCTTAAAGATGAACCTTTCTTCACCTCAGAGCCTTGCCCTCTGCATCGGTTTCATCATTAGCAATGACAAGGATGACTGAGGATTCCCAACCTGGAAGAGAGATATGAGAGCATCTGCAATTCCCCTCCTATCACTGTCCAAATGAACTTCCTGTCTCTGCAGAATTGATACACGAGCTTTTATTGCTTCTATCAAGCCCTGTGTAATAGCTGGAGTTAGTCCTATTCAGAAAACTGGTTAATCCATTATGGTTTATTTTTAAGCTATTTGCCATAGTATTCCAGCTATTTCCATATTTTAATAAGACACTGTATTTTCAAGTCTCCTTTTAGTCTTTTGCCTTTCACACATTTTACCTCAGGAAATACTATTTGTTCTTAAAATATTGAAGAAGGTGTGGTAGGGTCAAGCAAGGAAGTCTCAAGAAATTAGAGATGGAAGAAATATCAACAAACTCTCAAATATAAAGGTGGAGGCAGCTGAAGGACTGGGAAATATATGTGAAAGAAACACTGCCTTGAGAGCATCCTGCAAAGGCATCACCATGGAGTGGGGGGCACATAGGTGAGAGAAAGGATGAACCTCTTGGTGTGTGCTGAGGTCAGTGCCACAGGACAGGGACACATTTTCCCACTGCACCCACAGCAGTCGTGAGTGAAGCTTAGCAGAGGTCTATCCTTGCTAATGTCTAATAATAGGGTCCTCTTACCCATGATTTTTTGTGAAGTTTTCCTAGCGTTGTCAATATGGCAGCTGACTACCTGAAGAAATTTATTATAAATCACAAACCAGGAGAATTTGCTTTTTACTCCTATCTCCCAGTCATTGCTGATGATAGGGAATAAAAGGAGTGGAGGTGGGGTGGGAGGGGGCTGTGAGCCTGCATGCACAATGCAGGGCAGCTCAGATAAGGATGGCTCTTCAGGTGTGTGCAGCATGCCTGAAGAACCAGTTTGATATTTCAGATGAGAGCTTTAGGCAACAGTAAGCCTTTCAGCAAAGGGCTTGGCATTCACTTAAGACTAAAAACAGAGCACTTCCTATTAAAGAGGCTGATGTAAAGCCCAGAGCAGGAGGAGGGGTTGGGGGATGATGCACGAAGGAAGGACACGTGATATTCATTCAGTAAGAGAAAACCAACAGCTAAAGAATGCACAAGGTTAATATCAATTGCTTTTCCTGCCCTAGATCCTGTTGGTGCTCAGAAGCTAATTTGGATGGGGTGTTTTCTTCACATACACACAGCTGAAACACACACCACACACCCCATCAACTTCCCACAGTTTGAAAGAGGAGTAGCTATCCAAATTATAGACTAAAGGGAACAGCTCTGCAGTGCAAAGTACTTAACTGAGAACAAAACTGGTCCTAGCCTGGAAATCATCAACCTCTCCAACTCCAGGGATGAGGACAGCTTTCTTGATGTCAGCCATTTCCAGTCCCTGAGCAAGCACACAGCTACTCACTGCAAACTGGAGTCATGATTCCTGTAGGAAGCACATGCACAGTGGGAACACCCACATCATCCCCATATCTATCTCTCTTCATTACTCCCTGTCTAAGCTTCCAGCTTTCCCAGTCTTGGTGCTAGAGGCTCTCCCACTACAACCTCTGTGATGTAAGAGACTGAGGGTGGCACAGCCTTTAGCTCTCATTGTCCGGCACAGCAGCCTCACCCACTGCAAGGGCCAATAGGAGAGTCCTCTCCTCACATGGAGAGGACTCTAATCCCTGGAGTCCCCTCTCTGTAGCCCTGGGTCTGGTCACCACCAATCCTTTGGCTCCAGCATGTATACTCAGAGCTATCCCTGCTGCTTTCAGACAGGTTTATACCCTGGTTTCTAGGTGTTTCTCATCATATATTGGCTAGCCCTGCCTTCCCCTCTCTTCAAGGCACAGCACAGCCTCTGCACAGTCATACATGGCCCAGAATCCAGGATCCCTGCTAACCATATCTGAAAGGAAGAACCAATGGGAGAAACCAGAAAGTTCATTTTAGCTTCAGGAGACAGCCAGGAAGAGCTAACAAAGACAAAGCAGAAAGGGTGGCAAAGTAAGACAGATGGACAGACAAGAAAGATGGCACAAAATTCATATTTTCTATTACCAGATGTAAATGGATTTGTTGCCCTGCAGTAATTTACAATAGCTGAAAATTGGTCCAAATGGGAATTAAGATGCTGTCATGCCCCAGAGAGCTGAAAAGGGGGATTCAATGCTGAGCTGTTGCTTGCTGGGAGTCCTTCTAGATTTGCAGCCCAATCAAAAGTCTGGCCTCAGAATTTTCTTCATACCATGACCAGACAGACAGGAGAAGTCTGCTCCACTGACCACTTTCCTCCCCACAATTGCCTCAGCCATGTGCATAACAAACTAATAATTCAATCATGCATCTTCACCACACTTTCACTGCAGCCCACACACTCACCCACCTGCTGCCAGAATAGGCACCCCTCACCATTGCCAGAGTCAGTCAGGCATGTTTTTCTCCCACTCGTGCAGTCCCACTCAGCTCCATCCACACCCCAACTCTGTCTGTCTTTAACAATTATCTCCAGCTCTGGAAAGGAGCACTGCAGATTTCCATCTCAGCCTTCTCTCTAAGTGCTTATTCGTTGCATCACAGAACATGCCCTGAGCTGGAATGAAATTTCACCCTTTGCATATCCTTACTTATTTATACTTGCTGCCCATGCTGGTTGCCTAAGGGATGGGAAGGAGGTAGGAGGGTATTAACAAGCTCTTTAACATGATACCTCTTAAAGTAACTACTGCTATCTGCATCACTATCTTTCGCCTGAGTGAAAATCAGGCAATGGACTCTACTACTGGCTGTTTTTCTATGCCTACATGGTACTATAAGAAACACTAGGAGTTTAGGCTCAACTGATAAATTCTAAAAGTTAGTGCTCACACACAAGGCTAAAATTTTACAAGGTGTGAGATGGCAAGCTGTTGCAGCAGCCCTCTTGTTAGAGGGTAGGAATGAGCTGAGGCACGGACTTCTTGTTTATCACAGCATGAAAAGGGTCCTGGTTTATTCCTCTTTACAACTCAGCCATCCTGACTCAAACTATTCACTGACTATTGCTGCAGCAAGCTCCTGCTGTAGGTTTCCCTTGCAGCCTCTGACTGCTGGTCATTTCCTGCTGAACTGTGACTGCATGTACTAGTTTGCAGACTCTGAACTCAGCCTTTTACCTAGCTAGACAGTGACTGCAGGTTCCAACAACAGGCTCTAACTGCAGACCCACACTGACCTCACAGAAGTGATTCTCTCTCCTCAGGGCCCTTCTTCTTCACCATTCTCTTGCTCATGAGCCTCAAGGTTCCTCCTCCATGATGAGCCTCTCTTGGCAGCTAACCCACTCCCTTGTATCACACTTATGTTTTTTGGATATAGTTATGACTTGTCAGGGGCAAGGCTGTATTGGGTAATTAACACAGCTGTCACTTATCAGGGGCAAGGTCACCTGTATTCCCTTCTCCTACAGCAAGTGTTTTCAGACACTTTTCAGAGCTCAAGGTGATGCTCTCCAGAGACACAGCCTTTTACAATTCATGTCCATTATTCAACATCATTATTCACAGTCTTTTGGATGCATATATCTTCTGCTCTCTTCACTACCTCCCTCTGGTCAGTCACCAAGACCTTCCTTTCCTCTCTGGAAAAACCCACTAGTTAAACCAAATAGTTAAAGCAATGGGTCCTCAAATCCTAAATGCCTGACTTTCAGATAAGAATGTCAAGTAAAGTCTCCTTGGGAAGGTGCTCTGAATTTGAAGATGTCATATATACTGATATAGAAGAAATTCTCTAAATCCCCTTTTCAGAAGTAATTTTCTATCACAAAAAAAAATACTCTTCATGGACAGAACACTCAGACCTTCAATCACACACACAACCCCAGCCGAAGATCTGGATCTACCAGGGGCACAGGCACAGAGGAAGGATGTTTTTACGAAATTGGAGAAGATGTGAAGAGGGATTTAAGGGAAACTGAGTCTATCAGAAGGGCTACTTGCTAGGAGGACAGCTTGCTGGCATGGGACAGGCAGTTGTTTGAATGTTTGCAATGCAAGCCCTCACCTACAGCTGTCCCCATGCAATGGCTCTCCCTCTTCCGGAGGTGGCTCAGGGCTCTGCACAGGACATTCCACTGCCCCTGCATTGCACCTCACTTGTCTGCACCAGGTGGGTCCCCAGGACAGCAGCTGGCCCTGAACCTGCACAGCAGGTTCTAAACCTGTACAGCTAACCCTGTAGCCCCTGACTGCAGAGCCAAACAAGGATTATTGGTAATAACATGGCATGGGAAAGAACAAGAGTGGCTGGAGAAGAGGCCATGAGGAAGTAGGACAGCACTTTTCCTAGACAAACATCCTTGTTGTACGTCCTGGAGATAACACAGTACAGAGTAAGGGCATGAATGAGGCCAAGACGCAGCTATGGGCTGTAAGGGAGGATCAAGACCACATAAGCCTTCTAAAGCCCTTTAACACATTTCCAAAAAGGTGTGAAAAATGATCAGCACATGATAGTCAATTTGCACAAAAATAGTGAAATTGTGCACTGTCTTCAGGGCAGGGAAACCTATATATGAAAAGGTACCTTCACCAGGCCTAGGCAGCAACCCCAGGATCCTGGACAGAGGAGCCCCTTCCCCATGGTGCTACCAGGCTATGCCCACCCCAGGGAGCTGGGGGTGTCTAGCCTAGAGAAAAGGAGGCTCAGGGGGGGATCTTATTGCTCTGGAAGGAGGTCATATATAGGTGGCTGTCAGTCTCTTCTTCCAGGTAGAGAGAGAGAACAAGAGCAAATGGCTTCAAGCTGAGCCAGCAAACAGTCTGCCCAGAGAGGTGGTGGTTTCACCATCCCTGGAGATAGATGAAGATGTGACACTTAGGGTTATGGTTTAGTGGTGGACCTGACAGTTTAGGCTAATGATTGGAATCAATGATTTTAGAGGTCTTTTCCAACCTTAGTGATGCTATGAGTCTATGAGTCTTTGAAGCCTGAATCTGTGGCAACTAACAGTGTCATCACAGCAGGCTATAGTGCCAGCCCCAACTTGGCTAAGGATAGATGTAATTGTACTGGTAATGAAATACATCTGCCACCCCTACAGCAGTTATTCCTTGAGGTCACAGAATTACCAAGTAGGACTTCTTCCCTAATACAAGCATTTTGCATGCACAAATAATATCAGTCACTGGGACCAAATCAGTTTTTCCTCCCTGAAGTTCTCCCATCCTTCACCACTGATATGTAGATGAGGCTGCTTGGGAATGTGAGGAGAAAAAAAATCTGCTCCAGTTTTTTCCCATGGATGTTGGTTCATGACTATTATGCTGAGGAACAAGAACTACATCCTTTCACACACAGATCACTGAGTTCCTCTCTCTGCTGCCAAAGCCATATCTCAGCTATGCAGGTAACATGTGACTACATTTAGTTTTCCTCTGCTGCCTGGTTCTTCTGTGGCACTCCTCAACACACTGATACTACAGATTTCTACCACGATAATTAAGGGTAGAGCTTTGTATTGGGTCTGGCCAAGATGGAGTTCATTTTCCCACAACAGCCCTCACCATGCTGTGCTTTGCATTGGTACCTAGAAAGGAGCTGGTAACACACCAGAGTTTGGGCTACTGCTGAGCAGCCCTGGCACAGCATCCCACCTGAGGCTGAAATTGTGCTTCCAGTTCCTATGATTGCTAAAACTAAATGTTCACACCATGCCATTACACACATCTTAATTAATCCACAGATTGTTGCCATACTCTCACAGATTAGGATACCCTCTCCTAGCTTATTAACCCCAGTCACTCCTTCTAAAGCAGACCCAGAACAGATAATTGCCTAGCCCCTAAATGCCAAGGTATTCATAATGTTCTGATTTACCAAGAGGCATTGCAAAGTCTCTCTGAAGTATTTGAGTGGAGGAATAACACACAAGTTCTTTCAGAAGCATCATTAAAACCAGACAAACCTTTCAATCCATTTAGTGAAGTGCCTGGAGGCTGTCTTTTCAGAAGGGAAACAGAAGTAAATACAGCTCACTGAAATTGAATACATGCAGTGCCACAGGCACCAGCCCTCTTGCACATCATTTGCAGTGCTGGTGTTTTTTCCTGTTTCCTATTTTTCTTCAATTTATACTCAGCACATTTCAGGCTCATGTGAGGAGGAATCATAATAACCTGGGAGATTTTTATTTATCCTTGGGAAAGGTATAAAGCGGAAATCAGCTAGGCAAGTTACCTCCACTATCTCCTGAATGTCAGCCAGGAAGTATCACTTACGTGCCATGAGAAGGTAGTTCATAATTCAGCCCCACTCAAACCACCACCTCTTATGCTGTGGACAATTCACAACAACTATCTCAGAAAGGCCTCAGGAGAGGGATAATATCAGCATTGAACCAGGCTCAGATACCTTGTTCATCTCACAAGTCCCACACCATTGCTGTTAAGTGGCCATGATTGCATGCAAGAAAATGGCCTCAGGTTGTGCCATGGAGGGTTTAGATTGGATATAAGGAAAAAATTCTTCACTGAAAGGGTTGTCAAGCACTGGAACAGGCTTCCCAGAGAAATGGTATAGCCATTCTCCCCGAAAGTATTTAAAAGATGTGTAGATGGGGCACTAAGGAGGTGGTTTACTGGTGGACTTGGCAGTGTTGGGTTAATGACTGGACTCAATGATGTCTGAGGTCTTTTCCAGTCTAAATGATCCTTTGATTCTATGAATGTTTGGCTAAGGCTGGTGGTGAGGTTCAAGGCTGCACCATCTACTCTGAAATCTCATCCCAGAACACAGAATGCCTGTCATGGAGTCCAAAGAAGTAGTACCTTTCACTATGTTTTCTCCAAAAAGAGATCAAGGGAGGATGCATAAAGTGTCAGAAGATGCTTTGCCAAATCTTTGCCAAATCTCTCCCAGCATCCTGACCCCAAACTTGCCTCTTCCAGTCTCCCACACTCTGTAGCTCTCAGCCAGAGCTCTTACCTGGAGTCTATAACCTCAACATGCCACTTGGCTCCTAGAAAAATCTTAAAAATTTTGAGAAAAAACAGTATCTCTTGCACTGCTTTCTTCCCACTAAGGCTTCCCATGTCTGGGGATGATTCATGAGCTTCATGATTTAATCTGTTTTGGTGAAGGTTGGACTGAAAAATACAGCCCTGTAGCTGAACACCCATGGCTAAAGCAAGGAGGGAGGGAAAGAAGAAAGAAAAGAACAGCCTGTGGAGGATTGGATTTTTTTTCCACTCTTGCACTTGTTTTTGTAACTGTTTGGATGGTTGGTTTTATTTCCATGCTGGGGGCTGGCACTGATTTTCTTTCACTGTGTGACATATATTTTTAAATGAATGTTAAAGGTGATGAAGGACTGGGGTAGACACTTATTTTTTTTTTTTTTAAGAAACATAGTTTTCAATTCAAACTGAAATAAAACTATTAGTTTATCTGCTTGCTGACCGAGACCCAGGTTTAAGACCCTACAAGAACATATTCAGCCAGTAAGCAGATCTACCTTGACCTCCTAAAAATGTTCCAGGAAGCCTACAGACAGAGGAGAGATTTGCATTGCTGGAGCTGGTATCACCATCTCTTCAAGCTGTCCTCTTCTTCCCAAGGTAAAGCCTTCCTCATGCCAAATTTTTTTTTTAAGAGTGACATTTTCCATATCAGATGTTCATGTCATGTCTGATATTTGACGAAGATTGAAGTTAAAATGGTCCATTCTTTTCCAAAAACAGGCAAGAGGGAAAAAAGCTATTTTACCAACATTAAGAAAAAGATAGTGACCTTTATAAAAAGCTGTAGTTCTCTGCTTTCAAGGGACATGAATTTTGATGAGAGAGGAAAGCAAACATTCATTTCACGCTGATTTTTCCCATACTTGTGAAAGCCTAGACAGGTCATAAGCCTTTGGAAAAAACTGCAATTTACAGTTGTTCAAGAAAAAAATATTAGAGTTTTCAGAAAAACCCTATCTTAATAATAATAATAAATAAAAAAATAAAAAAATTAAAAAATAAAAAAATAAAAAAAAAAAAAGCTTTTCAAAAAAACCTTCTCTCCTTACCGGGCCTTCTGCAATCTAAGACTCAAGTAAGGCCTATGAGTGGACTGGGAGAAGCAGAAGAAGGAGGAATACATCTCTTGAGTTTGTATTTCCCATGATTGTGCCTGCTGTCTGCACACAGGGATCGCTGGAAAAGGAGGCTGGCTAATTCCAAAGCAGTAGGAAAGAGATAGGAAGGTAATCTGGATATACTGATTTGGGACACTGCAAGAAGTAAGGGGTTAAAATACTACATGAGGGAAGAGAACTGGGAGGTGTGACACCTGGACTATTTGGACAAAGAGACTGTGACTTGTAGGAGCTGAGGGGAGGGGAAGACAGATTGGACCAGGAGTCAGAATGTGAGATAAGTGGAAATGGTTGAAAATAAGTGACACAGTCCAGCAGTGGAAGATGGATTTTTCTAGATCCAGGTTCTGAGCTTAGATGCTTTGTCTGTAAGGTAGATTCTAACTTTTCTAGGTGAGAACCAGACTGGGACAAGAAGCCAGAAGGTCAGAACAGACACAGCGAGCTGGTGGAGACAAGAAAAAAGAGGTCAGCAGTGAGAGAGAAAAACTAACAAGTTTGTGACCACTAAACCCATGCAGTTTGGCAAATTGTTAGCTTATTCATTTGGCACAAAGTCAAACACTGCAAAAGAGGGAAAACATCAGCATTATATTTATTCAACCAATTTGAATGCATCCCATTTTGCATATTGAGTAAGAATCAGTCCTGAATCAACAATTTTTTTTGCAGGACCCTGATCTCATTGAATGCACTAGACAGATTAATTTGGGAATCAAACTTAGCTGTTTGGAAAATGGGCAGTAATCAAGGGAGAGGTTGAGAATGGCTAGGACAAACAGGAAAATCATATTGCTAAGCAAGCTGAAAGGTGTACTGCAAGGCTGGATTTGTCCCAACCTCTGCACAAGGCCCTGGTAGTACAAAGAACAGAACAGATTATTATATTTCAGTTGAAAGGGACCTACAACAATCATCTAGTCCAAATGCATCATAAACAGTGACAGGCTTGGAGCACTGACCACCTCTCCAAGAAACCTGTTCCAGTGTTTGACCACCCTCTCAGCGAAGAAAACCCTCCCAACATCCAGTCTAAACCTCACATGGCACATCTCCAAACCATTCACATGCATCCTATTACCGGACACAAAGGAGAAGAGATCAGTAAAATCTCTTAAACCAGATTTTTTACAATCAGTCTCTAAATCCTAGCACCCCATTTTCTGGATGCTTAAAAAAAGCTGGACAAGTCCTTCGGCCTCTTTTTTTTTTTTTTTTCCTTTCTTTTTTTGGTCTGGTGGCAATTCCAGACAAAAATAGGGACTATATTGAGAGCCCAATTTTGGCAAATCTGTAAGTAAAAAGTTTTGACTTTGTTGAAAGAATATATATCTATACATATATATATTCAGCCTGTCTTCTTTTTTTTCCATATTGGACTTATAAACTAATTGGAATTGAAAATCCAGTGTTTCATCTCAAATATATTGAAAGAAATAATTCAAATTAAAATTAAAAAAAGGAAAATGGTTTGGAGACTGTTTTGCTTTTGTCCTCGGCTCAAGATGATTTCTGCAAAAAAAACAATTATGTGGCATATAAACAAACAACCCATATAACTTCTATGTCTCCAAATTTCTATTTCTACATTAATAAAAAATCAATGAAAAACGGTGCTCTGTCCTAGGTAAGACTTGGCAGGGAGCAACTGAAGAATTGCTGAGTTGAAGACAAAGAGAAATTTGCTTTGAACACTGAAAGCATTCTGTAATGATCAGTACTTTGAATAATGAGATTCTAGATATCTCAGATGGGCCATGAAAAATTAATAGACATTTTTGACCTTAATCTTGCTGCACCTCAGTTCCCTGCCTATACAATGGATTTACATAAAGTAGCTTCTGTCCTCTCATCTCATAGGAGAAGGGCGAAAATCCATGAACTTCACGATGTACCGAGATACTGGCCTAATGTGCCACAGATAACACCTTGAAACAAAGAATCCTCAATTCTCAGCAGCCTGTGAAAGCAGACACAATACAAAGCTTCAAGATACACATTAAGCAAGGCAAACAAAACAAAATACTGAATCACTGCTCAGTCAGGAAATTTCACCCATCCTGCAAACAGGAGCAGGCAGGAGTCCTGTCTTGAAAGATAGTATTTCTGTACTGTAAAGCATAGACACATTTCTGCTCTGTAAAGCATAGACACAAGATTGCCAAATTAAGATTGCAGCCTTAATTCTGGCATTTTCTTCTGTTTGAAGGGCTTGCCTCTGCAACCCAAATAATACTCTTCTGACACAGTTGTGTGTACGTAATATATGAAAGGCTCTTGGCTCAGGGGTCTTGGACTTCACAGAACATTGCAGCAGTCCCCCTGAGTTTTCCTCCCCAGTTACTTTTCTTCCAGCTCATACGGGTTTTGCATAACGGTATCAGAACTAGTATTTTCCTGTCTTTCTCCTTTACCACACGCCCTTCCTCAGAACTGCTTCCTCATCTCCAGCCACCCACCTTGCCAGCTCCCCGGCACCAGC
This sequence comes from Cisticola juncidis, assembly GCA_013400215.1. NCBI lineage: Eukaryota > Metazoa > Chordata > Aves > Passeriformes > Cisticolidae > Cisticola > Cisticola juncidis. Next base: position 140,936 of record VXBR01010275.1, on the reverse strand, counting down.
TTTCATTGCTGCTTTGTTAATTATGTGCTTGGGCAATCATGATCCTAGGACTATGAGCACAGACAGAGGTCTCACTTCCTGAGATATAAAACAGCAAATGCAATAGCTAGAGATTTCCTAATTCCAGGGCAAAATTGCAGTAGTGTTGGCATTCTGCATCCTTCCCAGATCTGGTCCATGATGCAGAGGTGCCTGCCTCCATCTCTTCTTTCTTTGGAACCTTCCACCCAGTAATTGTACTGGTGGGTGGCAGAAAAGAAAACTTTGACTCATCACACTTGTCTCTAATGGCAGTTGTCATGCTCCTTATAACCCTAGGTTCCCTAACATTTTCACTGCTATATAACTTCTGGAGTATTATAGTCTTTATTCATACCTCTTTACCTGAACAGCAGCTTAAACATTCCCTACTTCTCACGTGAAAGCTTCTTTTGAAGTAAAACAGAGAATTTCTAGTATGGTTTTGTTCATCTTGCAAAATATGCCCGAAACCTAATCCAAAGACCATACAGACAAGTTTGCATAAAATGAAACAGAGACCCTATCGGGGTGGGAGTAGGTCCTGATGTTTAAAAAATTCTGTGCAGAGGGAAAGATAACTTACAAATTGCCAAAAAGAACTACTTGAAAAAAACAGAGTTCAGAGCTTTTCTAGTTTTCCAGTTTTTTTCCCCTACTAAAATTAAGGTTCAGAAGTTGAAAATGTCAAAACAATAGCCAAAGACCAATCCAGTCCAAACTGTGGATAATCCTCTTCTCCCTGGCATCTGACACCTGTCAGTGCAAGATTCTCCTTTGCTAACACCTCTTTTCCTGTCCTGTTGTAAGTTACTGACTCACTCCTTTTTCTTATTCTCTCTCTCTCCCTTTTCTCTCTCTCTCTCCTGGCTCTCTCCTCTGGTTCTCCCTGGTGAACACTGAGCTGCAAGAAGCATTCCTGGGCTAGAAATTAACATATTAATGAAGAAAGAGCCTTGAAGAAGGGTTGAGAGATGGGGAGAAAACAGAGAGAGGAGGCAGGCAGAACAAAATAACAAAGGGAAGATATAATGAAGAAGGGACACAGAGTCAAAGCACAAAGGGAGAAAAAAAAAAAAAGCCATTCTTGGGAACTTGTGCTACTTCAAACACTTCCATGGAAAAAAAGATGAAAGAGAGGAAAGAAAGGGGGAAGGAAAAATGGGGTGGTTCTTCTGTTTTAAGATAAGAGTTAATATTTCTATAGAAAAGAATCACCTGTTGAGGGAAGGATAAGAAGATGGAAGATGGGAGTGATGGTAGGGCAAAGAGACACACAAAAGAGGGCATGACTGATAACAAGACTCTGCAAACCCTGGCTGTTTGCAAAACGCCATGAGCATGGAATCATGGAAACACCAGTGCAAACAGTCTTTGCCTATGGGCTATTGCATCCCCTGCAACATCCTGTTCTCTCCTTCCACCACGTAAACCTGCAAGTCTGTCCCAAAATTATGCTGAAAAATAAGGATAAAATGTCAGTTAGCAAGGACTACTGTTGATCTGGCAAGCTCACAAGTGTCCCACTCCCAAACTCTCTCACGGAAACAGTGGGAAACCCATTAGGATCAGTGGGTTGAGGAGGAAGTAAAAAAAATGGTTAGTTCAAATATCTAAGTACTTGTTCAGTCCTCTCTGTTCCTCTATTTAACTACCCACCACTTACATCCTTCTTTAGAAGCACTGCAGAAGAACAGATTCTGAATAATGCAGAAGAATACATTCTAAATTTCCTCTTGCACCCACTGGCCAGAACAAGTCCACCATTCCCATGCCTGCTGGTAAGAGAAAAGGAAAAGGAAAAAAAGAATTCCTGTCCTGAATAAGGAATCTAAAGAAATAGCATTTTTAGTGGTGAAATACATAGCAGACATTGCAAAACCTAGACGTAAAGACTTGATTAGGAAAACAAGCTTTTTGACATAGGTCTACATCAGTAAACATGGGAGTTGTTACCAGAGAGCCATTCTTGTAAAAAAGACCTCTCAGTTTGTTCACATCTTTCACAATCCCACCAGCATGTGCCACTACACAAAAACTTTTTCCACAGCTCCCAGGTGGTACCAAGCCGGCTCCTTGACACCTCACCAGACTACTGCATTACTGAGAACACCCTCAATACCCTGAGTATTGGCTGAGGCCCATGGTTTTGTGCAGCAGCCTCCTAGAGATCTAGTAATTAAGTAAATAGACACAGGCACAACAGTGGTTCTCTCCTTGACCAGCCCAACACCTCCTTTCTTCTATAATGGTAAGGGGAGTGGACCAAGGACTGTCATTCAGTCATCTCCAGATGAGACCCCTCGGTACTAGCAGACAGCTTTCTTTGATACTTAAAGAAATTTTCAGCATGAACTTCTGTCATAAATGTGACAAATTTATATGGCTGCTTTCCCTTAACTTCTCAGATGACAAGAGGATGTTCAGGGATTTCCTGGCATAGGAGTTCCCACTGCTCAGCTTCAGCAGAATGGCCACAGCCAGTCACAGCATCCATGCAACTGCCTGGTTTTGGGTGCTGCTGCTCTGACCCGAGGCATCTAAAAAGGCATCACAAGCTCCAAGCCACATAGAGGAATGAAAGTCAGTGTCACCCACAGCCTTCCCACTTAGAGAACCAGCTGCATGTCCTTCACAGTGAGTGCTCTAAAACCGAGCCCAGAGATGCTTTATATTTTCCCAAGTGGTCTTCCATCTGCAACACATCCCCACACTCCCTTTCTGTTAGTGCCGTTCTCTGAGGACGTGCTTCCACACTGACAACTGATGCCTGCGACAAATGTTTCTGAGCTGCTGCAGCTGAGCACCAAGAGGCAGAACCCCTTCTGAAGGCTTTTTCAGGATCCAGAAGAAGCTGACAAAAAGGGAGGAAACCAACAGCAATGCAAACCAGCCTGATCTGCAATGCAGTTTGGTGGATACCTCTCACTTGGACAGCTCTCCTCTCCCCTGTGGCTAGTCCTACCCCTGAATGCCTACATACCCTCCATACTGGCTTACACAATATTCCCAGTACCATCCACTGTTGGGAGCATCACGCTTTTCTCATTTAGGTCCCTCACTCAGCCAAACTTTCTTGTTAAACAATTTCATGGAATTATAATAAACTATTCCAAATCAATTTCACAACATTGCTAAGCTTGTGACTTCATCAATTCAAACTTGAGCCTTCCATGAAAAATTGCTTGGAGAAAAAAATAAAAATCAAAAATGTAACTAAACTTCTCACTCCAGACAGTCAAACTGGAGCCTTTTCCAGAACTATCAACTTTTCACAGCCACCAGAGAAGCTCTGGCTTAATGTCACCTCCAAGGCACTTGTTGGAGTGCCTCTCCTATGAGGAAAGGCTGAGAAAATTTGGATTGTTCAGTCTGGAAAAGAGAAGCATTTGGGGGTGACCTAATTGTGGCCTTCCAGTACCTGAAGGGAACTTACAGGAAAGATGAGGCAGGACTATTTACAGGAGCATGTACTGACAGGACAAGGGGGAACGGGTTCAAACTGAAAGAGAGTAGGTTTAGATTATGTATTAGGAAAAAATTATTTACTGGGAGGGTGGTGAGGCACTAGAACAGATATCCCAGAGAAGCTGTGGATGCCTCACCCCTGGGGGTGAGCCAGGTCAGACAGAACTCTAAATAATCTGGTCTAGTTGAAGATATCCCCTCCCATGGCAGGGGGCTTGGAACTAGATGATCCTCAATTCATCTGACCTGTAGTCTCAAATTTGTCAAAAGCAAGACCTTCTCCATCTCAAAGCTACATTAAAACCAAAATAGATATGCAAAGAAAGCCCCTAACTATCTCAGCTACATGCCTGCAAGGAAAGGAAAAGGAAACTGAAACAAGGGCAGCAAAGCATGCAGAACTCTGATATAATAGTTCTGCTGTATATCCTGAATCTGGGAAAGTCAAATGCTGGAAAGCCAATATCCCATTGCAGAACAGCTTTTTGACATGAATGGGCATACTGAAGAGCAGTTGCTAGAAGTTCAAATTCATTCAGATGCTGTAAGCATCTGTATTTTGCACCTCAAAGTCTTCAGAGTCCCTTGGTGATGCTGAAGAGCATTTTATCATAGCTTAAGTACCAGCTCTTGTACGCTCCTACCATGCCATACGTCACCACTCAGATGCAGAAGGATAATATCAGCATCTTTGTGAAGAAGATAGTGCTTGTAGCAATCTGTTTGAGGTACCTCATGTCACTCACAGGGCCTAATCTGTCAGTGACAAATTATTTTAAGGTGGGAGAAAGCAATGAAAAGTATCATTTTGGGAGGACCATCTGTTATATATGACATCTATTACACATGTGGCTAAATCTTCTCAGAGCTTCATTGCAGTCAACCCTTTTACTCTCCATCCAGTTCTGGTTATCACTTGTCTGTAACCAGTCTGTAACTACAGTATCCTTGTTGGACATCTCCCTCTGGCCAGGACTGTCTCCAGGGAAAATAAGCACATAATCAATGTAAAATCTAGATATATTAACTCAAAACATGTTGTTCTCTTGGGATAAAGGAGGTCACTGAAATTAGAAATAATTTGCTTATGAAGTCTGTACACTGGAAAAGCTGCTAACCTCCTTTGTGAAACCACTTCTGGAGCTGCTGTCTGCCTGCTTCACACAGGCATAAGAGAGGCATGTGTGGCACTGCTGCTAATATCTTGCACTCATTAAACACCCTCAATGTCTTGGCAAAAATCCAGCTACAGTAAATTCATTCTGCCAGTTGAAATTCCTCGTGCAGCTCCAGTGAGGTGCAGTATTCATTTCCACTTCATACTATAGTCTGTTAAACTGTTGCTCTATTTCACCCCACAGATGGCTGAAATTTTTTGGTGAATTAAGCCATTCCCTCCTACTTTGTAAAGTGCTTTGGAACTGCAGATAAAAGATGCTACAGCCTGTCATAGATAAATGTAAGATGCTGACACTGCTTCTGGAGGTAGCCATCTTACTGAAAAATTATTTCATTTTTGACACTAATAATACGGGGAAGAACACTAGGAAAGACACTGAAAACTCATTTCCATCTCATTTTAATACTGCTTCAAAAACCAAGGCAAAAAAAGGCAGAATCAAGTCAGTATTTCTGCATTTTTAACCACTGTTGGACTACAGAGATTCACAGATTTGCAGTCCAATGTGGCAGCTGCCTTCCACCGTAACCACACCATCAGAGGGTGAACTCTTCATTTGAGTATCTGCTGTCTCTCCAGATCCTTAACAAAGACCAACAAGTTCACCAAAGCTGTTTTGCCACCATTTCTCATGATACATTACTGCAAAGGTGAGGCCAAATCACATCACTATCTTTATTTAATCAAGACAGGGGTAGAGACCAGTTTGGTGTGATATAACAAGATCAGAAATCTCTCCACAGGGGCGGAAAAGGGCTTTCTTTGTATGAAGATGACTGGCAGCATTCAGTCTGATTGATCATTTCAAGGGCAACTATGGTTAGATTTTAATATTCATTTTATATTAAGGTGCTTGCAGGCTTGAGTAACGACATTTTTATTACTTAAATCAGGAGGGAGCCTGCTGCAGAAATGATAGAGCGGGGTGTACTGAACAAGCTGACAGGTCTCTGCTATTTCTATTTCTTTGTTATTATTTCACTCACATTCAGGAATTTTAAACACCACATGTCTAGGTTATATTCCATTCAAATACCTCAAGATCTATAGTGTACAGTGAATGTACAATACAAAAAAAATATGCTAAAGTAACATACATCACCCTCAAATGCTTATATTCAATCAAAACTCACATTTTCTAACCTTAGCAAAGCAGAAATTCCTTGTCTGACACTGCAAACTAATTTCTGAAGTTTGAAGTGAAGCTAGCTTTGAGTTATTTGTCCACACCAACAGAAACCCCACTGCTGGCTAATTATTTGAAAGCAAAACAAATTCATCCATTTCACACCCTCTTAACTCAAAATTGGATGAACAGGGATTTTTTTGCTCAGATTTTTCAAAAATTGTTCACCTTTGGACTGTGAATGAAAATAAAATTTGCAAATTAAAACAAAATGTACTTTAAAAATTAATGCTACCTGAAAATAGGCCAGTGGAGAGGTCTGTACACAGCAGAGGGAGGTCTGGATTCTCCACAGGTAAAACGTGTTACCTGTGCAAAATCTGGTAGGGTGCCTTTCAGATAAGTATTCAGCTGCCCTACAGATATGCAGATCCGCATTTTCCCAAAATGTGGATGCAAGACTTGAGTAACCCTTAAAACAATGAATTTGAGAGGAATTTCATCAGCAGCATCTAGTCAGGAGTGCTCTATGCCTCAATTCAGAAAAGCACTTAACCATGCACAGTCTCTTGGACAAAGCATAGATGGCAAAAGCCACTGAACAGCAGGTGCTTCTGCAGGGGAGCAGGCAGCTGTTTCACAGGGCTCAGCTCCATCACACAAGTGTGAAGGACAGAAAGGGGAGAAGGACACCCCATTGAAAGTCAAACCACAGGAACAGTGTTAAAACTGCAGAACATAACAAAGAAAAATCTCATCCCAGACACGCCCAGGTTAATACTTCCACTCTTTTCCAAGAAAGGTTGCCTGACTTAATCCTTTTCCCTTTTATTAGTGAATTTCTGATAACACAAAGGCTGTCGTGGTGCCCCCTCCACCTCCCCCCGCCTTCCAGGAGGGAGCACTAAGTGCAAACAGTGCAGGTGTCTTGTCAAGCAAAATCGTGAACCCAAATTGCATCAGAGAGAAGAAAAAGCTGCTCCAGAGTTGCACAGGGAGCCATAGCAACAGAGCAGTTCCTATTTTTAAAAACTTGAAAGATAGTAAGAACATTAAGTCTGAGGGGGAGAGAGAGGGGGGGAAAAAAAAAAAAGAAAAAAGAAACTACGTTTCTAACAGAAAGGAAAAAAAATTGCACATGTTCCTGATAGGCACCAGTGATGGAACCACATATAGCCAGCCATCAGTGTGCAGGTGTACAAGCCAGAAAATATCCATAGCTCCATCAAACCAGTTCTTGAAGGAAGAAGGGTATTTCTCACCTTTCCTCCCCTGGTCTGCTAAAGCAGGTTTTCAAATTCCCTGAGGCACTTTAAAGCCCACAGCACCCTAAATGCATTTTGTGATCAGAGCAGGATTAGCAATGGTATAGCTGATGCTAAACTGTAGCCTGAACTGGGTTTGTGGTTTCAAAGCTCCACCACAGAGAGAGGATTTTAACTCGCTTTCCATGAGGAATGGAGAGAGTCTGAAGGCACACATTAAAACATAGTCACTAGCAAGTGAAGTTGCCACAGTACTAGCACTAATTGGACTTGGCTGCAGAGCAGAAGATGTCTCAGAGGGCTGGAAGCAGAACACGGACATTTTCCCATCTGGAAACTGATGGTGCATACCAAAATTCATTCCCAGCTGGTGGATTTTGGAGGCATTTATGAAAGGGCATGTCATTTAATCAAAAGATAACACTTGCCAAAATTCTACCACTTCACTTGAACCCTTTTATTAGCTCAGTTCGTTAGAGCAATGTGCTAACATCAGCAAGGTTGAGGTTCAATCTGTGTACAGGCCATTCACTTAAGAATTGAACTCAATGATCCTTGTGGGTTCCTTCCAACTCAGAATATTTTGTGATTCTGTGATCCTATTCTAATTACAAATAGGCTGAAACACCCGATTGTCCACACAGACCAAGTACCTCCTCTCCCCCTCTGACAAAGCCCAGCTATGCAGGACTAAGGCATCCTGTGGTGCCTGCTGAGGAATAAATATTTTTGCTGTGCCATCATATACTCCCACTGAGAAGCTAAGGATCTCCAGCATCCTAACAGCATACCAGTTAGTTTGATGTTTTACTTTCCACTGCAGAACAGCTATGCTTCCCACTGCCCAAGCAGGACTGCTTAAGAGCTGGGCAGAGCAAGGAGGACAGCCAGACACAGACTGCTCTTCTGCAACAGGCATCCTTCACGACCCACCTGTATGGGGGAGGTTTGGTCAAGAGCATGTTACAAACTGCTCTCAGCAGTCCTCTCCAGTGACAGAAAAAAAAAAAAAAAAGGAGTCAGAGGAAGCCAACACTTCCTCCAAGATGTGGTGGCACACAACTGTTCACCTCCTGACCAGGCAACATGAAAAACCAGTAGCCCCAAGCCAACAAACCCAGCACCTTTCAAAAGCACTGCACCACTGCAATGCACCCAGGGCAAATGAAATGCAATAGAAGATGCAAGACAGGGACAGAAAAAAGTGATGGCAGTACGCATTTAGTGAGATGACGTACAACAAGGGAGGCAGGGAGGCAGAGAGACCCTGACAGAGGCAGAAGTTATGGGGCCAGCCTCAGCCTCCAGCTGCTGCTGGAACAGTGACAGGAACAAGCAGATTTCAGCAGCAGGGATGTCTAATCTGTCAGCACTGCTCACACCACGTGCTGCCACTCTGCACCAGCCTGACGGCAGCAGGACACACCAACCAGTGGGAACATAATGAGCTGGTAACTAGACATGGGCCTAAAGGCTCCAGTAGGTCAAAAGTTACATATGCTCCCTCACTCTCCAAGTTTCTGAAAAGGGCAATTTCTGCATCCTTGGGAACATGCCACTTATATCTTCTCTCACCACCTCCCCAAAATTAAGAAACAAGTCCCAGCACTGTGCCTCCCACAGTTGGAGCACCAGAGGGCTCAAGGGCTGGAGCAGGGCTTCCCAGCCAGCTGCCAAGCAGGTAGATGCAGCCCTGCCAAACTGAGCAAGACAGGGTATCTCTTAGTATGAGGGTAACTTGACAAACCTGTGAATGGAGAAAGAGCAGTGCAAATGGTCCCTTGTCCATTCCCGCCCTCAACTCCCCTACTGCACTGTGTGAAGGTGTGCGACCCCCTCAACTAGGAGACAACCCAGAGCATGGCCATACCTGCAAATGGCATAGGATGACCCCTGTGTCTGGCAATGGCTGCCATTATTAGAAAGGAGAGGGCAGGAGGGTGGGTTAAGCGAGACCATAGAAACAAAGAAAGGTGTTGCCTGGGCACTATCCTTGGCACTGACCTGTTGCTCCCAGGTATCAGGGTGACACAGTACCCTGAAGGGGCACTGCACATTTTTAGGTATATGTACAGCCTATATGGTCTTGACTTTCCAGGGAAGCAATTTGTTTGTACAATCCAATTGCAAGAACTTTCCCTGCTCACTGACTCACTGTTCAGGTATCTAAGCCCCAGCAATTCCTAGTTTCTATTAAGGAAATGCAATCATGTGAGAACAGAGCTTGCCCTGATTTTTCCAGGGAAAACCGTTTCCAAGCACCCATCAAAGGTTCTTCTGCATTTCTTACCTGTTTGGCAAGGTAAAACTACATATGAATGTTACTTCCCCCAGAGTGGAAGTGTCATGTCCAAACAATGCGCTGAGCAATCTTTCCAGTTCTTTTCCTATTTGAAGAATCTAAGGTACAGAACTGGACCTAACTTTGTTTCCCTTTAAAAGTATTTCTTTGCAAAGGTGGTATAATTCCACATTTGTATTTTAATTCCAAAGCAAATGCTCCACTGCACTTTTTATTAAAATGAAATCTTCTGTGTGCAGCCTGGTGTTAAATGAGAGACTATTAAAGCAAATCAGTGGAGAACTCATTAGAAACCCTAGAACAAAAAACTAGTAGTTATGGCCCAGCATTCACAAGCAGCCATGACAACAAGGGGAAAGAACCCAGGTCTCATTGAAGGCTACAATAAAACCACAGTTTATGCAGCTCAAAGACTGTGAATATCCATACAAAACAGCTGAGCTTCCATTCCTCAAATATGTGCCAGAAATTATATTCTTTTCTCATGACTCATCTCTGAATTCCACTCCTAAGAATACTTCTGTCATTTAGTTATTTCTTCCCATTTCTAAAAGGTAATGAGAAGCACCAATCCAGAGCTCAAGGAAATCTGTCCCATCAATTAAAATAATAAAATAAGCAGAAGGTTGCCTACAAACACATCCACCTCTGCCCACTCACTCCTCAGTAGCCATGGTGAAGGGAAAAAAGATGATCTTTGCAGAATGCCTGGAAGCCTAGCAACTCTCCTAGGAAGAACCAAGAGGTAAGAACTCCTCATCTGAGCATTTCCTTCCCAGTCTTTGAGATCTTCTCATCCAGTAGAAAAGAGCAGAGCACACAGTGCTTTCGCTGGGTGCCCAGAAGACCAGATATTGAGATACCTAAAAACCTGGTAGATTGAAATATTTAGATCAGATTTTTTTCTGGGACAATGAAGGAATAAATGAATAGGTAATTATTACAAACATAACAAAGAATTAAAGACTGTAATTGCACTGGGAAACAGCATTTAGATATTTGGACTCCAAATTACCACCTAAGCCTATTATCAGCATAAATTGAAATAAATCCCTCACTGGAGAAAAAGTTCCTCAAAATAATTCAAAAAGATAACTAACAAACCTTGTAGAACAAAACTCTCTCAAAGTATCATTTTACTACTCTTATTAGAGTTATCAGCAGGTTCACTTACTGGACAAAATCCAAAATGTTCAATGGTCGTGATCATATTTCTGCAGTTCCAGTCTAACACAAAAGAGAACCAGTTTCAAAAGAGACAGAAACAGTTGCTATGAGACCATTAGTGATACAAGAAGATGCAGACCAAACACCTACATTCTCAAGAAATGGCATTTAGATAACAGTCTGTCTTGTTTCTTTTTGTGTTTGCAGCCATACTTCAAATAAAACTTTGTTTGCACAAGTTCTGGCAAAAATGAATGAGTGGTATAAAAAAGAGGAGAGATATGGAGAATCTAGCAACATTCAGTTTTCTCCATTCTCCATTATATAACAAGATCAACCATTGACACCATGTTGAGCAAGACCAATTGATTTCAGCTGCATTCAGAACAACTGCTCTTTTAGAAAGAGAAGGAAAAAAAAAAGAAATGGTCAGAGTTCAAAGGAAGATCTTGGGAAATGATTAATTCACAGTCGGTGTATAGTGTGCCCCAGCTGAACTAAATTACACTTTTTTTTTTTTTAAGTTGGAAGTGTCACTCTCCAAAGAATAAAATGGGAAAATTCCTTTATTTCATTGCCTCCCCAGCTGTGAATTTGAAATAAACTGGACCACTTTGGATTAGTTTCAAGAGTTTCTGAAACAATATCTACATGGTGATGCTTTATCTGAGGTCACATACACATATACTTTGTCTCTCCAGACGTCAAGCCCACGTACATGCATTTCTCTACTCTGTGTAGGCATGTGGAGGGGGAACTGTAAATTGCAGATGGCTGAATATAGTATTGCTGGGTCCAGAGCAAGGCAAAATTAGCTTTCCAGAACCTGCAGTCCAGTCCAAAATGAGCCAAACCATGTTCCAGACATGCAGATATTGCTGCTACATGGTGTGCACAGTGCACAAGTACTGTGAGATCCTAATAGGTGGAAGGGGTTAGGGAAAGTATGAACTAGCCAGTCTGCAGAACCTGTAATATCTCAGACAGACAAAGCATATCATAAGACGTTTAAATCTTAGCATACAGTAAATTCCAGCAAATTCAATGGAACTTGAAGGTATGAACACAGATTGCAGCTATTAATCTCTGTGGGTTTTGGCTCAGTGAGGTGAACTCACATCTTCATGACTGCCTCCTTCCTTCCATGTCTTGTGCTTCTCCCCTACCTCTCCTCTCCCAAAGGCTTCAGGGTTGAGGCTGAGCTTGTAGCCATCCAATTTTTATTGAACCTTTGGATTTGTAAAAGCAATGCCTTATTTCAGACACCCCTAGCTTTTAAACTTCAAAAGCTGTTTCAGAGTAATTTGACTTAAATAAGAAACTAAGCACCCAACCCACTGAAGTTGGCCATCTCACTTGGAAATACAGAGAGAGAGGAAACATGGGTGCGTGTGGGGGAAAGGAGGCAAGGTCAGAAACCCCTCACAGTCCAGCACAATGTGAGGCAAAGCAAATATATGCACTGTGCTCATAAGTAACTATAAAAGTACGATTATTTCTGAGTTAGCTCAGGTGCCTGCAGCAATCTACACAGTGGCAGAACAGAGCTCTGCACAGACTAATTTGACTGTGCTTCTCAGTGAGGCTGATGTCAGTCCCTAAACTAAGCTGGGTGTATCTACATGTATTAACACTCATTCCTGTGAATGGTGTACCCAAAGCAGATAAGAGAGCAGAAACAACATGATCTGAGCCATGAAGGTGAAAAGAAAGCTAGGATATTCAAAAGTGACAAGAACTGCTTTCATGTGGGGTGCCCAGGCTTCAGGGCATATCTACACTGCACAACAGCACTATTACATCTACACTCAAGAGCCTATGTTGGGTGCTTGAAGCAGCAGAGCTGTATGGGTGTGATGTTATGCATAGGCTAAGAGAGTGTCAACAGAAATCATTAGCAGAAGGTCTCTGCAGAACGCTGCATCACAGAGCAGGGAATGCTTTGTTTACTAGATAACTGCTGAAAAGACTCAATAGAGCTCCCCCCAAAATCCCTCTTCATTTGGAAAGGTAGAACAAAAGCCTACCTTGATGTTACTTCTCATTACTTGCTATACATGAAATACATTTTTTCCCTGCTTAATCATTTCAGTGATGACTCAAAAGAGCAGCAGAAAAACCCTTACTCCTGGGCCTAGCTGGGAAGGAAAGAGATAAAAGCTTTGGCCACCTTTGGTAGTTTCAAGGCTATCATACAGAAAAAAAAAAACCAGCATGGGGAGCAGGAAGTAAAAGCAATAAGACCTGCTAATATGCCAGTGGATCATAGAGACAAAGAACAAATAGCAATATGGGTAATATATTGGGCCAAAGAATCAAGTTCTCTTACAGTCACCAACGCTGAGGCAAAGCACAAATCTGCTTCCTTGTCCCTTAGTGCCTTTATCTGCCTAGAGAGGTTGACAGTGAGCGGTCACAGTATGCATACCAATCCATCACATTTGCATTGCTCAGTGGTCCAGTATGACAAATGAACAAAGACACTGAGTTCTGTGTGGCCTGGTAGCTACTGCCTGGATTCTCCTTTTCTCAGTAGAAAGGATCTAACATGTCCAAGGATTTTATATATAAAACTTTGGACAATGACAGCTGAGCAGGTCAGGGGGCATCTGGATTCCATGTCTAATTTTCTGGGTTGCTTTGCTACATGCTAAAACTCCATCTGGGACAAAAAGGAACAGTTAGTAATCAAAGTGCTGTTCTAGAAGTTGTTCCACCACAAGCTTCCTCTATGCCCGTGAACAGATGTCTTAGCACTGTTTCTTAGGAAATTTTGAATTTGGATAAAAAGATGTTTGTTTGAACAGGTTTTTCTCTATGTTTAAATAACCTTTTCAATTTGGAAAAACTTGCTGTTCTAATCGAGGTACTAGGCTTTCTGCATAAGGTACACAAGAGAGTACCCAAAACACCCAGCAGACAACAGCCAGTGAAGTGTCAAAGAGCAGGGTGACAGTACAAGCCCTCTTCTGAGGTAAACCAGATTTTTAAGACACCCAAGGTCTTTAAAGGCTTCAAGTATGAAGCAGGATCTGAGCAGAGTTGATGGCTCTAAACTCTTTTTGCAGCCCTAAGTGCTCCACATCTCTTTGCACTTCCTTCTATCCTGTAATTCAGAGCTAATGAACAGCAGTAGGACACTTGGTGTTCAGACAACGGTTGCCATGAAACTGTCCCAGGTATATTACACAACCATCACCTATAAGGGACACCTTTTCACATAGTGCTTGTTGGAGTCCAGGGCATCCCACTGGCTGCTCTGAATGGTCCAAGACCTTGGCAGAGGGGTCTGGGACCCTGGCAGGGGGCTTTGGGATCTTGGCAGGGGGGTCTGAGACCCTGGTGCAGGGCTCAAAGTGACACTGTCTTTGATCTGAGTCTATGGGGAAAACTACCAGCTTTGCACAAAGATCTACAGACCCCAAGAGTTTGATGTAATAGTAGTTAGTTCATCACAGGGTGCTAATAGGGAAGGCAAGATCGAGGAATCAGGGTGTGGCCCTGTTCTTCTTCCTTCTTGCCCTTCTCCTCCATCCCTGCTGTGGTAGGTCACAAGGGGCTGGTGTAGAACAGAAATGACATGTCTAGTATAGGTGGTAGGTATTGGTAATAAACTGTAAATAAGAAATACATTGTGCATGATGTTTGGGTCAGAGGAAGGGTACAAAAAGTCCAGCACGCCCAACCTGGGGGAGAGTCGCCGCATGCTCTGCTGCAGCAAGGACCTTTGCTGGACAGAGAAAAAAATTAGAGATAAAAGACGATAAACCTTGAGAAACCTGAGCTGGTGAACTCTGACTCTTTCTTCTGCTTCAGGCATGGGCATTCAAAAGAAAAAAGACTCAAAACCCATATATCTCGAGAAAAAAACACCTGAGAGTGCTAGTGGCTAGAACAGAAGCTAATGCCTTCTAGACTTCAACACAAACATTGCCATTGCTTGCAGCAAGAACCCACCAGAGAGCTGCAGACCCAGTCATGCAAAGACACCCCAAGAAGTTCAGGGCCATTATGAAAACAAAGAATTTGTGCACTGAAGCGCACACTCAAATTGTTGCACTATGCCTTCATTATTCCTTTTCCTCACGCTGATTTTCTCTCTGTCTTGTATGAAGGCTTTCTAAGGGGGTGACAACACTGGCACTCGTGATGCACCGCAACATGGATCCCACCCTCAGCTCACCTCCACTTGCCCAAGTTCTGGCATACACTCTCTGCTGCCCAAAAGCACCACATGCCCTAGCAGAAATATTCTGGTATCAGAGGCCACCTTTGACCAACCTTTTTTATAACTGGCCTAGCTCTTTCCCTTACCTGTTGAGCATGTTGGACTGGTAAATCCTTTTCTCCTGGGTGTTGTAACAGCTGCTCTTGGGCTCAGGAATGAAGCTGTGTTCAGACAGCATATCAGAAGCAGCCGTGGTGATTATGGCTATTCCATCCCTTACTCTGGCAGGAAGACCATAGTCCCATTCATCATATGAGACAGAGATGAGCCCAGTGGGGAACTCAGATGGCACTGTGTCTGTATCCCCTGCCACCAGGCTGGGCACGATCCACGTGTAACCATAGCCTGTCAGACCCACTGAGTTGGCCACCTCAAAAATGTAGGTGGCCTCTTCCTTTGTGCAGTAGAGGAGGATAACAGGGCTTTGGAGCTTCTTGAGCTGGTTCTGGATCTTTGAGTCCCCATCGTCCAGGGACATGTCCAAAAGAAGGACCTCCTCCAGTTCCCAACCCACAAAGCTGTGCTCAATGGTACTGCGGATCTTGTTCACAAAGTCCTGGTAACCAGGGAAGTAAGTAGTGACAATGGAGAAGATGTACCAGTCGTATTCTTCCATGATGTTGAGCATGACAGAAGCTTGCTGTTCTATTGATGGGCCAAACTGGAAGAACATGGATGACTCATCCTAGAATAGGAAGTCAAAGAGAGGAAGAGAGAAAAAAAGAAAACAAGAATAGGTCAAAGAAAATAAACAGCATTCCTAGTCAATCCATTGAGCATAAATAGGTAGACATACTGTCAGAATCTTCATATCTTGGCCAGAGCTTAAAGATTTTTAATTTTTTAAAATTTAAGTGAAGCAAGTGAGAAGGAAGTAAAATCCTTTTTACGACCAGCTGTCCTTACTTTACTTTTAAAGGAAGGTTGCCAAAATTACTTAAAGGTTTCAAATGTTAGGCCTGATTCTAACAGACAGAGAACAAGTGGCGTATAAGTGAGGACAGAAAAACAGAATATGTACAAAATATTTCCATGAAATTAAGAGCTTTAATCACAGGATTATCATAACCTTATATGTAGCGTAAATAGGATACACAGCAGTTTCAATACTGATTTTTGGGACAGTCACTTTGATACTGAGTTTGGGGCAATCACTCTGGTTTGAGTATCCAGACCAAAGTACAAATACAGTAGGCAAAATCATGGCATACAAATAGCTCTGACAATCTCTACTGCTAGCTCCTCTCAAAGCAAGCAGCAGCAGCACAGACATCTGTATAGTTCTTCTCAGGACAGCTGTGAAGGCTCAGTCTCAGAATAACATAAAATACATTAAAATAAAACAGATTTCTAAATTATGATGAGGTTTGTTGACACAATGTTTTAGAGGAATGTTTCAGCTCAGTATTTCTCTTGGTATTGTTCTCATATCCTTCTACCATACTAAGTTCATCTTTGCAAAAATCAGATAAACGTAGTATGGTAGAAGGACATGAGAGCAATACCACTTTACAACCTCGAAGACTCCAAGGAAGTTTTATACAGATTTCAGCTCTCCACTGGCACAGTGGAAATCTTTTTTGTCCTGGGATTTCTCCAGATAACAGGTTTTCAATTTGACAAATCCAGAAAAACGCAAATCCCTGGTTTTGCCCAATTCATGAAGGAAAGGAGTGGAAAAAAGTATTTGCCAATATGCTCTCATAGGGATTTAAGGTCTATCTTTTAAAATCAACTGCCAACTCCTGATGACTTATGAAGAGTAGGATTTAGGATTAGACCATTAAAAAAATCCGCAACCACAAATTAAAAAAAAAAAAAAAAAAAGAAAAAAAAAAAGAAAAAACCCACACCAAAAAACAGAATTAAATTCTATCTCTCTGTGTAGAGATTCCCATTATAATAAGAAAGTTCTTCAAATCCAAACACCACTTTAAGGAATGAGAACAGCCTCATCTTCTTTTAATAAACCAGGAAAACTGGACCAGAGATACAAAAGGATGTACTCAGGAGTTTGAGATCTGGGAAAACTCATGGTCCCTCAAGACATTACCTCAAGATAGTCACATTCAGAACAGCTCTCTACCAAATTAAGTCTGTTACAGCCTGGCAGGTAAAATTGTTTTTCAGCAGGGATGTAGTTAATCAATCATCCATTCATCCTTTAGTCATGGTTTTGATTACCTATAGCCATTTCCTATATTGACAAAATATCCTATAGCTCAGCAACTCTAGAAAAAAAATAAAAATAGAGGCCTGATCCCATCCCCAGCCTTAAGCTGCTTGTTTCTCTTTCCTGAGCTCCCTATGGGTCACATCCTATACAAAAGAGTGCTTGCTCCCAGATCATCATGCCTCTCTTATGAGGTTTGGTAATTAAATTCTGTTCACTTCCTCCATATAGCTCACCACCCACAAGTGAAAGTTCTCTTAGGGCTGCTCTTTGCTTAGTGGAAAAAAATGTATGCAAAAAGAAAAAGGAAAAGATGACAGCAACAAACTGAAGACGGTTTAAAAAAAAAAAAAAATTAGGAGCAGCTCAATACATGGAAAATATCTCATATTTTCTATCACTGGAATTCATCCCCTTCTCTCCAAACTGTGCTCAGGAAAAGAACCTACTCTTTTGATAAAAAGATACTTTATGTCTTTGAAGCTTATGCAGAAAATTAGAAAAGACAGAGGAAAAAAATCAAACTATTGTTGCAGCATCTGCCAGAATTTGAAAAAATCCTGACCAAGCATCTCCAACATCCTTCACTGCACAGTGGCTTTGAAAGCCACTTGTAGCAAACTGAATGCTAGTGTGAAGACTCAGCCTTATTGCAACATGAAAAGTCAAGACAGCTACACCAGTGACTAGTATTTATTTTTATATTAAGTTCAACAAGAGCCTTTCTTATGCATAAGAGCCTCTGAATTGACTGCAATTTTTCACCATTTCTAGCAGAGAGTCCAAGATCTGAAGGGCCTGGTTATTGAATTACAGGAACATTTGACACACAGCGTCTGGAAGTATTGTCTGGTTGCTTTCTCAGTGATGAATAGGGAGCACTAGATGGTAAATCCACTACTATTTCAAGGCTACATACACTCTCTCTCAAGGAGTTAGTAGGCATGATAGCAAGGTGCAGGAGGCAATGCTCTCCCAGTGATTTAAACAGGGTCAAGCTAAAATGCCTGCTGACAGTTCGTTCTGCTTGAGTGCACTGTCTGTCAAAGGGAATTCAGCCCCAAAAGACTCGGGGAGAAAATTCAGAGCTCCTCACTAACAAGTGTGTATCAGAACATCAAAAATCAATACAACAAATACACAGCTTTATCACAACCCAGTGAAACAATTCTACTCCATTGAAAAATGGAAGCACCCCACTTTAAATCAAATGGCACAGACCACTTGGCTGTGCATGCAATAATTGATCTTGAGCAACTGTTGGCATTTCTATTACAGAAGCAGTAAGAAGAGGCAACTTATATTCAAAATGAGAACATTAAGGAGGTGCAAGCCAGTCCAGATTCTGGTTTGCCAAGATGTCTCTTGGCACTTAATCACCCCAATTGTTAGGTTAGCCAAATGTTTTTCACTCCCTAACCAACTCAGCACTCAGAGAGGGGTGAAGAAGGAAAGACAGACAATATTAGAGAAGAAAGTGTCCCTCATAATAAATCAGGAGAATTGCTGATAGATTTGGATAGAAATCTCAGTCACTACCTTTTTGGGGGGACAAAAAACAAACTAAGAAAAATGTCCAAAAGCCACAATTTTCTTCCCAACCTTGTTTTTGGGCACACCTGATGAAAAGTAAAGGAAAAAGAGAAGGAGATGAACTTATACAGAACAGTAGGGCTATCAGAATATGAATTTGACTTCACTGTAGTGTTACAGTGAAAGTTTTTAAATCAGGAGATAGATTTAAGGTGGTTTTACCATTTATATACACATATAACCTATAGAATCATTATTGCTTTATTAAAATCCAAAACCAAAAAGGAGTATTTAACCTTCCAGACATTACGGGTCTTTACAGAACATGATACTTTCCTATTTTTCTCTGAAGAAATTTTACATTTTCCACCTACATCTTTTAACTTGAAACAGCCAAAACGTGGTTCAACCTTGCCATTGGGAGACATATTTAGGTTGGGATAGGGATAGACTGAGTTTTAATCAGAAATCCCTTACATTTAGCACCATCCAGGTGAAATACAATCCCCTTGGTACAGAAGAAAGCTTGTCTTTCTCATACAGCCCTTCCACCTGGAAGCTCACCCGCTGCAAGAGACAGCAAGATGCTACAGGATGTCCCTCACACAGTCTGAAAGAGCAGAGGCTCCATTACAGGATCTCAAAGCTTCCAGAGATCCCAGTACTCCCACACTGTCACCCCACAAGGTCAGGGATCTGTAATTTGCAGAGCTGAGCTGGAGGTGGAGCTGATCAATTGACACAGCACCACTCCCAAGCTGACAGATGGCTTCCCACAGAAAATCTGCTCCAAGTTTACTGATGCTGGGACAAGTATTGCCTCCTCCTCCTGCACATTTAACCCTTCAAATAAGAAGGCTGGATTGCATACAGTGAAGGTACAAACACACTCACTGTGAAGCCTGCTCTTGGAGACTGGTGACTAGTGATTTCCTCAGTGGATGGAAGAGGGTTTGAAGAGGTAGGGCAAGGTTTAGAGAACAACCAAGGACTATCACCAATGCTTCTAAGTTCTTCACACTTGCAGACAGGCCAGGCCTGACCCCCAGCTCACTGAAGATGTGAGCCCTTAGTAAGGCTTCAGGTGACCCTCCCAGGAGCCCTCCTCCAGCTGCACCATTTGAAATCAATCACTGCCATTTAACAAGCTATTTACCTCAGCTGTGGCAGGAGAGGTCCCCAGGGAGCTTTTCTCACAAGTTCATTCCTAACAGGCACTCTAGATTCCCCAGGCAAGGAAATAAAATTACTGCCTACAGCATCTCACAATCCAGAGTAAAACTGCTTCTTGGCATGGGGCAGACTGGGGAACATCCACAAAGCAGGGGAATGCAAGATCCCCCAAAAAAGTTGCAGTGGTCTACTCATACTAAGGAATTGGCCAGCCTTGCACTGAGCCATGGTATTGATTGCTGACTTGGTAAGTGAGATTAGCATTTTATGTTTCCTCTGTGCAGGCATCCTAACCTCTATCAGGAATAGTATGGCCAGTAGGACCAGGGAGGTCATTCTTTCCCCATATTTGGCACTGGTGAGGCCACACCTTGAGTGCCCAGTTCTGGGCCCCTCAGTGTAGGAAGGATGTTGAGGCACTTGAGCATGTCCAGAGGAGGCAACAAAGCTGGTAAGGGGCTTGGAGCACAAACCCTGTGAAGAACAACTGAGGGAGCTGGGGGTGTTCAGCCTGGAGAAAAGGAGACTAAGAGGTGACCTTATCACTCTCTACAGTTTCCTGAAAGGTGGTTGTATCCAGGTGCGGTCGGTCTCTTTCTCCAGACAGCAACTGACAGAACAAGAGGACACAGTCTTAAGCTATGCCAAGGGACATACAGGTTGGATATTAGGAAAAGGTTTTTTACAGACCAGGGTGATAAAGGACTGGCATGGTCTGCCCAGGGAGGTGGTGGAGTCACCATCCCTAGATGTGTTTAGAAAAAGACTGGATGTGCGACTTGGTGCCACGGTTTAGTTGAGCTACTAGGGCTGGGTTGAACTTAATGATCTTGAAGGTCTCTTCCAACCTAGTGATTCTGTGATTCTACCTATGTAGAATCTATGTAATCTGGTTCTGTGCTCCATGCTTTGGTGGCTGGTCAATGAACACATTTTTGCTAGGGGTGGCAAGCTCCTTTAGCTTCAGTCAAAGTGCCAGACCCCACAAGAGCAAGGTGTGTCAAGCTATGCACAAGGAATTCAAGTAAGGAGCAAGTCCAGAGCACTTGTTTGCTTCCAGGATTAGGAGAAATATACCATGTCATTGCAAAATGCTCTACTCTACTATCTCCACACAGCTGCAGGACAAATACAATTTGTGCTGCTAGGCTAGTAGTCCCATTTTATAAGGCTTTTGGGAACATCTGTATATTTAACCCATTTGCTGCTTCTGCAGCATACTAGGCTTTCTGCACCATAATTTAACAACTGGGGTCTGCCCTTCCAGTTTGCAGAGGGGATACTATCAGATCCTAATGATTCAGGCCACCATCGCTTTCCAAAGCCCTCTTCTTGTGTTCCTGACTTAGAAGAAAAGCTGTTTGTGTGTCTTTAGTACAGTCTTGATTTGCAAAATTACTCTATGACCAACAGCCAAATCATACAGAGCTGCCTCTTGTTTAGATTTTGGTCCTGTCTACCACACAGCTGGGGGGTGGGGGAGCAAAAAGGAGTGAGCAAGCACCAAATAACTTCTGGAAGAACACAGGCTTTCATTTCCCTGCATATGTACTTCTTTTCTTGAAAACTGAGACACCACTGTGTACCTATTTGTCACAGTCCTGGTGGGATACTTGATTCAGTGAGAGTTTTACTGCTCATGATGGAAAATGGCACAACAGTTCAACGTCTTATAATTAAGTTTCTTATATATCTGAGTCCCGTTCGTTGTAACATATCTGACAGGAAATCAGGATCTTTGTTGCTTAAGTGTTCATTTACTTCTGTTTATCTTACCACAAATCCATTATTGCCTCAGGCTAGCCGACAATCAGGATCCTCTGTCTGTTTTTTCTCTCTCCAAATTTAATTTTTTAATTTAGTTTTCAGCAACTCAATACAATAAAACTCTGGCTTTTATATTACGTGCAGTATCATGCTGAGTCCCTTCTTGAATGCTCACAGTAGGAACTATGAGAACATGGTGACATTACAGACCTAATATTATGTCCTCCTGGTAGAACTGGCATCTAAAACAGAATCTCTGCCTCTCACACACATATACACGCTCACACTTCCACAAATACATTCACAGCAAAACCTACCCAATGTAAAGTTGGAGCATGTTGGATTGTGTCGTTTCCTAATGACTTCCCATTTCAAAACTTTCCTGTTTTACTGAAATAGGTCCCCTGGGTTACCAATAATTTTGATTTGCGTAGCAGATGACCTCCTGCTATCCTTTTCCCATGTTCTGATTCACTGATGAGGGGATCATTCTTAGTGAAAATCCTCCAAGCTGCCCTGGGAATGTGCTATCAGTGGGAAGTTCAAATTCGTTAGATGAACAAACGTGGTTTATAGAACCATATCATTTATAAGTTCCCTCCCTTGTTCTTGCAATAATTACTGGACACATTACACTTATCTGACAGAAGGATACATGGATCAGAGTTGATTGTTACAGAAATTGGTGGATGAGTGATAGCAAGAGACTCAGTTCAATGTCGCCACTGATAGAAAGACAGAGATGATACACATAAATTAATTAGGAGAATGGTTGTTGACTCTCTAGGTCTTCTCTGGAAACCCCAATCCCTGATGGCTACTAATTGCAATGAAGAGTCCAGAATTGTTAGCACAGTTCAATTGTTACCCTGGTAAATGATAACAAATGTACGAAATTTACATGTATAATGACATTACCTACTCATGTAAGTTTCATCATATATACAGATCTAAGTCATGGATTGGACATTAATCTCTCTGTAGCAGTAGAAACAGATCTGCTGCAGAGTCCTAACCCAGGGGCAATAGTCCAAGTGCTCCATCACTAAGGAGTTTCTGAGAGCTGCAACAGAAAGGTCTCCAATTAAAGATGACTCAAGATGACTGAAAACAGCTAAGTGATTTCCACTTTCCATTTAAGAGTCTGCAGAAATAATTTGTTTAAAATTCTTGCTGCAAAGGAAACACAAGATAACCTAGATTCTGTATTCTTGATCTTGGTATTGCTTCACTCTACACCACATGCAGTTAATAAAAAAGATGAAAGAGTCAAACGTACCAGGGCCATTGTCTGACATACACAATTCAGAGAAATTCAGTTGTTTGGCTAATGAGAGGGAGTAAAATTTGTGAATTTTATAAACAATGACTGGTAAAAGCAGGCTAATATATGATGGTGTGTTGTTACAGCTTCTTAGAGTATCATACATGGATGGCAGCATTTTTCCACAGAGGAGAAACGGCACTTAGCAAGCTGCCAGGATAAACAGTTTTCCCACCAGGATTGTTACCTTTCCATTTTCACCTCTGTAGGTGTGTATTTCCTTGTTTGATGAAAGTACAGGGACAGATTAGACCACTGGCCACACTGAGTGGATTCCACCCACCAGGTGACCTTATACCATGCAGGCAATTCGGACAGCCTAGGACCAGTTTCCTTGTCTCAACTCAGAGAAGCCCACTAGGCTGGCTTAATATCTTGACATTGCCAGCCCAAAACAAATGAAAGTCAGACTGCCCCATTACTCATCCATCTGATTACATCATGGTGTTTGCCTGGCTCTTCTTTTCTGGCTGTCTTACCCTCCCTCCAGACTAAGGACTGAATTTTGACTGTAACCTGAATGGGATGTCATTGGTATAGCTTTATTAATCAATAGCAGCCATAAAACTATCCAACACTTTAAAAAAAGTCCAGTCACAGTATTTGGCAAGATGTCATTGAATAAATTTCTCAAATCAATTATCCTGGGTGAAACACTATTTCTTTTTATCATCTCTAAATTAACTGCTCTCCCATTTCATCAAGTATGCCTTTGGTCTCTTATTATGAGCAAACCTTCATAGGAGCTGAACCACCAAAAGGTTCACAGAGTCAATTTAGATAAGTTCTGGAAGTTCAGCACTGCATCCAATCCTGAGCCTCTCAGGAGCTTAAGATCTCTTCTCACTATGGTCCAGCTTGGACAGGTCAGAGCGTGTCTTTAAGTGACTCTATTCCTCTTCTCTCATAAAGCAGTGATATCACCTTTGTCTCAAATTCTGCCTTGCTTATTTAATCATTAACTTTCTGCTGGCTAAGTTGTTAGTTGTTTTCTCTGTCCAAACAGATGGCACCTGCAGTCCTGACAATGCCAAGGTCTAGTCAGCCTTTACAGGCAGAGTGAAGCTGTCTGTACCTGTGCTCTAAGATGGACAGACTACAGCTGAAGGAAGGCAGTCAGTTTAAAGTGATATTGTGCCAGGATTTGATTTTTTCTCACAGGCTGGTATTAGTAACCAGTTTTGATAATTTTTAACACATTCGTATAACTTTCATACCCTTTGGATGAGTGTTGGCTTGCCTTAGAGTACAAATGAGAGAGCAGCTGCACGCAAAGTATGTGTAGATGTGCCCTCTGCTTTCCTTAAGGCAGGAGCAATAAAAGGTTTCAGCCTCATCCATCCTGGACAGCAGTAAATGGCCAATTCTGTTACTTGAAGGAAAAACAAAATGCTCACTTAAAACAGGAGAGCTCTCTACAAGTGAACAAAATCAAGAGCTGAGATCTGACTAGATTGCAGACTCCAGATTTCCCATTACCTCATACCTGGCTGCCCCTTCTGTAAGAGAATCATAATTTAAATTCTGAATATATCCCAAAGGAAAAATAAATTTAGAAAAAGAGAGAGAGACAGAGAGGTGGAAATCGGTCCTGCACTTCTGTTACGGTCCCAGTTCAGGGGGCAAAGTTTCCTCAGCAACAGCACACACAGCAACAGTTTTTCCTTGGCAACAGCCACAAGCTCCCAACCACCAGCATCCCGCCGGGAGGCATTGCACCGCCACCGCTGTGGCCCGGCCCGGCCCGGCATGGCACAGCACTGCCCCACATGATACGGCCCGGCACGGCACGGCACAGCTTTCCCAGCCTGGCACGGCATGGCACGGCGCTGCCCCGCATGGCATGGCCCAGCACAGCACGGCATGGCCTGGCACGGCACAGCACAGCTCGGCACAGCATGGCACAGCATGGCATGGCACGGCACAACCATTGGCATAGGAGCTACGAAGGCTAAGGCTGGGTGTCACTACCTGAATCACAGTGCGGGGCTCATCCCCCGGCAGCCTGCTGGGACTGCAAAGATGCTTGGGAAGGGGAGAGGGACTGAGGGGCCACTCAGAAAGAAGGGAGCCCACCTTTTCTCCTCCTGAGCCTGGGAGTAAGCGTTCAGCCATTTCATACTCACAGCTTTCTGAGACAGTGAGTATCTACAGTTTCCTCCACTGCACCCTCCAGATCACATTTCATCACTTTGGTAAGGAGGTGCTGCTTGCTCAGAGTACAATTCCTTCTTGCCTTGAGCTCTCCCCAAACCTGACTCACCTCAGTTAACTTCAAACTGTGTTTTACAGCAAGGGCTGGGACAGGGGGAATGTCAAATCATTGTTCTGTATACCAGGAAAGAAGGCAGCTCTGTGTGGTTTTATTTTAAGAGGGATTTTACCCCCAGCCTTGTACTTTCAGAATGGGATGAAATAATCTGGGTATAAAAGGAAGAAACAATACCCTGGTCCATTTTTGTTTGGACATGCTGCTGGCAAGCAGCTGTCTCATTAGCACAGAATGTGTATGCACCAGGCAACAGGAGGCACAGAAACCATGCACTGGCCCTACGGCATCTGTTCATCAGCACTGTGTGGAAACTCCAGCTTGTGTCCAGTAGAGTTGCCAAATCAGAAGAGCTAACTAGTTCAAATCCCAGCCTGCACCATCCTCGTGACCCTTATTCTGGTATTAGTTCTAGCTGAGGACTCTCCAAGTCTGAGGAGAAGATGGATTCCTGACCCATTGGACCAGGCCTCTGGATTTAGTCCCTGCTTTGGAAAGCTACTGTATCACTGAAGTGTGTAGTAAGAGTCCTTGGAAACAATAAGGATTTCAGTATGCCTGAAGACCTGATCCCCATCACAGATTGCTTTGGCCATAATTAGTTACCTCTTGTATTCCAGGATGAATGAAAACTGCACCAGCTTTCTCTCTACCCAGTTCTCCTTCCTAATCAACCAGTGAGGACTGACCCTGTTGGGAAGCTGCTGCCATGTCTGTCTTGCTTATCAAATTGGTTCACAAAGTTTTAAACAATTACTGATTCTCATCATCCCCACTGGAAACTCGGAGACCAATGGGCTTATTCACACAGATATTAGACAGGAAAGAAGCTTCCTTCTCAAATCTTCTTGAGCTCCCGTTATTAAGTCTTGAAAACTCAATAGGAGGTTTTCTACAGTTTTACAGATAAAAACCCTCACAAATACATGAAGTCTCCTGTATGCACACATGCCCATCCAAACATATGCAGCAACTTCTGCCAAATCTATAGCTGCTGCGTTATATTTTTTCTATTATTTTTATTTGGGATCATAGCTTTTCCATTCCTTTTCTTTGCCCTGATGATTAATAGCTGTTTTTCATGGCTCTTGTTGTTATGAGACTGAGGCAAAAATTGTGCTCTCTTATTGATGGAACAGCCATTTCTGAGTGCCAAAGAACTGGAATTTTTCTTGGTAAAAGACTTGTAGAGATAGAGCCTGAAATCTTCTCCACAGTTCCTGAAGTACTTAATATTCATGGTTGTAACAGTGACTGGTGCTGTAAGGACCATTCTATCCACTTCCATGACCTAAGCACACGAAGATTTACACTTCTCAGGATTTGGTGAAGAGGATCTGGAAGTGGGAATTGGTCCCTCTGACTTTGCAATAAGGGTGATACAAGTTCAGTTTTGTATATTACTTTGCTTGGACAATGAAAGTCAAGAAGCCCATTTCCAGTCAGCTAAACTCTGTGCCGAAGCATACATAATTGAATTCGGGTTCTTGCTATACTTACCTGCACATTAATATATATCCATATATTCGATATGCCCTTGACATAACTTGAAAGCCGATGAATAATAAATAAAATACTTTTTGTACTTGAATTACAATTTTTCTATCTATATTAGGCTTTGTACTTTTTTAAACAAACCCTAGGCTGAGACTGAACTGCCATATATTTTTCAAGATCATACACACACGAGACACTGAGATTTCTGTTGAGGATTGACACAGCACAGAATGGGAATGATGGAGCAGCAAAAGAATTTGCCTCTGCTGGTCATTAATAATAAGAGCAACAAAAATATCTAATAGAATAAAAGCCAGATTGAGGTATGTTAGGTATAGAAACAACTCTTTGACTGACTCAAAGGCAAAGCTGATGTATCTTGTTTTCCTGCATCTCATGTCTATCTTCTTTCTTAACCACACACTCTGGCATGATGCAGTAGATGGAAGCATAAGCAGGGGGTACAGCAAGCAGGGGAGAAATGAGCTATTCAGTCTGAACACTGCCTGGCCAGGGCCTGTGACAATAGATGAACAAATGACCATGTGAGGGGAGAAAACTAAAAGCCACATCCAGCACAGCACTGGCTGCAAGAGAAGAACCATAGGCTGTAGCATTTGTCTTTTCTTCCACTTGGTATCACTCCAAGTCACTTTCTGTCTTCCTGCACTCCTGGTTTCTCATTGCATGCAGGTATGTGTGTGTATAGACATACACATGTCCATGTGAACAAAGGCAACTATATGCAGGATGTCTCAAGATAGGCAGTGTCTCATCTCCATATGCAGGCTGGCAGCACTCAACATGGATTAGCATCTGACAATGATCCCTATGAAATCAGGTGATGATGCAGCCCAGACTTACTGAAGAGCAGTGTCTGCATCACCACACATGCATTCAGAGCTAATTAAGCCTATACTTAGTGTTCTCAGGGCTTACACAAGCTGCTTCACTACAGAGCCCTGGCCACAGCCCAGAGGAAGACAGATGCCTTCAAACCATGAGTGAAAACACTCAAGACATAGTTTTAACAGACTATTCTTTCTGACAAAATATAGTTCTTCAGGACTCACCTCCCATGGAGGCAAGTAGTCATGAAACTAATATGCATCAAGATGATCTGGGTTAAAAAAAAAAAAATTCAAAACCAAAAATGAAACAAAATCAAAATTACTTTTCTTTAGGTAGGTCATAAGAGGGAATATTTGTGGGAAGGGTTTAGCCACAGGAAAGTTTATTTCAGGGTACAGCTGAGCAATTCTGAAAGCTGATACAAAGACATCACTCTGGTCATCGAGCTTCAAGATTTCTTTTTTTTTTTTTTTTTGCTAGAAGGAAGTGGTTTGTTCTCTTTTTCATATAAAACTTCTGAATATCTCCTTCTGAGAAGAAATGAGATGAAAAAAATTTCCTTCAAGAGTAGTGGCTAGTGCAAGGAGCTCAACATTTTCAGTATCTCAGTGTCTTCAGGATGTGTACATTCCTACACTACGCATTTGTCTGCACTGCGTAGGAGCCTGCAGCAGTAGTTGTGCACCCTTTATCTCAGAGGATGTTCTCCTCTTCAGTGTGCAAAGAGTAGAAGGAGCAGAGTTGAAGAATGATGTACGTTTATTATCTTGGTGTCAGTGCTCTTCAAGGCATGCAGCCTTGCAGACTGAGCAAGCTCGGTGAATGAAGCACACTGCATGGAAAATATCAAAACAGTGTTCTACAGCTCATTTGGTGTCCAACTGCTCTTGTTATGTCACCCAGCAGTTTCTAACGGCTGACAGTAGATCTGTGCTTTTGCTCCTTAGGCTAGTCCCCCTAACTTCATAGTGTTATTATACTCTCTAAACGGAAGTGAAAATATGGTCAGGTTCCCTGAGCATTCTGCATTAGGCCATGGACAAACCTCTCTATTCATCAGTGCAAAAACATGGTCTTTCCATGTATCCCTCACTGGTTTTCCTACTGAATCTCTCTATATACCATTACTTTAGGATATCCCAGGAAGAAAAAGTAAGCAATATTTTTTACATACTTGTATGCTTTATATGCTTTACAATGTACATATTCAACTCCTATATAAAGAGCTGAGGATCCTAAGTCAAGGGCTGTACATTTCCCTACAGCTAGCTTCTGGGGGGAGGTGGGGGCTTGCACAGCCCATTGGTAATTTGTGTGTTTCATTGCTATGCATCAATTTTTGGGTCCCCAGAAGATTTTCATTTCATACCATAAGCACCAGCATGTCTGTTTCAACAGAGATTCATGATACAAGTCCTCCAGTCTTGGACTCAGTCCTTCTCAGGGCAGTTTGCTTCCTGACACAAGGTCACTTGTGTATCTTGGACTTGGACAAAGTAAGTCCTCTGGGAACTGACAGCAGCATTTTAACAGGGTACAGTGATGCTGTGCAAGTTTACAGTCTAAACTTAACATGAACAGCATTTCATGTCAGGAGGACTTCAAGCAGGCTGGTCATAATCCTTCCTGCTATGATAAAGACTTGTCACCATTGCTGGTGAACATTGGTAGGGGATTTTTCAGGACTGCAAGTGGGCAACACCTTCCATCCTACAGCTTGCACCAAACCATCTCCTCAGAGTTTATCAGTTATCTTGCAGTCTTTATGGACTCAGAAGGCAGATTACTTGAGGTGTCAAGAGCTCTTGTTACAGCTTCTAGGTTTCCCTGAAATGCTCCCCCCTAGGTATTGATTGAGCTAGGTATTACAACTGAAAAGCTTTTTATTTAGCAAATTTTTCTTTTCAACTGATGCTCACAGTGCAGAGGGAATACATTAAGTGAGATGTCTTTGCTCACCCATTTTTGCATAAGCTTGTTTTAAGTGCACTATGCAATTGCTTTAATTCCCCAGCAACAGCCTCCTCACATTTTCAGACCTCTCAAAACCGTGTCTGTATTGTGTAATGCCACATCCCTACCTCAGAAATGCCAGAGCTAACCTGAACAACCTAGAAAGACTTTAAAGCACAGCAACGCCTTGCAGAAGTATTACCTTACGTTCCTTGAAGTTGCAAAGAGATTTCAGTATAGCCCCTGAGCTAAATTTGTGATGATACAATTGCACCATTCATCGAGCTTGCCTGTTGGGTATTATCTAAGGGTCCACATGTACTGCCATGTAGCAATGACTTTCTCAAGGCTCACTCCTTTACTGCAGTGTCTAGGCACCCCAATATTTCAGAGTGTTTCCCACCACAGCTGCCATGGGAGACACCCTTGGTGCCTGTTCCTCAGGCTCTCTTTGCCCCCACCACCTGAGCAGAGGTGTTCTCCACTCCCAGGATCCAGGCAACAACTTTAACCTTTTCTCCTTGGACCCTTCTGCACACTCAGCCCCACAGGGTCCCTCCACACCAGCTCCCCTCCCACTCACTTAGCACAGGACAGTCACAACCATGCTGGGACTCTCCTGGGGCAGCAGGAGATGAGGCCAAAAGGACAACAAAGGGTGGGTTCACGTCCACACACATCCCCATTAAAGATCCATCTTTGTTTCCATGGCAACGAGCAGAGCCACGGCAGCACGGTCCCTTCCCGCAGCAGCCGTGCTTCCTGCTCGACACCGCTAAATCCTCCCGCTGCTGCCCTCCACTGCTGGGGCTGCCAGCAGTGACCCTTTGTGCACCTTCCAAAGCCCGACAGATTAGGGCTCACAGATTTCCCACCCACGATGTGCCAGCCAGGAAGAGGCAAATAAAGATGCGCCAACTAATAGAAGTGACAGAAATAACACCTCCCATTGCAGCTGAGCTGTAAACCTTTTAGAAAAGCATTACAGGGAAATGTATTTTCTTTCCAAGAAGCTGGCAAGCATAAGCAATGGAGTGCAGTTCAGGGAATTAAAATAAGGTGATTTTTTTCTACATGCAGGTAGCACACAACCAAAGAGCCCACAGCCCCCTTGATCTCCTGCCAAATGCTACTCACAAAGCACACCCAACTGCACCTTTCAGAACAGGTTGCGCCATAGAGCCCACCTTCCTGTGAGACAGCACTAAACTCTTTCCAGAATATCACCAGGCTGCTCTGCTTGGCACCCACCGTAGGGAGGGAAAACACCAAAGAACAGTTGAGACACTGGGCCTGGGAGATTTCACCCTCCTCAGCACCACAGCACCTTTCCAGGGAGAGGCATGTTAGACATGTTTCTTCAGGCCTTCTGCAGTCAGAAAATCTACTTTCCAGTTTAGAACTGAATCACAAGCAGCACTGCTCAAGTTTTCTTTGCCATTTCTACTTCGTCTTAAGGGTTGTCTGCTGAGAAACAGTTGGGAAAATTAATCCAAATTAATTTAAGCTGTGAGTTTAGCATGAATTCATTAAATCACATTAGCCTTGAATGGACACAGTTCTTCCAAATTAAAGCAACCTTTAGAAGAAAATTGAACTAAACTGAATTAAGGTTCTTTTAAATCTGAAGAACAGAGTGCCTACATGGGGTTTGATATAATTAAGAAACAGCAGTCTGTGAGGGATGTCCCAGCCCCAGTTTCCTAGAGAGTCTTTCCATATTACTCTTTTCAGGAAGCAATAATTCTCTCACTGGAGAGAAGTTAGGTTCCTCACTTTCCCATGTGATTTGAAAGTTGCTGTACTGATGACTTTCTGTTGAAGCCCTTTCCTAGCCAGCCAATACCCTTACCAGTAGCTCTCTACCTTGAGGAGCACTACTGCTGCCATGGTATTTTCACCTTACCCTTGTTTTAGTGGAAGGCAGCCTTTTTCTGTTTTCTCAGACTGCATTTTGCCAGATTAGGTAAGCTACTCTGTTTTACTCTCCTCCTGTAAAATGTGTTCTTCCCTCTCTCTACCAACCAGATACTTTTCTGTCTCCACTTTGCTTTAATTGGAATAACAGGAATTATACACAGAGGAAATTACAGTACAGACTTTTGCAATGATACTGACACTTCCCTGCCTTGGCAGGGAATATCCTGCCTGGCACCCAGGAATATAATTGCCTTTTATGCTGATGTCTCATATTGAAGACTCAGTTATCACATCAGTAAGTAATACTCCCACTTTTTCTCTTTTTCATTTGCTTATAACTGATAATCCTATTGTTTCTAGAATCAAATAGTAGGAATAACAAAGAATCTTTCCATACAGACTAGCAGATTGTGCGAAGTCATCCAGACCAATTAGAAGAAATAGAAATATGTTAGTGTTGCACTCTCCAAACAGTTTCTACTGTTCAAGTCCTTAAGATCTAGTGTGGGTTCTACCCAAACCATGGTTCTAAAACAGGCACTGCAGTCACATATCTATCTGCATGGTCCCAGACATTACACTGGCACATTTCAGCCTACTTCTACATTGCGGTCCTCGAGAATGCCCAGCCCTTCCTGTTTGTTCCCTGTTACACTCTGTGTTGATCACGCTACACTACTGACTGTCACGTGTCCACAAATGTCCTTATGAACATGATGTCTCACACTTCTACATCATAAACCAGAGCCAAACATTTGGAAACGTATAAATCTGTTGTTTAGAAAGTTTCAGTTTAGCCACACTACATCTCCTTTCTGAGATGGAAAGAGGGAACTAGGGAGACAGGCTAGAAACAGATAATTAATGGAAGTGAGAAAATCAGGTCTCCCATTCAGATAAGCACTATCCATTGAAGGACACAAGCACATTTACAGTGAGTGTCACATGAATACAGCCAGCTAAAAATAAAACAGCCTTCATACAATAAATGTCCAAGTTTTCGTTTTACTACAAGAAACCATTGCACTGATCAGCAGAAAGAGGCAAAGGGGAAAATTATTATGTTCTGATTCAACATTCTATTATTACCATTCAAGATGATGTTTACCAAGGACTAGGTTACTTTGCAGTAAAATATGACTTTTGTCCTGGTCATTTAAGCCCTTTATAAATATTAATTCACTTTTTTAATGCAAAATTACTTAAGCCTAGCTTGTTTGTGTTTGTTTTCTGTCAGTGCTCCCATATAGGGGTTTTATCTGCATATTCATGTATGGAAATTTGCAATAACTTGCAGAATCGTACATCTACCAAGTTCATATGCAACTATTCAAGACAGAAGTGCTTGTGTGCTCATTCAACAAGGGAATAGAAACAATACCAAATAGATCTCACTGACCAACCATAATTAAATAAAGCAGCCTGTATCAATCTATAGAGTAAATATTTTCCAAGAAGTTCACTAAATAAATTCAAATAAATTTTAGGAAATTATTATCTATACAATTGATATTCCATGAGCAGTAAAAGCAGCTAAATTCACTGAATAAATTACGTGTTGTGAATTAGTCCCCCAGCTCAGCAATTACTATGGCTGGATTATTAGAATTGATGGATAATTTAGCATCAATAATACTACTTTATTTTCTGAGTACTGCTCAACATCAATTAAAAGACAGGGTTTTATTTAGTTTTCTTTGGAGGTTTTTTTTTGTTTGTTTGTTTGTTTTGTTTTGGGGTTTTTTTGTGGGTTTAGGGGGGTGTTGTTTGGTTTGGTTTATTTCTATATTTTACAGAGGAGGAAAATAAAGAAACAACCTTTCTGTTGTCAGTGTGTGTCAGAGTTCCCAGTGTACACCAGCTCAGTAGACTTGAGGAAATACAGCCCACATCCCTGAACAGTCAGCTAGATCCTCCCAGCAATGGCAGAAGAATGAGTTAGGACACAATCCCTCACACACATCCCTTATCCCTCTGTATGAGAAGATGGCTGCATTTGAGATGCAGGAAGAGTAGGGAAACTGTTAGCTTAAAGCAACAGGGAACAGTTCCTGTTTGAAAGTGTCTTACTACATTTAATAGACTAGTGAGCACTATCTTTGCTCTTTTAGAACAGGTCCTTTGGGAAAATCCATTATTAATTGTGATCTCTTCCGTAGTGTCCCTGAACTATGATGCTCAGCAAACACTGCTCCAGTCTGAGGGGTAAATTAGTTAATTAATCAACTAGAAATTATATTGCAATCAGTCTGTTACCACAAAATAATTTGGGAAGTAAGCTGCAGGGTCTCCTGCTGAAACACCTCCTTCAGCACCACACACACAACTGTTGCAGGAACAACAGCAAACGCAGTTGGAGAAAGGCAAAGGGTTTAGGAAGTCTGAGCTGTGCCTGCTTTCCTCGAGCAGGGATAAGACACTGGCCCAAGCCAGGGAAAGTGGGAGGCCAGCTGCAGGGCAGACTTCTCTTGTGATGTGCCTGGGACAGTAACTAAGCAAATAATTTTGTCCTGCAAAAATCATCAGTCTGGCAACTTGCACCAGCCTCAGAACTGTTCTGGTTAAAATGAACACAGCAAACTCCTGACAACTTCACTAAGCCCTCCCAGTTCTGATGTAAAGCCATGGGTTAGTGCTCATCCATTCCTCCCTTCCCCAGGTGCTGTGCTGCTGCCATACACGAGATTAACAAGGAGGTTATATTTAAACTTCCAAGAGGAGCTGCTGTGCGATTATGGCTCTATTTAAAATCCTCCGGGCAGCTGCAGTACATAATAACAAGTCAGCGGGAGGGAGAGAGAGAGGGAGGGAGGGAGAGGGTGGAAGGAGAAGAGGGAAAGGAGGGGGGTCAGGAAAACATCACGGATTGTCCCTGAAAAATCAATTGCCAGAAGATGGCAAGGGGGTGCAGCGAAATTAAAAATGTCCCCCGCGGGTAGTGAAAGGGAGAGGGAGACACGCGAGAGATGTAGCAGCAGTGGAGCAGTGCGCTGACAGCGGCAGGGGGATTGGAGAGCCTGGCATGTAAAGCTGCCAGACCTGAAACCTCACTGCCCCGGGCAAGGACGTCATTCCCTTAAACCCACTCCGCTGGCTCTGGAGGGCTCTGTCACACGCCACTGGGTGCCTGTCCAGGCTTCCTCAGATCACAGGCATTTGAATGAGTAAATAGCCATTACTATACTTCTCCTGCCTGCCCACGCACACACCTCAGCCTTAGGCCAGCATAAAACTACCCCCAATAAAAACACCACCTTTACCTACTCCAAAGGGTTTTATCCAGTCCTGAGTTCTGCTACGTCACTTGGAAATGTGTTCCTCAGCCAAAATTGCAACTAAAGGAGGAGTGCTTCCTCATGACATCAGAGCAGGGACTCAGCTCTTCCTGCCTCACCATAAATCACGTTTTCTGTGATTTCTTCCCCAACCCTCTCACCAACTCACCCCACTATCTTCTGTGACCAGGGAATAGACAAAATGGGCTGAGGCCCCCAGGTGATCACTGGCAAACATTCTCAGCTTGCAGTAGTACCAGAGCTCAGTGACATCCTGTCTGGTGAGGTTCCACAGGTCAACATGGTGAGATGGCAGCAGCAGTGGCAAGGCAGATGAGTGAAAACCATCCACAGCATGGTAAGAGGGTGTGCTGGTGGCACCAGCCCTGAGCTGAGGAAAGGGGCCCTCACTGCTCTGTATCATTGACAGATGAAAACTAATTCATTCTTCATTGCAGAGGTGAGACCTTTGAGCTACAGGTGTGTTTCAGATAAGTTCCGCACCATCCACACAATTTCACGCCTAATTGCCCTTTGGTGGTATCACAGCCTCCTGCCTGCCTGCCTTCCCCTAAGCATCTGAATTTCCATGTCCTTTCAAAGACCTACTGCAATCCAGTCAAGATGACTGCATTTCAGTGCTGACTGGAGCCTTTGCAATGCAGTCTATAAAACACTTTGGGAGCTTTCCAGAGCAAAGATGCTCAAGAAACATCACTTATAGCAGTCCACACACATTCACTGTCCTATGTGACCCTTTCTTACACTTCTTTCTTTCCTATCTTCCCATCTCTACACAAGCATTTTTAGTACTGGAGGTTGATGGTATCAGGCAGGGAAAGAGTGCCTCTCCAGAATGAGATTTGCCTCAATTTCCATCAGCAACACAGAAGAAGAGAAAAAAAAAGTCCAAATTAAGCTGCTTGATTACTGAAATTAATCTTGTCACTTAGCATCCCTGTTCCACAGAATGGGGTCTTTGATTAGCCTCCTTGTTTCAGAATATTACAAGCAGACATTTATTAAGCAGAAGGCAATTCCTCTGCAGGGGAAGAGAGGCAGCTGATTCCAAAAAGAAGGCTGCTCTTTGGATGAGATGCCCACAGCTTCGCCTGCATCCCTGGCAAATGAAGGGATGCTGCTCTGACAACACAGCCAGGGCCCCCAAGGATTCTCCAAGATCCACTCCCCAACATATGACTAAGGACCACCCTGTTATTACTGTCATAGGCTGGGTATTTTTAAGACTGATAGCTCTTGCAGTAAGTTATCGCTTGTTATTACCACTTGAGAGCCCTCAAAGGTTGTGAGGTGCTATGTCCCCCTGTCTGGCTCCCTCAGCATGCTAAGGAAACACAGAAGGATGGGGAGCATTCCCCACAGCAACCAAAGGAGCAGTGGACCTGCACGTGGGACCTTCAACACCCACACTTCTCTCTCTGCTTCCTCTCTACCTCCACACAGCATTGCCAACCACACAGCTGTGACTTTGCATGACCATGCTGTCACAGGCAGCTTTGTGCTTTTCCACTCCAAAGGGCACATGCTCAGAAACCAGTGTGATGCAGTGTGCCATACTGGCTGGGATGGCAGAAGGGAGAGCTCAGAGAGATCAGTGGTGACCCATGGATGGTCTTGCAGCAGCCTGGGAATTTAAGATTGATACACCTCAGTACAGGCTCCTAGGAAGTGACATCCAGCAGCTCCAGGGTCCAAAACTAGTACTGCTGGTACAGAACTGGGATGAGAAAGGGTAAAAGATTGCCTCTCATGGCTTGTTCTGACTCTGTCTCCACCAACCAAAAGGTTTTTGGACATTGTTACCAGCACAGGGATATACTCAGCAGCATTCCAGGCAAATTACTGACAAATTTTAAACAGGCTAAAGTGATTGCTGGGTTTCAAGCTACACTGGTCAAAGTCAGCCAGCACTGAAAGGTTGTAAAATCAAAGATCAGCTTTTATGCTATCTTCCTTTTCCTTTCTGTGCAAGGGATGTTTCTGTTATTGCATACATAACGATCCCAGTATTACTATTAAAATTGCTGTATTGCAGTCTCCATGTACTGAATCACAGTGCCAGTGCTCCATCCTGCAGGATAAACACAGATCAGAGAGAACAAGAGGATGAGGCCTGTATAAGTTTTACGTAATTTTTTTTTACAGGCTGTTGATCTGAAGGGTAGCAAAATTTGGCAGTTATGTAACCACTTTCACCAGAAGGCCTCAAACTACTTTCCAAACATTACCTAAACAACTTTACCAGTAGCCCAAATCCAAATACAGCAAGAACTTGCACTGACTGGTGAAGTCAAACTTGCCCAGCCTAAAGGAACATATCATCTTCTCTGTTCTATAGATGGGAAAACTTAGGCATGGGGAAACAAAGTGATTCAGAGAAGGTCATGAAGATAAGCCAAGAGCAGAAGAGAGCTTTTCTTGGTTTGTGTCTTCCTTAGCCTTCTGCACCCCCACTCTTTGCAATACACTCAGAATCAATGATTCAGTTACGTTGAAAAAGACCTCTGAGATCATCAAGTTCAATTTGTGAAACACCACCTTCTCAACCAGACCATGGCACTGAGTTCCATGTCCAGTCTTTCCTTAAACACCTCCAGGGACAGTGACTCCACCACCTCCCTGGGCAGCCCATTCCAATGCCCAATCACCCTTTCTGTTTAGAAATTCCTCGTGATGTCCAACCTAAAGCTCCCCAGCACAACTTGAGACTATGTCCTCTCACTCTGTCACTGGATGCTTGGGAGAAGGCACCAAACCCCAGCTGGCTAAAACGTCATTTCAGGCAGTTGTAGAGAGTGATCTAGTCCTCCCTGAGCCTCTTTTTCTCCAGGCTAAACAAGCCCAATTCCCTCGGCCATGCTGCAGAGGACTTGCCCTCTCTCTCTTCACCAGCTGAGCTGCCCTTCTCTGTCAAAAGTCATTCCTGAATAAAGGGGCCCAGAACTAGACACAGCACTCAAGGTGCAGCCGCATACAGAAGAACAATCACTTTCCTTGTCCTGCTGGCCACACTAATCCTGATAGAAGCCAGGATGCTATTGGCTTTCTTGGCCCCCTGAGCACATGCTGGCTCGTGTTTAACCTGCTGTTGACATGCCCAGTTCCTTTCCTGCTGAACTGCTTTCCAGCCATTCTACCTCCAGACTGTAGTATTGCCTGGGGCTTCCAAACTGCATTCAGCAGCCTATTTATAACAGCAGATGAAAGATTCTAGAGTTGGTCAAATTTACTTGAACCTCCAAAACTATTCTGAGGGTCCCAGATGGAGGTGGGGGGACAAGTGTGTAACAAGCTCTGATTTTAGCTGATTTGTGCTTGCTTGTCCTTTCCTCCCCCAGGACAGCAGGTAAGGTGTACAGACTGAATGAGAAACCATGCTCTAATGAGGCATCTACAGGCTTGGTGGGGTTTTGTTTGTGGGTTTGCTGTTTCTTGGGTACCAGGGCTGTGTGAAGCATTGAAATTCCACCCTGAGCAGCAGTGAGCAGCAGAACCTGGTTTCCATAGCACTGCCATGGAAACAGCACTCTGCGAATCTGTGCCTTCAGGCCCCTCTGCGGCTGAAGCATCTCACTGCTCCTCCCCAGCACCCACCTCCACACTATGAGCCCCCAGACCTCCTTGTGTGCCTCTGGTGATTAAAGGGTGCAGTAAACAAGAAAAGTAGGACCCTCTGTTTGGGCCCTTACTGAATCATAATGTGTAGAAGTATCCTTTGAACAAAAATACTAAAAGCATGCTTCTTTCCCCCTCTTCCATGCATAAAAATAGAAAAAGCTACAGTTTAAATTCAAGTTGAATTGTACCAGTAAAATTTTACCTGGTAATATATTAAGGTGAAAAAACAGTAATCTCATGCAATGGGTTCTTTTATCTTCCTTTGTCTGCCAGGAACACAGGCTTCCAAAAGCGAAGGATTTAATTAACTGTTAGAATGTAGAACAGGCTCCCCTTAACCTTATCATCTGGTTTGGGGTTTCTTTTTGCTTCCCACCCCATGGTTCATACTAAAAAATACTCATGGCAGGGGCTCCATAAAATGAAAGGATAAGTTAAACAATGGATGTATGCAAGACGTTTTATTTCCTCCCTGCATCCACTGAGTGCCTGAGGAGGTGCACACTATAACATACATGCTGCTGGTATTTGAGCATCTCAAAGAGATACAGCTTATGAGTGCTAGAAGCCATCTCCAATGGCTGGAAGACCACATGTCCAACTAGCACCTTGATAAGTCAGTCCTTAACAGGCTTGGTAATCATGAGGAGTTTGAGTTGTAGTGCTTACACCCTCTGTCCCAGGAATGGGACAGGAAAACCCTCTAAATTTCAGAGGGGCACTACCAGACAAGCAAGAGAGAGTCAGGATCAAACTGACAGGCATCAAAATGCAAAAAACTTCTCTTTACTAACCTCCATCACGGGTCCTGAGGGAAGGATCATATCCAGAGCAAGAGAGAAATCTAGTCTCTCTGCACTACCAATACCCTGGTCTCTAGTACAGCTACGGAATAAGATACTGCATTACCAGGATAGGCCAGAAAATTTTGTTCCAAGTGGGTTGGAAATCACCCACAAACAATGCCTTATATACTGTAAAAATGGCAGTTGTCATCTAACATGCATGGAGCAAAGTAAGCCCCCAGAAGGGAAAAGGATCAGTTCTAACTGGCTTGGGTCAGAGACCATCAAAGGCACTGACCCTCACCTCTTCCTCTCCCAAGCAAGTATCAGAATAACAGGATTCAACAAATATCAACATATTACCAAATTTTGCATATTTATAATCTGTCCACTGCCCACTCAAGTACATACAGTTACTCTCTGAGGTAACCTGTGCTGTCAGCACAGTGAACACTCTTGAGCGTGAACAGCCTGTGAACCAGCTCTTCTCCATGTGCAGAGCAGTGTTGAGTCTATCAGTCACATCATGACCAGGGTCACATCTCTCACCTGCTGTGGCTGTAACTCACCTGAAGCCTTGCTGAGCAAAATGACTGATTTGCTGCATTCCCATGCGGAATGTGAAGATTGCCTGTCTTCCATCATATGTGTCCATCTGACCTGACAATCTCCTACAACAGAGTATTTTTCTCTGTTGCCAAGCCCCCCCCCCGCTAGCTCTTCTTCTCCAGCATGTGTGAATAAAATCATTTCATGAAAAAGGGAAGCTTCTCAGACTGAAAATGTTTTGAGATTTTTGGTTTACCTTACTTGTCCCTTCATATAACTAACCACAAATCCCAAGTCATTTTGACCCCAGTTTTTGACTCCAGTTTTCTGTGGAACAGAAAGCCTGCAGGAGGCATCTCACCCTTCTGATGCCATGCTGTGATTTAAAAGAGCTTAATACAGATCAAACTATAACCCATATCCTTTTCACTCTGTTCTTTTTTATTTTAATGAGGTTTTCAACCCATATGTTAAATCATGGATGAAGAAAACTAGCAGTTACATGTCAAAATCCATGCAAACTACTTAAAATTCATGCCTACTAAGCTGGCCTATGGTCAGATGTTACTAAGTAAGTCAGGTGTACGGTGTCTAGAAAAACAAATTTGGTATGCATGATCACCTACTTAGCTGGAGTGTCTTCTATTAAGGTTAGCTTGAGGAAGTAAGAATAATAGCTTAGGACAAGTACATACTGAGTTGTTTTATTTTTGTGTTGGTTGTTTTGCTGCTTTTTCCAGGCAGCAAGGGGACAGTCTTCCTTGTACCACTAACTCTTTCACTTGACGTGGCCTACATTTTACATTTTTGGTAGTGTGATAAGCTTTGACAGCCTCTTCAATATCACTGCTCTTCTGAGTTCAGGATAAAACCTCTCTGGCCCCTCTCAAGTTCCTTTTAAATCCCTAAATTACCTTCATATAATCTTCCATTTCTCATCTGGTATTCACTGGACATCTTGCTCAGAAGTGCTCTCAAGACCTGGGCTGTTGGAACTAAATGAGGCACTGAAATTTTTTACGAAGTTGTGGTACTTGTTTCTTGTCTCTGGGGCACTATTTGCAACACTGTGATCTACCTGCATTAAGAAATCTTCACAGTATGTAATTTACACTTCACTGGTACTGGTTCCTCACAAAGATCTGATAATGCCTTTATGGAGTTTAAGTGCAGCTCAAAATTTCCACTACCATGAACGTTTGTTCATGCCTACTGCCTCAGAATTCTTCCCCTCACAGTAGCAGGAACTGATCTATTTTAAAACATTTATTTACCCTTTAAGATTGTATGTGTCCAGCTTTACACACTTCACTTCATCACCTGATGATTTCCAGAGGAATAAAATCTTTTATTTACTCTCCACTTACAACCCAAAGGGAATTTTCTAGGGTTATGAATCATGGGCTGACTTGACTCCTACCACTCTGCCCTATAGCTGGGAAACTTCCCTCACCTCAGGAAAGTATCCTCAAATGGCTCCTTGAAGGGAAGAGGTAGCTAGTTTTGATCCTTAAAATTATGGACCATTCCTTCTTAATTCTGTTAGGCTTTTAGCCAAACTTTCGATTCAGCCACTTCCATTCAAAAGACCAATCATTCCCACACATCTGTAAATTTCCCTGCTTTATCGCTTCCTTCCATTATTTTTACTTTTAAAGTGAATGTTATGTTTTCTGGCATCAGACTAACATAGTTCTGTGCAAGTTCACTTCAAGAAGTATCCCACTTCCTTTGATGCTGACAACACAATCATCCGCTATTGCAAAACTGTCCTTTGCAGCTACAAAGAAATGCCCAGTTTTAATGATGATGAGGGCATCTTCATTGCTATATTGGGACTGCCTTTGCAAAGAAAGCACAGCTCTGGAGTTCTTATCTCAAATGTCGGCACTGTCTTGCTTATTGCTGTTTGCTGCAACATCAGTAGTTCTCTGTGTCATTTTTGGTGGATGCTGACTTCAAAAAGGGAAGGTGGTCAAATAGGTCTTTGCAGATTTCTTCCTTTGCAGCATATCAGGTTCCTTACCAAATCTAGGCTTTCTCTGGGCTCTGTGGTTTCTCCCATCAGGAAATACAGAATACTTTTCAAGGGATACATGTTCTCTCTCTAGTCACACTCACTGAGTTTTGTTGATTTCCAGTATCATCCAGTCTTCCATCGGGGACTGGTTTAACATCTCAGAATTTCCAGGTAGGGAGGACTTAATCCTTTCCACTTTCACAAGCCCTCTTGAGTTTTTTGTCTTTTTTTTTACTCTTATTGAAAACCATAGGATGAATTTACACTTATTCCAGGACCCCTGAATGTATGCACTCCCATTCCAAATGAAAGCTCATATGGACAAAAACCCCAGAGAAAAGCCCATGCTTCCAGCTACCCACACTTTTTATTTTGCTGACAGGTTTATGGTCAGTTACCATGGACATGTTCCCTTGCATCACCTGCAGTTCCAAAGAGACTCAGCTATGGCAGGCTTTAGTCTGCTCTGTTCTTCTACTCAACATGTTTTCTATCTCATTTTACTCTTGGTATGTATTTTTCAGTATTCATGTAGCCAGCTTCATCCAGCATCCATTCACAGGTTGCTCTACAGGAGTAAGGGAAGCATCCCTGTAACACAACAGCTGGCTACAGGTGGGTCACGCCAAAGTATCCTGGAGAATGTGTCCTCTGTGCAAGGCAGCTCAGGCAGCTCAGAAATGACTAGGCAAAAGCACAGATTGCAAATCAACATTACCCATATGTGCAGGATTTGACCATGTACAGTCTGGTTTAGAATACATTTCTGGTGATGGACAACCCTTTCTTGAAAAGATCTGATGATCACTCCATTTTTCAAGGGCTTCTGATTGTGCAGATACAAAAAGAGACACTACTGGGGAGTGATTTGTCATCCTCATTACAAACTAGAGGCAGATTTAATCACCTCCACACAGCTAGCTTCAGGATGGACTCCCTCTAACAGGCATATCTGGCTCAGTTATTTTGTCAGCCATGCTCCTCACAGAGTTTCCACTTCTGCACCCCAATAATCCCTGGATATTATCCATAGCAGTGTATTTTGGATTGGCATTGCTTTGCAAGATGACCAAGAAGATCTGCAAAGGTCACCCTGTTGAGAAATTGCAGGTTAGTCCAATTGCAGAAGGTAAATTATAAGCATCCTGGACAATCATTGTACAGAGTCCAAGCAAAGCACCTCTCCTACCCACCACGCTGCCCACTAGGGCTTGGAGAGAACATGGATCTCTGTGGGGAAAGGCTTTGACTCTTTCATAGGTGTGGTTTAGACATACTAGGCCCTGAAGAGCAGCATGTTGTAGAAAAGTCAAAAAGCTCCTTTTTTATATCTAGAGCCTGCTGAACATATATTTGCAGGCATAAGTTTTCAGACACAACATCTTGGACCCACACAAGCCCCACTTAACACAACGGAATAGGATGTTACGCAAGAAGTCAGCACTGAGCACCAAGCACAGCCCCTCTCCATATAACATGTGTGTGTCCTCAGAATGGAAACCTCT
Source organism: Cisticola juncidis (assembly GCA_013400215.1). Classification (NCBI taxonomy): domain Eukaryota; kingdom Metazoa; phylum Chordata; class Aves; order Passeriformes; family Cisticolidae; genus Cisticola; species Cisticola juncidis. The sequence continues at coordinate 97,948 of VXBR01010275.1, read as the reverse complement.
TGCTTCTAAGCCTGTCCTGCCCCCCCAACCCATCTGCCTTCCCCAGATTTCTGACAGCTTTGGCTCAATGTCCCCTCACTGTGCATAGTAAACACAGTCTTTCCACTCCTCAGTATTGCTATTACAGAGTGTATCACTCTGCTCTTACAAGTCCTTGCTGCCACAACTCCCTTCTCTCTCCCTGTAAACCCCACAGGCCACCACTACTGCCTCTTAGAAGAAGGGGCATGTGTCCTCAGCAAGTGGGTACAATGCAGATAGAGATGGCTTGGACAACTACCACACAACAGAGGGGACTCCCAGAAGAGAAAGAAGCACCAGAGGAATCATATATAAAAATTTCTTGCCTCTCTCCTGCATCCTCTATGCTTTCTGTAGGTAGGTAGCTCTTCGCATTTGCCCCATCCCACCCTATACCCTGCACCTAAATATGTCTTCAGGATGGGGAAGCATCTGTGTAGTGGGTGGTGATGTGAGGGTGCAGCCAATAAGGCTGCAGCCTAAAAGGACTGAAAGAGAGATTTGATAGCAATAGGACTTGCATGCTTTGAGCTTTTGCTCGAATATGAAAGGCACCAGTTTTGTCTGAAGGGGTATATCGGGTCTGAATGAGATAGAGTTCATTTTTGCCCTAACAGCCCTCACAGTGCTGTGCTATGCATTGGTAGCTGGAAGGGTGCTGATAATTGTGCTGCGTATTTTGAGCTGGCAAGAACACAGAATTGCTGTTCTCTTTGGAGTCAGAGAGCAGAAAGTTCTCCCACTAACCTGTATAAAAAATCAAATCTTTCAGAAAACTTACAGAAGATAAATACTTGAAAAACTCCAGTTTAGGAGATTGCATTTTTAGCTTGTCACCTACTCAGCTGGCAGACGAGGGATGTGGAAGAGCCGCACAGACTCTCTGCAGACCAACCAACCTGCTTCATTTCCATCCACAGCTGTGACAGGTCTGACACATTTACAGCGGACTTTTCCTACCATTAAATCAACAATTTCCAGCAGAAAATTGTTCCACTGGAAAAGGTTCTAGGTAGTTCCACTACACATTTAGAAATGTTTTCATATACCAGTGTATTGGGCATATATTAATATGCTATTCACATTCTATAATCTCCAGATATTTTAAGTGCCTGTTTCTAAAGAAAAGGTAGAATATGCCCCTTAAAATGCCAATCACAGTTGAAATGACATGATCAGCACAAGCTTTTGCAAGAGAAGCTCCTAGATGGACTCTAATTTTCATTCTTGCTCTGTTTGTATGACCTCAAAGCAACTTCTGCTATGCTTGTGAAGAGCCTCATGGAGTCCATATGGATCTGCTGACAAGCTGTAGACACAGGCATTATATCAGTACACAGAACCCAAGTGTGCCATCCTTATATGTTTTCTGTCACACAGAAAAGTGTGGATATTCCATGTGCATACTGGATTGCAGTCTCAACTTCATCTTTTTTTCTCAGTCCCATGAGCTCTCTCCTGTAGGACTCCATGGCTGGAAAAATTAAAAACTTGTTTCCTTCAAATACTACATTTCTGCTTTTCCTAGAGGCAACTACAATTCCTTCTCTGTGATCTGAAATTGCAGCAATAATTATATTTCCTGCTTTGTTCACTGTAGTTGACTGTTTTGGCAGTCATCCTGTAGCAGTAATCCACACATAAAGAGTCATCTTGCATTTTTCAATCCAATTTAAAGGGAATTGTTTCTCAAGGAAAGCAAGAGGGTGAAAATGTTGCCCTCTGGCACAAACTTCAAGTACTTCAGTATTACCTTCGAGAATTTAATCTACCTGTCTTATTCATTGTTGCATTTTAAAAGCACTAATTTAAATTCTTTGCACTTTCAAGAAGGCCTGAGAATTTCTTCATGTGGTTTTTTGCTTAGTCCTCCCATACTTCTCCCAGACACTCAGAGAGAGAACTTCAGTTCCCTCTTTCCAGATAATGCTCAGAGTACCAAGTGCTCTTGTTTTGTTCTTTTTTTGTTCTGGGGCTATTGTTCATTCTAAAATAGGGGAAAGGATGCCATAGAAATTAAGGCAAGGATGCATTAGGAGGCAAGGGAATAATTATTTATTCTTGCCATCAGCTCATTCATTTGGTTTGACTTACCAGTTACCCCAAAGTTTTCCTTCTAATTTTTCAGTGAGATACCCAGAAGCCTTTAATAATGGCATTTACATGTATAATGTAGTATTATTAATGTTAAACAAAGCCTTTGAAGTCTCCTCCATTCTTCAAGTCCCATACAATTTCAGAACAAATTATTTTCACAGTAACCTCTGCCAGATTCACATACAAACACACATCCCGCTGCTATTTTATTAATTTTGGATACTTTTTCCTTTTTCTCACTCATTTTCAATCCTAATATACTATGATCTATAGGAGCAGCACAAGCGTGAAGGTGCTGTGACCAGAAGCAGTAGAATCAGGACAGAAAAAGCAAGGTGACTAGAGATTCAACCTTTTAATCCAACAGGATTTATCAGACAAGGACAAGAATCTGAAATAACAGAATACCATTACAAGAAAGAAAAGCTTCAGGATATCTTAGAACAACTAGAAGAAGAGAGTACTGAAAGTTCAGGAAGCAGAATTGTTGTCTGGGAAACATCCTGTCTCCCATTGGAGCACATCTTATGTTTTCAGCCAGCTTACACCACCAAAACCTGCACATCATCTGAGAAAGCTTTAGATACATCTGTTGCAATTATAGGAACTCTTAGGAGCTTTGTTCCTTTTTTTTAATTATTGTTTTAATTGGCTTTTCCATCTCCCAGGCACACAGTGATTCAGGTGTCAGTGGTTTCTACAAGACCTCTGCTGTATCCATCCCTGTGACCCTGTTGCTGCTCTGCTCAGCAAGCCAAACTCACTCCAAGCCCTGTCCCACACTTGTTCTCTGCTACTGGCGCCTGTTTGAGCATCCCTGTGCAGCTGGGCAGGCAGGCTGATGGAAACCCCAGGGCACTCCTACAGCAGTTGCTCCACATGCTGCAGCTTCCCAAGGATATGGTAACTGCTCCTGGGTGCTAAAAACTCACCTGCTCAGCATTGCAGCCCGAAATCTTGCTGTGTGCTATCTAGAGAAATACAGTAAAGGTACAAAAACCTAATACATCAATGTCAATGTAAACTGAAATCAGAGGGGAAAAAAAGAGTCACAAAGAGTTTTTGTATCATACAGACAATCCTAGAAATTTTCTGCATCTTACACTCACGTATCATCTCTGGGGCATCTTAATGTCACTTCATGGCATCCCACTGAAACATTGGCAGGACAGGGCTTGAAGGATCCCCTCACATCAAGGCATCACCAGCAGCAGATCAGGTGCTTAGCTGTAGCTGTAGCTGACTTCAAGGCCCTTGTTTCAACACGGTACTGCCTTACTATTGATTTTTTTTTCTTGTTGTCCAAAGACCTACATGGCCTTCCATGACACGATCTGGAACTACCAAGTACAGATTAGCTCCATCGTCTTTGTAACTACCCTTTGATCAGGGATGGATACCTGCACCTCTTACCCACATCTCAAGAGGCAGAGCCACAAAGAGTCCTTCAGGACAGCACAAGGCATGTTGTATCTGTGTCAGGACCAGCTCAGTTAGACACTGCAAGTAATTCCCACGGCCTCTAGATCTTCTCATTTCCAGTGGACAGTCTCTATGAAATACCTTTCCATAGAGAGCTGCAGAAGAGGCAGAAAAGGTATGAGGATGGATGACACAACTGAAAAAGTCCTCCTGATAGTTAAGTAATAAATTACTATTCTCCTGAAGAAAAGTGACAAAGTAAAGTGAAGACAGCAAGAACTTCTAAGGTCAGGGGCTGGATAGAGAAGGTGAAGAGGGAATAATTGTTAGGCTGCTTTTTTTTCCTGTCAAAGAATGAGGGGGTATCAGAATGAGAATACCAAGGAGCAAGTTTCCAAAAAGAACTTCTTCACCTATGAGCAGTTAAGTGACAAAACTCCTTTGTCTCTTGGATGCTAAAAACATGCCTGGGCCCTCCAAATGCCAAGAATTTGCATGAATGCTGGTAAGGGTATGGAAGCAAAACCCATCCAACGCTACTAAATGCAAAGACACCTTGACTATCTTAGATACTTCCAAGTCATAATTCATGGGATGTTTGGAGAATATTCTGAGGAAGTATCTCTAATTGAGCCTCTGTCAATTGCTGTTGTATGCAAAATCCTGGACTAAATTACCTTTTGATATAAACAAGCTCACATATCATTACAAAAAAAAAAATCTAAAATAGCATTTAATTTTGCTGGACAACATTTAAGTCTATTGGGACAGTGTAGCAAAGTTCCTACTACTCTCAGTCAAACCAATATACAAGTTCATCCACCTTTTTTTATTTAAACACTACATCATTGAACAGAAAGAAGGCTTTTGGCTTCCTGGAGAAAAGGCAGGACATTACTGCTGTCCCATGGCAGCCAAACATGAAGAGCACCTGGATTTAAGCCCAAGGACTTCAGCCGGTGCTCATCACTCTGCTTTGCTCTTAACAGCTAACTGCCCCCAGCTTCAAAGCATCTTTTGTGAAAAACTGCAATGCTGTACCATGGCTAGGACAGAATATGCTCTGAGGCAAATCATTTTCTCAACCAAAATTTATACCTTCATCTCCACTCCAAATACTCACAATTATTTTTGTCCAACCCTGATTTTCTACTCTCTGCTATACATGAAACTCCCAAAATAACCTACAGGGTTAAAAACTGGTCTCGGGATAGTAGCCCATTTGGCCAGGGGAAGAATGAGCAAGGAAACTTCATCTCATCACCTTTTCATTTCTTCCCTGATGGGTAGAAAATGCTGGATTGTACTGCTCTGCCACATATCACCTCACTGTCAGGATGAGACTCCTCTGGGACAGCAGATCTGCTCCCAGTTCCTGACCATACTCAGTCGGACCTGGCAATATGGGCATGCCTCAATTTCTGCAAATTTCTAGTGCTGCCTGTGCCAACTCTTTTCGTGCTCCCTTGGGTCACATGCATAGCCTAGGAAAGAGAGTTTGGCTGGGGGCATCCATGTGTCAGACTAATCCCAGCTGCCACAGGGGCCCTGGGAGTCTGTCAGCAGCCAGAATAAATTGAGATGGGTCTGACTCATGCCAAATACAAAGCCAGTAAGGGGAATATACAGGTGCATAAGTTGTATAAAGCAAATTGCCTGCTTCAGCACACTGACATGTACCAGGTACAGCTCAGTGTTTCCAGGGGACAAGAACCAGCACTCACAATTCCCCAATGAGACAAATTACTCCTATGGTGCTTCAGATGTAGGTGCCTGCCCCATGGAGGATGGGACCTTGGGGAGCTAAGGCTGACCAACAGATCTGTTCATGCTTGCACATTCACATTCACCTCAGGTTTATTACAATAGCTTTTCTAGTCCAAAGATATACTAAGCTAAGCACCCCTCACCTCAGCACCCAGCTCCACACAGTCCTGGTACAGCCAGGCAGAGCAGAGGCAAAGGTGTACTAAGCAGGGAATGAGCATGCCACAGTGACACGCTGCTGTCCCCTGCTAACCTCACCACCTTTACACTTTCCTACCCCTCCTCATCCTGATCCTGCAGCAGGTTCATTGTAGAGAACAAAGTCGGTCCATGCCAAGCTGGCATAGGCTTCAGAGGAATTAATTTAAACAGGTAAAATCTGATCCCTTTCAGGGAGCATGCGAAAGAGGAGGCAGCACTCAGCACTTTAGACATCAAGGGAAAGTAAGAGAAAAGAGATGAGAGAAAGCCTCACATAGAAAACGCAGCAGGAAAAATGTCCTAATTTGGAGAGACAGGGCCCATTGCCATGGCAACCCAGAATCGCCCCAGAGCGGCCAGATATGACTTTATATGTGGTGTTAAACGATTCAACCATTAAGAGTAAATACTAAGAGGAAAAAAAGGGGGGCTGTGGAAGGGAAAGTATTTGGCAACAAAGAGCTTTCCTCTGGGGGTACTCTGGAAACTGAAGTGAACCTTTTGAGTCTTAAGGTGTATTTTTTCCCCCATCCTTAGGTGCAGACAGATTTTTGTGCATTTGCTTGTTTGGGGAGAATGAGTCACTTCTTACTGCCTGCACTGCCTTCCCTCCCCAGCCTGGTGCTCAGCAGCAGTGGGGCCAGATCCCACCTACTGGGTAACAGAGGGAGGAAAGGCAACTTGAACCCCTGTTCCTTTCTTTAAAGTCCCCTCCCAAGACCTCCCAGGACAAGGCAAAAAATAGGAACACATGGCAAAGCACATGGGGACATTGCAGGATGGCAGCACATGTCACCAAAGAAGGAGCAACATGACACAGTGTAACAGTGACCATCAGGATCTCCAGCCTCTTGTCCACAGCCTTGGGAAAGCATATATGGGACGTTTGTAAGACAGCTGGGGTTGCTGAGCTCATCTGGCCATGGGGTAAGTGAGGGAAGCAGCAGGAGTAATATGCTCACTATAAGTCACACAATGCACATACTGCTGGCTGAGAGAGGAAGATGAATCCCTGCAGTTGTTAATTAATTATCTGATCTCACCCTGAGTCCTATCTGCTTTAGTCTATGAATTACTTTGAATATCATATCAAATTTCCTCATCCCACACCCTTGCTTCCTTCCACCCTCACACTTGGGATACCCTTCCTCTGCACTGCTTCACTTTGTCAAACACCCCTATGCAGCAGATATTCCCAACTCTTTTCTTACCCGTGGCACAGTTCTGTTACATTTTGTCAGTCTTTATAAGAGGTCCCGCTGAGTCTGCAGGGGCTACAGTCACCCTGGTTTTTCTGAGTTTTTCTAAAGCCTACTCCTTTGTTCATAAGATGGAGTCAGTCTTTTAGTTTCTGCACAATCCTAGGAGTCAGTTTTTCAGTTTCTCATCCCTTGGAACATAAACGGACCTTCTTGTTTCTGTTCACTGTCTTTTGTTTACATATTTTCTAGCCTGAAAAAAATGTTGGTTGCCAGCTGGTCTGGCCAGTGGGGTGAAGGGGTAGTAACCCCAGCAGCCAATCCACAACCAGACCCACAAGTGTAAAAAAATTAAAGAAATAAACAGGCTCGGCTCTTTTTGGGGAGCAGCTTTTGCACTCCGTCTTGTCATTTCACATGGCGGTCGACAGAGGCTACACCTCACAGGGTACTAGTACATGGAGGTAGACCAGTAGGAAGAACTGTCACACCAGGTGAGTGCCAAGGAAAATATTTTATCTTCTGAAGGTTACCTCCATGTAACCAAAGATACTAATCTCAGTGGATGAGTTCCCAGAGGACCATCCCCTACAGATTCCTAAGTGTAAAGCAATAAATTGTCAAGGCAAGATTCTTGTCACTCATGTCTAACCTACTCATGTCACCTCATTTCCCTATCCAATTTATTTATCAAATGCAGCAAAACATTTAGCCAAAAGGATTCCTTGAGAGCAGAGATGGATGCAGTGTGGAGGATATTACATGCTTCTGCACAAGCATGGTTATACAGAGACACAGCCACATATCTTCTACATCGTCTTAACTATTCCTGCACTAAACCCTTTCTTCCTGGCCACAGAAATCTAAACAAGCCAAGCAAGATAATCTTCTCCCCAGTATTTTAGTCGGGACTAGACTAGGCGGGAGAAAAATGGAAAAACTAAACTCACTCCAGCATTATCAAACCAAAAAAAAAAAAGCCTTCAATGTATGATTCAAGAGATTTGTGTATTGTGGAGCAGCAGAACGCATGCGCTGCTGGCTGGCTACTGGCTCTCTGGCACCACAAAATGCTTCCCCACACCTTGTACTGTGTATTACTGAATGTTATTATAGGCATGCCTCAAGACACAGAGCAACAAACTGCTGGACCAGTACAGTGACCAGTGAGTGACGTTGTCAGACAAAAATGTTGTCCTAAGCACAGCAAGAGACAAAGATTACTCACTACCTCTCTTTCTCCTCCCATTGGTCAGTATCAAAGCATGTTTTCACCAGCCTCTGGTGAGAAAGCTGCCAGCCAAAACTTCATTTTATAACAATTAAGCAGTTGAAACTTCAAATCTACACATGCACAGAAAATCATCCAAAGATGCTCAGACAAGGGCAGAAGGATCAAACAGGAAGAATGGCTGGGACAAGTCCTGGTGAAGATGAGCCCTTCAATCTCACAGCAGGACATGGAGACAGCAAAGGTTAATGGCAGCATGGCTTATTGAGGGAAAATGGACCATGGGCTCCAGCACAGTCTGGTGAGGTTTCCAGTCATTCCCTAAATGAAGCTGTTCCACCATCTGCAGGCAAGCACACTTTGGCATTAAACATTTTACATTAAGGCCTATTTAATGGAGCACAAAGTGACTTATTAAATCCAAATTAAAGAATCAATTGACTATCAAAAAAGTTTAAATCTCTGGGTAGATAAGGGCTGTGTCAAGTATTTGGATGTGCCCAAAACACACCAAAACTAACCTCACAGTTATACAACAAAATAGAAGCAGGCCACTTGGATTTGGGGAGTCTCTCAGATGACCAAAACTAACAGAAAGAGATGGCTGACTTGTTTATCCTCTGTCCAGTTCCACCTTATCTCCCTTCACTTCAGCAGTGCTATCCCCTGCAGACATGCACATACTCCAAAACTTCCTCAGAACCGTTACAGATCATTTCAGTGGCCAGACTGCAGCTGCAGAGATTAGCCCAGAGAGCCATGGAGGACTAACTATTCAGAGGTACAGCAAAAGTTTGCTGGGCACATCCCTGCCCTGTATCTCATCTCATTGTACCTTTCAGATCTCCCCAGCTCTCCCCAGGATTTCAGCCTGTTCAGCACACTCCCTCATTTAGATCAAGGCATCCATCCTCCCTTATTTTCATCACCAAGCTGGCCACTCCTCAGCCAACCCAAGGCACACAGTGATTAGAGTATGCCTTGATCTTCCATGCCAGGTGAGGAAATCAAACCACAACAATTTGTTGTAGGCTTGCCACAAGGCTAAGAATAAAGCTAGACAGAAAGCTCAGCTAGTCAACAGGCAGACAAAAAGTGGGGCAGAAAACAGATGTCTGCTTGACAGTTATGAAGAAAAAAAGGCACAATTCACATTTTAAGTGCAAGTTTTAAGTCTGCATTGAGAATACAGTTAAGGACACACATCTTTCTCTTCCAGAGAGGATACTAACAGAATAATCCAATTACTGCTACTGTCATCAGGTTAATTTCTTTTCTCAAGAGGTCTGTCGTGGGACAGAAATATTAAAATCTCCAAGCCTCACGCCATGTTCCACTTCAAAATCTCACCGATAGGAGCATGCGACACTGAGCAAGTGCGTGTTCGCGACCGTGTCTCCTTTGCTGCTGCAGCCCAGTCACAGAGGACACTCAAGTGCACCCCGTGCAAGTGTGAACAAAGGTCCAGCCCCGAGAACCCGCATCGTCCCAGCGCTCTCCGCTGGCCGGGCGCAGCGCGGAGCTGGACGCGCCGGGGTGGATCGCAATGAGTCACCAGGGGAGCGCAGGGCGGTGGAGCAGCGAGCTGCGAGCGCACTCGGGACACGCCGTGTGTGCACGGGTCACTTGTGCCGAAGTCACAGCTCCCCGGACACTCCGGCGCAGGGATGTGCCCACTCTCTGTGTGCATTTTTAGCTTGTTTCCTTTAGGATGCAAGACTCTTCCAAACCTGGGGCGTGTGTGTTTGTGCATAGGTGAGTCAGGCTTCTCAGTAACTCAGGAACTTGCTAGCCAATTTCCACCTGATTTGACAAAGCAGCAGAGGACTCAAGGAGAATTAAATTCTCACAGTGCAGTATAAAATACAGCCTGCAACTGCACGCAGTCCCAAAGCCTTTGTCTGACCCCACAGCAGTGTGTATGATTCACCCACTCACAGTCAAAGGCTTGCTAGGCAATCAAATAGACTTCATCCTGACCTGGCAGCATGCCTGTGGTGGACAGCCCCTATACACAGAAGCCTCGGGCCACCACAGTACAGCTCTCTCATACATCGTGCCAGCCAGTGACTATAAAAGGCTCGGAGGAAACTGGGAGAAAAACAATATGAGATCTTGGGAGAATGATATTTTTGTAGGGAAGAGGTGTAGACAGGTCCTGAAAAATTGAAGCTGCTGTGGGTGCACACACTTATTTGGACTGGTTACCTTCTAGTGGATACAAGTCAGTGGGTGAAGAAATGAGACCCTTTTAATGCCCCTGGTCTTCACCACTGGGGGAAGGATGAGTCCAGCTCTTCTGAAATACCTTCACCCAGCTCAAGTTCTCACCTCTGCGGACACTCTGGTGTCTACTGTGGACAGCTCACATTACAGCCTTAGTATATGATTCAGTTAAAGAGTCAATTAACTGTGAGATGTGAAAACAGGATTCATTCATTTAGGAGCTGACAAAACTACTTGTTCCTACAAAACTACTTGCCCTTCCACTTGCTGTCTTCTCAACAAGCTGTTCCAATGTTAGGTCATAAAATTCACTTTCAAGTGTCTCAAATAAGGGAAAAAATAAACAAAAGCCTCTAGCATGCATTTGCAAAAGCAATAAGGGAGGGGCTCTCAGTGTCCATTCAGAGATACAACATGAAAGACTCAATTTTCAGAAGATGGAGGTGCCCAGCATTTTCTCAAATGTAGGCTGCCTTAACCTGTCTCATGTTGGATGTTGAACAAAAAAATAGAGACCTATATTCATTGTTCACACTTAAAACACTCTAGCCTACTTCTTTGATTGCCATCGCTTCCTGGGAGGTGGGCAGAGCCCATTCAGATACCAGGTGTCCTGCGCCTTGCAGCTTGGCAGGCAGTGCCGCGTGGAAAAGGCGCTCCACTCTGCCAGCCTTGATGCCACCTGTTCCCAACCCTCCTGCCGCCCACCCAGCCCTGCCATGTCGAGGAACAGTCTGAACCTGGCCCACAGCCCAGGCCATGAAGAAGTCCAAATGGAGCCAGGCAATTTGGAGTCATAGAAAGCAAGCACTTCTGAGAGATGCTCCCCTCATACATCGTTATCTGACAAATACCCCATAATCCAACAAAAGTGTCTCTCTCCACTTCCCAAGCAACTGTCTCCTTTGTTAAGAATTCACTGATCCCTCCTTTTTATCTACTGTGCTGTCAAAAAATCTTTTTCATTACATTTCTCCTGAGCTCACAAGATAGTTTGTGGAGCTTTTTTCAACCATCTCTGGTAGATAACTAAAAGGTATTGGTAACCATCTGTTCAGTGCGTGCCCTGAAGGAAAGCATGTACTCTCCTTGCTCAAACTCCTTCCATACTGCACCAGAAACAGGACATTCCCTGATCTTCACAAGTCTTTGTGAGCTGGAAGGGAAGGAAACACTTCATTTCTAATGGCAGGAGTCTCAGCAAGAAGAAGCCATCCCCTTCAGAGGAAAAGCTCATTTACTTAAAGAGGGTCAGACCTACATGTGGCCACATGCAAGAAAGAACATTTCTGGCGATGATGATTTTAGTTCACACTCTGACCCCATGCATGAACCCTACCTTCTGATCTGGCAGGTTTAAATAGAAATTAAGAAAACAAAACCATGACAGATATCTGACCTTTGATAAATGCAAATAGCTAGTTAATGCAGCACACCAAATATTGAATCTTCAGCTTGAGTGGGTTTGTGTTTGAGGTAGCCCCTGTAATCTGGGAGCCATGAACCATCACTGCACACCACTTCCTTGGGGGCAGCTCTGCCCCAGCTGAGGTGACACCACACACCGCCCCTGGCCAACCCCCTCAGAGATGAGGAGTCTCATCCCTTAGGCCAGAAGGAGTAACCAGTGGCATGCAGGGCTGTAACAAATCATTCCCCAAGCTTTGCTTCCCCTTACCCGCTGATCCATGTCATGGATGTTAGTCTGCATGTTTGGCTGTGGTGAGAGGATCAGTAGCTTGTCAAGCTGGTGATATGGAGAATAGTATTAACTGAGTAATTAAATCATTTCTGTAATTACTCTCAACAGCTATAAATAATGTAAGCCCACATGTTCTCTCTGGAAGCCACAATAGCAAGAAAAGAGAGTGAGAGATATTAAAATAATAATAATAATAATAATAAACATTTATACAGCATGCTGCATTTTCAAAGCACAGTGCAAACAAGAATTAAGAAATGGGTAGAGTGACAGACAGGAGAGGGTGAGAGGAAGGAAAGTAGAAGGGAGAAGGTAGGAATGGGGATAGGTGCGGAGCAGGATTTGAGACCCAGCAGGGCTGGTGACTTGGTGTATGCTCAGTCCAGCCCCCTGGCAGGGCCATTGGCTCTTCACGCCTCTACTGCTGCAGAAGCGTGGGGGGGGCAAGGACACAGCTCTGCCTCTGCAGAATGCGAGTGAGCCAAAGCAGGAGCGAGGACAAAGCGCTGCGCTGCAGGAGCACATGGAGGAGTTAGCAGCTCCATCATGGAGCTGATCCCCTACAGCATAGATGCCTGACAGTGACTATGCTGGCCCCAAGCCAGGCAGCTGGTGGAGGCTGTGAGAGCCTTACCCCTCCTCACAGGAGCTTTTCCCCCTGCCCATAAAGCTTGGGGCTATGGAACAGGGCATGCTGGCTGAAGGAGTGTACAGCCAAGCCAGCTCCAGGCACACTTTGGATGACCCGCTGGCCTTTCCCTAGCAGGAACCCCGTTGCCAGTGTCCCAGTCACCCTGTAGAGTCATTTCTGACTTCCTTTATGGCTCAGGTCAGAATGGGAAGAGAATGTTTCTGCCCAACTGGAGGGAAGCAGCACACTCAAGGAAAGCATTGCTGCCCAGTCCCACTGTCCTGTGCCCTGCTCCGGCCCAGATCTGGTCTTCTCAATTACACAGTTTCCACCTGACAGGTTTTCCACTCCCATTTCACATTCCTCATCCTATTTGCTCAGCAGTTCTGCCACCCCCTGTGCTCCCTGGCTCTTTCTCCTGCAGCCAGCAAGGAAGCATAACCTGGGCAGGTTTCTCTTTCTCTGCATTTTCCCATCCACCATCTCCCGCTTTCTACCTTTATCCAGTCCCCCTGCCCATATCCTCATATCAGGATCTCTTCCATATATTCATGCTCTGTACTGGCTCCTCAAAATACCCTGCATGACCCCCACCTCACCCACATTTCTGCCCAGATTCCCTGCTGCACAGCACATTCATGCTGGGTGGATCCCACCAGAAGCCCCCAGGAGACCTCCACCTCCAGCACAGCCTATGCAACCCCCAGGGCCAGGTGCAGTTTTGAAGCACAGTTTGCAAGGACAAGTTAACTCCAAGAGTTGTGGCAAACATCTAAAAAGGCTCCAAGCACATCTGCAGTTTCTTACACATATAACAAGACCAAACTTGGAGCAGCTTGTGCAGTGGTAGCAAAAGCACATCTCTGGTTACAAGTACTTCCCTGCAAGACACCCCTGCTCCAGACCTGTCTCCTTGCTCTGAAAACATGTGGTGGTCAGGCAGAACCTTTGGAGGAAAATGTGACAGCACTTGCAATATAGATAAATCACATCATCTTGTGCCACATTTTCAGAGAGAGAAGTCTTATTTTCCAAATAAATAGCAAAATAAATCAATCAGCTTGAGGCATACACCTGGCATAGGAAACTTTGTTCAAACAGTCATAGTCTGCCAAAATCACAGGAAAGCCCCAAGAGGATTTTATGATGGGGAATGCTGACCAGGCTTACAGTAGATGGTAGTATCAGCCCTGCATAAAATGAGTCCTCTAGTATGATACAGATATTCAGCAACCACCTCTAATGGGGGTTAAATCTTCTCCTCCTGGAGTCAAGATTTTCATCTCAAGCATTGTATTTACTTCAGTTAGAAAAATCCAGTGTTTGCTAATAATTAGGTCACCTTTGCCTTTTGTAGAGCTCAAACTTAACAAAAGCATTGTTACAATCTTCTTGTAAAGGGAAAATTGCTGTGACAGAAGTTGAGCAGGTGTCTCAAAGTAATGTTTTATAGCAGAGCTGCAGTGAGGATTAGGTTCTATTAGGACTGCTAGATTCTGTTGGCACCTTTAGATCAGCTCTCCTCACTATATGTACCTGCCTCCTTTACTTTTTTGCCTGCTCAACCTTAGACTCTCCATATCCTGCATTCCTGTCTTCCTCCCTCCTCTGAAACCTACATTTATTGTTATTATCAGGAACCTCAAAGATACACAGCTAAATGCTATTGCCAAGTACAGAATAAAATTGCTTCGACAGAGCCTTTAAGGTGGTTTTTTTTTTCTCACTCTCCGAATTTACTCTTTTTTTTTCCTTTTCCCACAATCCTAGTTTCAGGATTTTTCCAATCTGTCTTTCATCTTCTTTATCCTTTCTCTCCTCTGCTTCACCTATACAACATATTCTCCTCTACCTAGTTCGTTCCTGCTTGAAAACAGCTGAAGAAACATGGTTTCCATATTCTTCCCTAAGAAGTCTGGAGTATTTCCTAAGAAAAGTCAGTGTCTTAGCCCTTTCCCTTTTCTTGATATATATATCAGTTAATATTATCATTTCATGTATCATAATACATCATTTAATATATTTCCTTAACTTTATCCTGTCATTCCTACTTCTGCTTCTGGCTACACTAAGCTTTTTTTTCCCTAATCTTAGTCTACCTCTATTCATTGAGTATATAAATCACACCCTGACTCATTGTTCAACCAATCCACAGTACACACATACAGCTGTTTTACTCTTTCTTCGTATATCAGCTTTTCCAGACCATAGATAGAGTCATAGACTACAATTATGTCTTCTTCTTTGCCCTGTTTTTTCCAGCTTCTGCATATGTAATTCCCTTCATAATCCATCCCCTCCAAACTTGGCTAATGAGGCAAATAAAAGGCAAAGAGAATAAGAGATTCCCTGGAAAGAATTGTTTCTATCCGTCCTGTGGTTACTGGGGAATGATACGCGGATCTAAAGCAGCGGCATTGGGCAATTTCACACTCCATGTTCTCAATTTCATTTTGAGGCCAAAAGTTTAGGGTAGGGACAAATTTGAGTGTAATTAATTTAGATTTTGTGAGACAAGTTACTGCTTGGGGTTGTAATAAAGGACTGCTTGTCCAGATTGAAGAAACTAATCTCCTTGTCCAGCTGGGGATGGCACAAATTGATTTAAGACCTTTTTGTTGTTTTTTTCGTTTTGAAGAAAGGGGATGAGATAAAGATTACAAATAACTATTGGTCAGAGTTCATCAAGCTTCCAGATTTTCTTCAGGTAAGTGCTTACAGATTTGGAGATGTCTCTAAATATCATCAGTGTGAAAATCAATGTTAGAAATCTATCAAGAAAGAATTTTTTCACAAACGCCCAGGCCTAAGCTGGGTGGAAATCAACATTTTTTTCACAGAAACTTCAACAGTTCTATTTCCAGGTAGACAGTGGCAACATTGCATTTAAGCAATAGTAGTGACAAGCTTAATTCACCTTTTCTTTACCTGAGGTGGGTTGCAGAAGTTGCGTGCAGAGCTAGGGGAGGAAAGGTCTTCTGTCCCTCAGAAGAAAATATCACTATAACAACAGAAGAAAACTAACACTCTGTACTCCTGGAGGAAAAATCCCATGACCCAAAACAAAACAGCTTATAAACAGCTGCAGAAGACTGATGTAAAGGAATCAGACTTCACTTTTGTTTGATATTTGTTGCTTGAGACAACTTCTGCCATAGAAAGGCGCCCACACCTCTGTGCAGCCATCTTTCCCCTCAGCACTGCCCCTGCCCAGAAGCATCCCAGGGCACAAGTCTCACCAGGGTAGCAGGTTGTGTTCTTCCCAATTCTGTGACACTCAGACTCAGGTAACACCTTCAAGAATCAGATGTCCAAAGCTCAAGGAAAATATGAAATACATCCAGTATAAATTATTAGGAGGGGAACACCGATAGGGATATTTCATGGAAAGTTACACTTCCATAAGAATTTTCTTTTCTTTGTTTATTTAAAGAGGCTTTCTTGTTGATTTTAATCCATAAACCAAAAAGAAAGGAATCAACTCCACATTTTTCCTGTGACTCTTGAAAACAATACCCCAGAAAAAGTGAAGGTTTTGAAATGAAGTTCCTCTCAAGAAAGCTGAAGATGGAGTAGAGGAAGAACTTACAAATTTAAAAAACAAAACAAAAAAAAAAAAAAAGCACACTATTTTATTAGGATAATTAATAAAAGAAATTATACATTTCTTTGATGGCCATCTTATCATTGGAATAATACTAAAGGAGTACTTGAGGTCTTGTTTAGAAAATGAGAGTTCACATTTAAGGATTTAATCACCCTGGGGAGAGGTTAAACCTCTTAAAAGTTAATTTCCAGGTTTCCTGATATCTGAGGGGTTTTAAGTGCTGTAATTTGTTTGTAAAGTAATAAAAATAGTTCTAGGGAAATTCTCAGGTGTTAAAATTCCTAAAATATGCTGCCCTTTCTTTACATGAATTAAAGAAAATGTTATTATGTATGGGATGATTAGACACAGATGTAAATATAAATTACAGACCCACCTGGCTTTTTATTACATATGTAGACAAGGGAAAAACAACACTAGCATACAATACTGGCTTTTATTGTTTATGTCTCTGTGATTTACCTTTTATTCTCCTTCCTCAACCTTTGCAGAAGACTTGTAATTTGAGGACACATATTTAGTTCATTATTTGTGAGCTACAGAGAACTTTATTTTGGCAGCAAAAGGAAACAGAGGACCAAAAGCAAAAGAAATTTATTAATCATGTCCTTAATAAAATTTTTAAGAGCTTGGAGGGAAACTGCTGATTTTTTTTTATTTTATTTTGAAAAGCAAACTCATCTTTGCTAATCACTAGATTAGTTTAAGAAACATTTAAGCTATTACTATCATCAAATGCAGTTGCAGAAAGATGAAAACGCCTTGTGAAATTACATGAACTTCATATAAATTTGTTTTGGAGGAAAAAAGGGAAATTTTTCAGTGTCTGCCAATCAAAATGTGTTTTTTCTAAGCAGCATTTTGTTTAGAATTTATTTTACTTCATATAATCCATTCAAAGGGATCTTTAACTCTTTTTTATTTTCTTTTTTTTTTCTTAACTCAATTTCCTTTACACAAGGGCTTGAAAAATTTCAGATGTTATCCCTAATGGAAATGAAACAGATTTACACCCAAAAAATGAGGTTTTCATTCCCTATGCATCCCTATTACTTAACCTCTGAAAACCTGAGTGTGAAAGTGCTTTCCTTTTAATTACAGATGTTCTGCTTTCAGCAGCGCTGTCCCAGTGTCTTTGACTTTGTCCTGGTTTCAGTGTATCTAGGTGCTCAGTTTATCCAACTAGTTTTGGCTTCCCTGTACCTGCAGCATCACTTTGTTGCACCCTGGCCAACAGCTACTCTCCTTCCTTGGTGCTTTACCCCCACTGTCCAACTTTGGACTTGCTTTCCACCAAAATACCAAAGAAATTACTGCTGCAGCAGCATGGCCCAAACACAGCAACCTTTGGCATTGAAGAAGAGAAACGATGTATCTTGGAAATTTTACAGAAAACAAAAATAGAAGGGACAGGGATTTATGAAGTGGGGATAAAAAGGCAGAGAAAACACTGCGGCTTTGGTATAAATGGAAAAAAAGAACAAGGTAGTGGGAGAGAGTAAGAGAAAAGCCAGCTCCATGCTGTGCGAAGAAAAGGAAGGAGAATCTGGCCTAGAACAGATTTTAAATTTCTGGTTAGTTTTATGCAGCTTTTATACAAACTGTATTACTGGCACAGCCAAGTAATAGATCTCTCATTCCCACCATTTTATTTCCAGGATGCTAATGCACACTGCGTGTATCCCTGTGTGGGAAAGCCCTAGAGAAAATAGCAAGCGATGCAGAGACACAGAAGACTAATTTTCAACTGTGTAAACATAACCATCCTCTTCTTCTAATACTTTTTTCGTCATCTGCCTGTACACCACTGTGTTACTATAAAGCTGCACAGGACAAGAAACTCTGGGAAAATAACATGACTGAGGAGAAGTAATGAGGAACAATTGCAGCAAAAATGATGGCCAGCAGCTGTGCTATAAGAGAACCCAATTAATTTTCTGTTCTTACCTTGCCTGCATTCATTATCACCAAGTTGCCTTTTTCTGTCATTTTAAAACAAATAAATAGTTTATCTTTACAAAATGGACCAATCAGCCAAGTGGTCATTTTTTTAGGCAAGAAGCTAAATCTCTTCCAGCACAGTAAGTTTAAGTTTTGTAAATCAGAATAGCAATTCTCCCTTCCGTTGAGATACCTGTAAATGTACAGGTGTAAATGNTTTTTTTTTTTTTTTCCTTGACTGCCTCTTTTATTTCATAGCTCTGGGCAAAACTGATTTTAGGTAATATGGAAATGATAACAAAGAAAAGCCTAGTCCAGATTTCCAGTTTCAGGTTTGCAACCCAAGATATTGGTTTGTGCAATTATCTGAACTGAAGTTTGGTTTGCAGTCTTGAAGAGTTACTTTCACCATCAGTCTCCTAACACAGGACATCCTCCTACAATTGAATTTCTGCTTTCAAAACAATTGGGGAGAAACAAGAAATTATTTTAACACTGGAAGGCCAGCATATATGCTCTCTGGTCAAAAGTGCATTGCAGTCCTCTAGACAATAGAAACTAATGTTTAAAATCAGGAAACACAAAGCTGTTCAAGTCAGATCATTGCAGCAACATCAGGCAAACTGAAGGGACCAGCCAGCTTCCACAAGCAAAGTTTTTGGACTGCAGAAACCTAACACTGGTGGTGGTGCACCAGTGCACCGTTTATCTCTTCTCCATCTTACCTATTTTGGATTAAACACAGTTAACCAATAATCAATGCTATTTTCTTTCTAATCACAGGGCCTGGTGAGATGATGCTATTGCCCTAGTCCTTTTCAAACAATCAGCACCAAAATAAGGTGCTTTCTTAGAGGGTTGAAACAGTGTGAGTGCTTGTCTACCCTGTCCCAGAGCTACAGCCTTGCTCCCATGAGAGGAACTAATACGGGGTCTGTTGGACCCCCTTACCCATCGCTCCCAGGCCACCCAGCCACAACAAAAGGACTGCTGCACTTCACTCCATTTGGAGTCACTGTGAGCACTCTTAGCAAACTCACGGGACTGAACTGGCTATGGCAGAACTCTCACTCGGCAAAGTGGCCTCTCCAGAGCTCGAGTGAGGCACATCATGTGTCCCTGCTTACTGTTTTCCTGGAACTAAACCCAGATCACAGTGTGCACACAGATCATCTGGTCACATTCTTCTTATGCCAGATTAGTCAGAAATTAAAGGTAACACTCTGTAACAGGTAAGCAGATGGGATTAGAGACACAAGCACCAAGGATTTAAAACAGCAAAAACATGTAAATTTCTGTATACTTATTTTCCATAGAAAAAAGGTAAAACACAGGTAAAACAAACTATATAAACATTACTTACAAAATCTAATCAAATAAAATATTAAAAAATATAAGTTTGAACAAAATCAGGAAAAATAGATGTTACACTTTCAGCAACATACCTCCACCTGCTATGTCACATCTAGGGCAGGATTCATGGCATTTAACTTGAGGCATCATGAACACGTTGAGGTACAGCCCTCTTTCAGTAACCAGTCAGGAGACACAGGAGTGTCCCATGAGCGTTTCACTGCACCCCGAATTGGGTGGGGTACTGAGGTGATGCCTGCATTACCACTGATGCCTAAACCTCCAGGTGGTGCTTGCAAACTTCTAGATGAAGATTAACTGAGATAAAGCCAGTTTATAGTGCACATTATAAAATATTTCTGTCTTTATATACAGGACAAAACAAATTCAGGCTTGAAATCCTACTTTTTTTTCCTTTTTGCCTGCCCTTTTGTGTCTCAATTTACCAGTTGCATGGTACATTACAAAGCCCTTTTTACACATGACCCACATTTCCTTAAAGAACACTTACTAAACCCTCACTGAAGGTGAAACAGAATTTCACATGCTACTCCAGGAAAGATGGTTTGACTAGGGAGATTTTCTGCCTTAAACTCCAGTGAAGAGGGGCTTATCTGTCACACCAAGGCAGTAGTGTGTTCTAGCATTCCTTAGGTTTGCATTGGCACTACTGATCACAAACACATGGGGAGCATAACAAAGCTGTAAGTGCAGATCTGAACCTGTGAAATGCTGAGCAAGTTCAATCACAGCTGACTGCTGTGGGCGTTGAGGGGATGCTGAAAGAAGCAATCCATGCTTGCAGGATCAAACCTCAGCCACACAACTCATCTGCAAAGAACATGACTAAGAGTCACTAAAAGCAAAGCCTCTGTCAAGGCCCTCTATGGAATATAAATTGCTTAAGGACTTATCAGGCTAACTTCAGTATTTTTAGTAGAATTTCAGTATATTTACTCTCTACCATATTTTAATTCAAGTTATCAAATAAATATTATCCATTAAAGATTACATACCTGTGGATCAGAAGTAGCAAAGGTCAGCCTTTTCAAATTATTTTTCAAAGAAAACTTGGCCTTTCTTAAAACTGCAGATCTTTGTACATAACCTGCAAACCTCTTGTCTGAAAAACTACCGAGAATAAAAAAAGGTTGGTAAAACAGAAGTCTCCATTCATAAGGCTTCCACCTTTGAACTCCCTGTGGGCTGCCTGCCTGCCAGAACACTCTTTAGAAGCAAGCCAGTGGGGCACACAGGGCAGTGGCAGCTTTCTGCCTTTCCAAGGAGACATAGGGACAGGTAGAAAGAAAAATCTTTTCAAAATGCAACAGGACAAATTTTTCTTTGAATTACAGCAATGTAAATCTGATCTAATCCTGCCAAAGACAATGGGGTTGTGCTGGATTTACACCACAGCAATCTGAAATCAGAATTTGATCTGCCATGTTCAAAGTCACCAGGACTTTTCCCAGTGCTTAGGAGGTCTTCTGTCAGTAACTCTTACACTTGTTCAAAGATGTAAAATGTCACCCGAAGTGTGAAGTGCAGCACTTGAGCACTGCTTTCAACCCTTTTTTGGCCAGACATAGGTAGCCATGCAATGCAGCAGGCAGGATAGCATCAAGATGCAGCATTGCTGCCTGCCCTGGCCTCCAACTCAGAAAAGCTTCAATGTGGGTGGAATGGGGCAGTGTGACTTCAGCACATGTGCAACTATTCAAGGAGTGAGAGAAAAAAGGCCTGTGATTATTCAGTGACAATTTCCGTTTAAAGGCTGATACGAGAAAATAACACTGCATGCTAACTGTGTGTTATTTAGCAACTGAACTGTTGGCCAAAGAGTGAGAAAATAATTTGCTAGCACCTTCAATAGCCTGCACCAGATTATTTACTTGCAAGGTAAATCAAGCAGAATGTGCCTGGATTTCTCATCTCACTAGATCTCTTTCTGAGGAAAAGCTGCCATAGTAGCCAGGTCAATTCTCACCCTTCATTTGATTAGGCCTAATTCTGCCTAGTTAAATGTCTCAGACTCACTTAAGAGCCATCTGTAAAAGAAAAAAGACTGTCAACTTGTGTTCCTGTTTACTTCTTTGGGATGCACAAAGAATGGTCAAGAGGATCTTCTCAATAAAAGCCTTGACTGGCTTAAAGCCTGAAGGTAAAGGGACAGCCAGCTTCTCTCATGTGTTCCCACTGGCCAACACAGCTTGGAGGCCACTGTTAGCCACACTATCTGGCCAAATGCACATTCAGGTGTGAATTGCTGCATGTCCTGTTCTGAAAGGTGGAAGACTTGTATCAGGGTCCACCGGTACCATATGGAGGCTCTACTAAGAGTTATTAGCTGGCCAAAGATGCTACTCCCTCTCTGCATCTTTCTCTGTTCAAAAGCAGTAGCAGGATGGCTTGTTTGTGTAGTAATCCTTTAGAAGACTGGATAGGGTCTGGAAAAACAATGAAATGCCCATGACATGAAGGAATAAAGTAGTGCAGTGGAAAAAAGAAAGATTTAGCTGGACTGGTTCAGACTGGTTAGTCACTTTAGCTAGCACCTATTTAACTTCAGGAACTAATGAACACTTTATAGAGAGGATGGCTTTATTAAAGATTCAATTATATTCCAATTAAGATGTAAGTGCTGTATTAAGCGTCCCTGAAAATACCACAGTGTCCTCCAGCTACATGCAGGAAAAAAACCCAGGCTATGATCCCTGGCTCTTCTAAGGTAAAACACAGGCAAAAATAAAACCTTAAAAAAATTACAATTTCAGGGGCTCTTTACCCTTCTTAAAGAAGAAGAAAAGGGCTCGTTCTTTTGTGAGTCTCTTCTACCTGCTTCTTTCCCTCCTCAGTTTTTCTCTGTTGAAGGTAATTCCATATGATTAATAGGCTCTTCTCCATAGTGCTACACACAGTTAGCTCTTTTGATCTGTCTTTGAATCTGAAGCTGTCTAATCCCCCAAGCCTTCGGCCCTGTGAGACACCACCTGATGATCACAGAATAAAATACTTCGCTTTGTTTTAAATTTGCATCCACAGGTCTGCAATAAAAGGAAGCTCGTTTAAATTTACCTTATCTGCCATGATCATAGAGGAGCCTCCATGGATTCCTAGGATGGGAGTGAGGGTCTGGGCAGAGATGAAGTCCAGGATCTGGGCAATGGCTTCCTGGTCTGTATCATCAGCAAATACCACCCCTTGAATCTTCCGGTCAGACATGAGGTCACAGATGCGGGTGATGATGCTCTTGGGATCTGTCTCATTCATGGCCACCAGCTCCACCCGAGGCACCACTGAGAGGTGGTGGAAGTCATCTTTCTCGTGGGCATCTTTGATGGCCACTTCGTCTGAGGTTCCCACCAGGATGACTGCAATGCCAATGCTCGGGTGGCTTTTCTGGGCATGGGCCCCGCTCCCTGTTGTTGCAAGGACTGCCAGCACCAGCCAAAACCTTGGAGAGTAGCACTCCACCCTGGGCCTCATCTTCAGCTCTTACACTCCCTGAGCAAGGAAGAAAAAAGGGGGAAAATAAAACAAAGTGATTAATTGACAAGTCAATCATGCATTCAGCCTTCAAGATAGATGCATTGATCTCACTCAGCCACTAGCTCTCCTCCCAACAACCCCTCTACTCACATGCCTAGCCCTTTGGCTACATTCAGGGCACTGTTAAAGTTGGGGGGTCAGACCAGTCCTGCCTCTACTTCAGAGTCTGGCATCACTTAAGAGAATGGCTGTCAGCAGAAGATAGGTTCATGTCATCTCTCAGGTCCCGTGTCACTCTGAGACCCAAGTTAAAAGTGATAGAGAATTGTCTTTTGACAGCTGATCAGCTGCCTTTTTGAAATTAATCACTTTTGTCAAGCCCGTATCTGAGTGCTCACCCTCAACACAAAGGAACGACTGGTGCTTGTGATCAGTTTGGACTTGTGCTGGACGTATAGGCAGGGAGACTGAGAAGACCAGGCAGATTTTATTTCCTTTTCCTTTCTCAGCACAGTCCCTCCAGAAGAAAGTGAGGACAAATGGGCAAGGTCATTGGTTGTATATGTACGTGTGTATCCATTGCATACACACCAGGACACACACAGCTCCAATGTGTAGTACAGTCAGTCATATGCTTTCCACCAATACAGGATTCTATTTTTTTTTTAAGCTAGGAATTCAAAATTTCCCAGTGGTCATGGCCTAAACTGAATCAGGATCCTACAAGTTCATATGACAGCTGTATTTGCAAAGAAGTAGAAATGCCAACAGAGCTTACAATGGTTCACCCTCAGCTACTACAGCCAGGCATGTTACATCAATCCTCTCCCTGAGCATGTCCACTTTATTTTGTAATCACAACACTAGAAATGAAAAAAAAACCTGATGAGGTCATCTCTCGAGCCCCTTCCTGAGGGGGACAGCTCCCTGCAGGACTATTCCTCACTCTTTCTTTATTCAGTCACGTTTTAATAATAGTTCACATTTCCACAGTACTTTTCATCCTCAAGGCACTCTACAAAAATTAATCAGCTAATTCTTACAGAACCCATGCAGTGTAAATATCAGAGACAACAGAGCAGTGTCCCTCCATATGACTACAAGATCAGTGGGAGGTAGCACTGCTTGGTGTGCCCACTGATGCCACAGTGCCCCACTAATGTCCCAAGGAGATTTCAGGCATTTCAAACTAAAGAAAACTTTCCCTCAACACAGCAGGTCCTGCTCAGCTATTTATTCCTATAATTCTGTTCTTCAGCAACCAGACATACACTTGAACACTTGAAATAAATACACCAGCCCTGCACCTCTTTGTGCTACACCTCTGATCTTGGGTATCCAAGAATGGAACCCTTCCATATTGTTCATTGCTGTCAAATTGACAGAAAGCCACAGCAGCAGGGAAAATGCTGGCAAAACTTTGCGGAAGCAGGAAGTCCAAAAACAACCCTGGCTGATACCAGCCACCCACAAGGAAAAGGCCCAAGAGGCTCCATCTTGCCCTGCCCAGGAGAACACAGGCTCCACACCTGCTCTCTTATTGCCATGCTAAGCAGAGAAGATGTATCCTGCATTGAGATTACCAGATAAATAAGCAGATAATAAAATAGATTATAAATATGCACTGGAGAAACCAAATCCACTTAAGAAGCTGAAAGGGACTGCAAGTGTGAAACGCCAATCGATTCTAAACTCTCTGAAGGATTCACTTTCTGAGAGATGCTTACAAGGAGAACCAAGAGACTTAGAGAGTTTGGCAAAATGAACAGTTAACTTCATTCCAGAATGACAGTTATTCTCCA
Organism: Cisticola juncidis; assembly: GCA_013400215.1. Lineage (NCBI taxonomy): Eukaryota > Metazoa > Chordata > Aves > Passeriformes > Cisticolidae > Cisticola > Cisticola juncidis. The sequence continues at coordinate 73,259 of VXBR01010275.1, read as the reverse complement.
ATTACGCGTCACTAAATTAGATTCCTTCACAGTGAAATGCAGTCCCCATTTTTGCAATGCTTTATTAACTTTAATGCGCTCTATATGCTGTCTGTCTCTCACCCTCTTTCTCACTCACTTAAATGCTATATTTGTTCTCTTAAAATACATCTCCTGCGGTCCTTCTGCATCATACAGTATATTATGCTTGGTTAGGCAATGGCTAGTTGTGATGCCCCGGGATGAGAGTGTAGGTTTTTCCAGCCCCTTTCCCACCAGGAATAATTTACAGGGCCTCCCAACCCAGGGCTCTGATAACATTCAAGGAAGAGCTATACGCGCAGTCATGACAGCTCTCAGCCTTCACACCCAAGCACATGCTTCTCCTAGTGGGAAAAATGGCAGCCAAGAAACTCATTCCCTACACTTCACCTGCATCAAAGCAAATAAATCTCTAGCATTTACCTCCAAGAAGGAGAAGAGGGCCCAGATCCTGAAGAGCACATAGGTGCAAATCTGTTGGGTGTCTATGCCTCACTCGGGCAGATTTTTCCATTCAACACAAGATGGAGTTATCTGCACAGTTCCAGGTCCTCAGGCTTTGGCCAAACATGGAGGGAGCAGCCAGGGCTAGCAAGGAGCTAATTCAAAGAGGAGGTTGTCTGTGGCTCGGTAGCCAACCTGCCATCTACAGTTTGGATCCTCTGCCATAAGCCCTCTCTGGATCAGGCAGTGCTTAGGTAGCCTGTGTTGTACCAGCCAAGACATCTCTCACGCCATCTCTCACTCACACGTAACACATCTGTCATGCTCATAATGTCTTTCAGGTGCTCCATGGGCAGTCTGTGTGCCAGACAGCAGTGTTTTTCTAAGGGAATAGCAGGTACCAGGTCAAGACTGGGCTCCCTCGTAGGATGGGAGCTGGGGATGTGATAAGACAGGAGAACATCAATAAATCCCACCCAGCCAAGGGCTGAGTGTGGTTTTCACCATTCAGCTCCCACAAGGCATCTTAGGGGGAGCTGCTCAAAGACTAAATCAGGGATGCTCATGGTGTTACAAATCCTTTTCCTCCTTGGGGATGACTTGTGTTCACATTAGTAGCCACTCTTCACGCATCTGCTCACATGCATGTGCTAGCTGTCAGAGAAAGGGACAGACTTCCCAACAGTAACTTCACCTGTCTTTCCTCCTCTGGTCTGGCTCACTGCAGGCTCCTTTTGAATGTGTGCTAGTAGAGACAAGGCAGGTGTGAACCACCACAGACTTATCAGAACTACTGTGAAAATATGTTTCTGCCTACAGAGTGACAAGTTTTGTCCATAATTACTACAGTGTTCAAGTGCAAACATTCAAGGTACTCAATCAAGGCAGCACAGAGACCTCCTTCTAAGTACATTCCTGTTTCCAGTGAAAAGGGGGGGATAGAGAAATTCTAGCACCAAGAAATTCATAAGCACCTGACAAGGCTACAGCTGTACAGCAGGGTATTTACCCTTTGCCATTTCAAGCCATTTGAATAATTTTACAGTATAATTTTACCAGTCAAGAATTATTATAAAAACATGCAAGTATATTTTATTACCAAGTACTACACATGAGCAGGATTTTCCTTTAGAGGTGGTGTGGGGCAACACAGTGTTTGAAGTATTTTCTGTGATTATGGCACTCCAAAACAATTTACAAAATCCCAAACTTCAGACTGGTATGAAAAATCCTTTAGACATTACTGCACACTTTTAAATTGTCTCTGACTCCCTAGAAAATAATATATAGTAGGACCATCAGATGAAGTGGTTTTACAGATGCATCTATATTTAGGTATAAACATGCCAGTAAAATCATTATACCTCTATAATCTTTTACTTACCAATAAAACATATCCACCATTGTAGAGGAATGCAGCGTGTACTTACCGCAGAGCAATGTTACACAAGCACTTTCAAAATGGGAAGTGAAAGCTAACATCTCCAATTGAAAATGCAAGAGGAATGTAGGTAGTCAGACAGTAATTATTCTGATTGGAATTTAGCCAGGACCAAAGGTTAGATTGCTTAAAAATATCATGAGAACCTTACTTGACACTGCACTTTTATGTGGATCAGACCTAAGATAAGTATTAATAGAAACTTATTAGGCGGCACAGGCAAAATACAGCTCAACATTAAGAGATATTTCTGGATGATATTTCAAAATACAAAAAGTACATAAATAGGTCACTGTGCATTCAACCAGGCTAACTGTAAACAGACTACTACTCCAGCAGTGTACAGTAAAGCCAGGCCATCTCCAGGTCCAGTAAAGAAACTGAGGCAGGAAAAGGGCTGGTCACAGGTTTTTGGGGATAATTATGTTGTGTGCTGGCTCCTGTTACAATTGTGCCTTCTCGGTAGCCTTGCACAATAACCCCTAGGAAGGATGTTTGCAGGCTCCCCAAACCCAACCTCCAAGCTCAAGATAGCAAGAGGAAATGAAGTCATGTAATACTGTAGTTCCAGACAAAAAGCTGTCTTGAAGGCAGCTTTCCTAACTAAGAGGAAGACAATGCTTGGGACAGGAGCCCCCATCAAAGGGAACTTCACAGGGATATTGGCTCAATATGAGAGAATGAAAAGCCTACCTCCAGTCTGCCCCTCCTATGCTTCATTGGAGGGCCACAAGGAAGTTCCCATCCCAGTCTTTCCTGTGCTCTGGTCACTGAGAGCTCTGATGCTCTAAGCGCCGTTTAGACTTCAAGCCAAGAATCTGAACTCAACAGCTATTTTTTTATCTGTACCAACTGCAATGTTAATTCCTAATCCTATTCTCATCACTAGCCTAATTCCAGGCCTCACCACTATCACTACCCTCAGTCCCATTACTACCTAAAGACAGATGTCCTGCCAGACCCAGTGTGAGACATCAGCATTACCCTTTGACATTTGCTCATCTTTGACAGCACCTTAATTCACACTGCCTTCATTCCTCTGACAGTTTGAACAGTATCAGACAATGAACCCAAAAGCAATCCGTATGTTTTGGGATCTAGTTGGAGGTAGGAAGAAACCAAACTCACCTGTGAAATAGTTTACAAACTTCAAAAGTGCTTTGGGGCTAATATCCAACACACCACCAGAGAACAAGTGCACTAGAAGAAGCTGTAGGGTAGTCAGCATTGCACTAGATAACTACTGAGTGTCACACAAGGAAATACAAGTATGTCCAGATCAAAGAAGAACATTTCCTGTATTTACCAATGACAGAATACTGGTGACATTTTGATCTTTTTGTCTACTATCTGCCTCATGGGCAAACTGGAGGAGCTAACAAGACTCACGCAAAAAAAAAAAAATAAAACCAGGACAGACTGGAACCTGTCAGCTGTTACTCCTAAGAGCTGGGGGTTCAAGCTATAAATCACACAATTTATACCTAAGTTTCTCCATCTCTCTGATTTTTGAAGACCCAGGTTTCAGCTTAGGACATGCTCCCAATTCCATGATTACTCTGCAATGTAGACATGCTGCATATTGCATATCTCTGAAGAGGTATTCATCTTATTCTAACACTGCTGTAACTATTATCCTACCACACCTTCAGCCCAGGCTACTTGTACATTGACAACTCCTGAGCTGCTATTTCACGTATTACTGCTTACTACTTAGGTGACATAAGTGACCATAAATCTTTTTCTGGCTCACAGCCCTGTTGTTCCAGGAATTTTGTCAACAGACACAAAGAAGAGGAGGATGGATCTGCGGCATGTGTCTTGAAAGCATCTGCACACTTCAGAATTAATGATGCTGCAGGAAAATCTCTATAGATTCAGAGTAGAAAGAAGGCTGAGACTAGAGACAATGGTAAGCATCATACTCAATGGTGAATGAAGCAATCCAGCACCTGGACCAAAAGGTGCACTAAGTAAAGGGTCACAGTCCTCCAAGGGCATTTCAGTAGTTTCAGATGAAAACTGATATAGTTTAGTTTGTTTTAGCTTTGGACATCACTTATCATTCTGAGCTATAAATGCTCCTACGACAGTGGCAGAAACATTCCTCCAAGGTGTTTTGGACAGATCTTCTTTCTATTCTTCACAACCACTCCCTCTCCATTATGTGCCTTTGTCCATGCCTATAACATCCTGCTGATCCATTTCTATCTAACATAAAAAATGTTTCCAATTTTCCCTTATTTCTCCCAAGTCAGCCTTTTTCTTTTGGGGGATGCATCACACATCCCCATCCAAAGCCTTCAAAGCCCTTGGAGCTCCCTCGTTACCTCACTGTTAGCTCTCTTTCAATAGACACTGGATGGAAAATAGCACATATGTTTACTTCTATTCTCTATTTATTTTCTTCAGAGCTGTTTTTTCTTTATTAAACCAGGCACAAAGTCCTCCCTGACTTGGGCAGTGCCAGATACATGAGAGGTTAGTTTGCCTCTGTCTATCCAAAAGGTGTATGCAAGAATAGGGTGGAAAACTGCTTTGCCTCCCCCACACCACGCAAAGAAGAGCAATTCTCTCCCTGTACTTAAGGCAGTACAAAAAATGCTTTGATCATCAATTAGACCCATATCATTCCCAAAAGATGAAGAACTATGTCTCATTATTTTAAGTTTGCCCAAGGGTAAGTTCCCAGTGTCCTTTCCACTTCCTCCCACCCACGTATTTTACATATCATGGGTGATAGCTTATACAGCCACAGCCTGCAACCTTCTGTTGTGACCAACATCAAATGATTCATAGAAATCAAAAGTTAAAATCCTCTCCTTAATAGCCTTGCCCTTCCCCCACTCACTTCAGGATTACTGTCTACAGCACCTGCTTTAGCACACTACCTGATCTGAAACAACTCAAACAATAAGATTACCACTGCTAGGAGATGGTTCACATTTTGAAACATATCCCTAAACCCAGCCTGAATTTTCTCTTTGCTCAGCTATCCTGTAACTTAAATAATACCTTCTTCATTCAGCCTAAACCATTTCTCCCTCTCAACTCACCATGTCCACCGTGAAAATGCTTGTAGGTAGTGATCTGATCACCCCTTGAGACTTGCCTCTGCTGCAGCAAAAATTCAGCTGTGTTTATTGCTCCTCATAATTTGAGTCCCCATTAGGATGAGTGAGGGATAATGAAGGAAATGGCGGGGTGAGGGAGCAAAGGAGCAGATCTGACCTGCTTACCAAGACTGGCACACACATGAATAGCTGCAGGACTCAGTGTCACACACAAAAAAGCCATTAAGAGAGACAGCAGGTCAGTCTGGCATTGCCCAGTGCCAACTTCTAAATGCCAGAGCAGAGAGGCTTGGCACAGCCACCCCTCTCTGCAAGCCTGGCTTGTGGAGCAAGGCTAGAGGCACTATTCCCCTGCCAGGATCTCACCCTTCCCCCAGCATACCGCTTAGAGAAGTTTAGAAGGTTGAGACAGGTCCTCCCTGCCAGACTGAAATATCCTCACCACCTGGAGGGTTCGGTTGCCACAGCTGTCACTCCATGCATGTGTATGCTCTGCTTGAAACAAGGCATTTCAAAGCTTACGAGGCATACACCATTTCCCACCTGCAACCGTTGTCTGCCCCACCTCAGAACTGAATCTTGGCTCAGAGCAAGACCATCCAAATCAAAGGACATGCTGCTGCATCCCTCTAGAGGATTTCAGCATGGTTGAAAACAGCTTTGCCTCCTGAAGTGCAAGGCTCAGTCTGAACAGGCAGCAAAATGCTGAGCAGAGCAACATCGGGTTTGCCTCTTAAATAGACTTGAAACCCCTTGAAAATCCATTGGACAATCCCGTCCTTTGTTTCTTAATTCTCCACTTCCAGTTTTCATTTCCAAGCAGGAATCAACAGCACATTAATAACATGAGGATATTAAAGACCTCAATTTCCAAAAGCTAGGGATTTAAATACCTCCAATTCATTAATAACCATGAGAAACGCACATTTAACTTCACTTGGATGGTTTGAAAAAGCACATCCTTGGCATTTCTTATTATTTGATGTATTAATTTGAGGTTTTCTATTCAACTTTAATCAACTCTGCATTTTGTGCTTTGACAGATTGATACAATGCATTTCAAAATTTAAAAAACAACAAGAATTTTAATTTCTAAGGGTGGAAGGACATTCCTATTTCCCACACTCTCGCATGCACCTCACTCAGTACCTGCTCATTCCCTGCATCATTTCCTTGGAGGGAAAATACAGAGCAGGTAAAGAGAGTCTGCACTGGCTCTTGAAGGCAGCTGCCAAATTCCACACCAGTTCCAAGATCCCCATTACTCAAAGTCTCACATCAAGAGACAGTGTTAAATTATTTGGGTGCCAGATGTAAACAGTGTAAAAGCCAATTCAGAACCATTTTTTAAAAACATACCATAATCAGGAAAAAAAAAATCCATTTTTAGGCCAAAATTGAGTGATTCCTTCTTCTACAAGTCAGAGAATTCTAGAAAAGGTATCTGAGTCAGAGGGAGACAGCCTCAAACTACACTTGAACTTTGGAAACGATCATCCTGTGCTGCCTATCTTCTCACATATAATGTATGACATGGGCTACAGTTTTAAAACATAAAGCTGCCCCTCCCTTAAGAAAGATCTTCATGGGTGCACATTTCAGTTTTGGAACCCATGCAGCAGGGACAAGGTAGAAGAAAATATGCAGCATCTTTGCTCATGATGGCACTGCTACAGCAAATCTGAAACAGCCCTAAAGTGGAGTGCCAGGGTTCACCAGGCCTGTTCAGTTTCTTATGAAAGCGTTACAGAGAGAAGAAATGGCAGAGAAGGTGACTAAATGCCTGAATCACCAAGATGTGATAAGGACAAAAGAGCTGCTAAGTGGAAGTAGTGGGGTGGAGAGAGACATGCATCCTGTGAGCTGGTCCAGGACAAAGCTGCAGTGCTACAGACTCGGATGGGCCACATTTCACAACCCGCCAGCATCCCTCAGGAGCCTCATGGTGTCTTGTTCTCCACTGCTATGTGGCATTTTGGAAAGTGAGGTTTAGTCACCAAGGGACTCTGTGATAGTGCCAACCTTGTTTGTTAAATAAGACAGAGAATTAATCTGGAAGTGAAAGGGACTGAGATCATGGGTTTGGCATGTAAAAAGAGGCATAACTTGGCCACTGAAGCCAAGAAGAGTCAAAGGCAGATTCTGGTTAGGCCACTAGAAATGATAGAGGAATATCCAGAACACGATGTTTTGAATCTCCTACCTTGTAATTGCTTGTCTGTTGATCCTTCCCTTCTCCTCGCTCTGATCCTTAGTAAATGATTTTTGTGTTCCTGTTTCATTACTTATTGAAAAATAAAACTAAATCTACCCAGGAGAAATAAGGGAAGACAAATGTGTGACACCTAAAAGGGTGCCATTCAAGATATTTGGAGTTGTACACTCCTTATCCAGAAGCATCCCAAAAAAACACTTATCCCTTTAGAAAAAACTTGACCCTTACAATTAACACTAAACCCGGGATAACTGGAGAACTGATAACTGTAAATCAGAAAAATTTTTGGTAGTGTCATTTTTCTTCTCCTTTTCCTCTTTCCTCTTTCTTCTTCCAACTCAAGTCTCTTCTCTTTCCCTAACTTTCTGAGTTCCATGACCAGTAAGGGACCAGCCATCAAGCAGCTGGATACAATATGCTTTCACAGTACATTAGTGCTGTGCACCAGACCATGCTGTGCCTGCAATTGTATGACAGGTCAGGGCCATTTCATCTTACTGAGAACTTCAATCAACAGTGTCCAGAAAGCTCTCCTGCTTGGAGGGACCCAGACCAGCAGCCATTGGCCTCTCCCACTGCTCAGCACTCAGTCATATTTACAGAGCTGCAGTGACAGAAAGATACACAGGCAAAGCCATGTATAGACTACAGCTCATCACTGGCTATTGATGCTTCGGGGACAGGGATAGGAAGACCAAATCCAGTGCAAACAGACCAGATTTGGCTCAGCTGAATGCCATTTCCATGCATTTTTTTTCTCTGCTCTTTGTTTTCTCCAGCCTCTCAAATTCATTGATGCTGGCTACTTTAGGGACCTTTCCCCGTAGCTCATTCAACTATTCATTCCTCCTCATGCTGGTGAATGCATGCGAGGAGGTACCAGACCATGTCAACTCCCAGCCCAGCTCCACCACTGACTTCATCATGCTGCAGTTCAGCTCCCTTGGACACATCTCCTTTACACAAAAGTCATTATAGCTTACATTTGCAGCAGTAAAAAGAAGTATTAGTAGCAAGAGTAAGAGATAAGATGACTAGAATGTGTTAATTGTCACAATAGTGAATACCAGTAAATAAAAATCAATACTATGTACGAACCGTAGACCTGGCTCACTTATGCTTTAAGATTGGTTTAGTTTTAAAATATCATGAGGGTTTATCAAATTAAAAAAAAAATCCAGTTTTTCAGTATTCCCCATCAACTTCCTTTAAGCTACAGTGTATGTCCTACCCTACACCCTTCTCAGCTTTCTCCATCCATCATTTCTCTCCAATCTATTTTTTGTTCTTCATGGCTTCATTTCTCACTTTAAGCACTGTCATATTTTCGGTCCATCCTTGTTACCTCTCAGCTCACTTTTGTTCACACCATTCATTGTGTGGGTTTAAATCTTAAAAGCACGAAGGGAACAAACCACAAGTTAAGTCTTGTTCTAATCTTTCATATTACCATCTAAAAGCAATAAGCGTTTTCTGAAAGTGTAAATGCCATTGTTTTCTTTCTCATCATTTGCCTTACTCTCCTCATCAGAAAGGAGGAGATGTATCTTCTCTGATTCTTAGAGTTACAATGTTTAATTATTTATGGTATTTGAGGTACTTTTGACTCTCAAGCAATAGAAGCTACAAGAATTGAGATTATTATTACTGCTTTCCATTGCACTTACCCAAAGGTAGCAATGTCTTCCTGTGATATCATACCCAACTTTACTCACAGGATCCCAAGAGAATGTATTAAAACTTGTATGTCCAAGATCTTGAGGACAATAAATCCTAGTTTAGCTAGGAGCAGGGAGAAAGGAAATCCTGTAATACCACAAATACTTGGCAGCTGCTAAGCTAATTCCCGATACTCAATATAGACTTTGCCACATTGACTCAAATTGCAAAACACTGTATCTGGAGTTTTTGATGAAACATGTGGGCAACTGCAGGTTTGTTAAGTTTATGCTCACAAAAAAATATCTAAACTCATGACATATTTCACCTAGTCCCAAGCAGCTTCCTTGCTGGCAAGGAAGAGCAAGAGCAATGGCAGGAGAGGCAGAGCTGCAATGGGCAGCCAGCCTTCAGCACCTGGGGTGGAGCTGCATCTCTTCTTAGCACCAGGGCTCATCCTCCAGGCAGCTTTAAACCAGACCTAGAAAATTCCTGTTTCATCAAGAGATCTTCCCTGAAGGTCTGACACAGATCCAGGAGGTCTGGGTCCAGCAGCTCATGGACAGTGAAAATGTTAAGCCCAGTTCCATTTCAATTCACTTGCAGAAACTCAAGAAGGAGATCTCCTAGGCATGGGTCTCCAAAACGGAGAGCTCGGCTTTAAACTGATCTGGGGGAAGGTGGGCAGACCAGAGTCATCGGGCTTTACAGTATGGACAAAAAATCTTGGGAGCTCTGGTTCATTCCCAAACAAAATCCAGGGGACTCGAGACCCCAAGAGTCCTGTCTGGGGCTTCAGTGTTAGAGGCACCGGAAATCTGGGATTCAACAAGAAGTCCTCAAATGTAATTTCTAGGCCCCATGCCCTTAGACCAGACCATGAGTTACAGCGGCCCACAGCTAAAAGCTCTGGAAGCCAGGGGGAAGAAATACAGCTGTGACAAATTCACCACAGTTAGTGACTCTCACAGGTACCTCTGAACTTGCAGTATCCCAGTGATTGCAGGGAAATGGAGGGAATTTTGACATTAATTTTGGACTAAAAATGTTTCTGCCTCTGAAGGTACTCTCCCTGCCTGGAAAAGCTTCTTGCATCCTGAAGGCTTGTGATTCTGTCAGTCTTCACAAACTGCACTGCACTGTGCCCCTCTCACCTGGGGAGAACACAGAGGGGTTTGAGGGGTTCTGAAAGCCACAGTGTAGTTGTTGTTATTGACAAATTTACAGAGAGAGACTGCTCTGCTTTTGGTGTTTTTTTCGACTGAGCAGGGGCAAATGATGACAGCAGGAGTAGTCCTGGAGTCGAGAAGAGATGTCGACCCTGACTCAGTTTCTCAAACAGTTCCCACCATTTCCTGGGTTACACTGCCATAGAGCAATGTTGAAAGACTAGTGCATTTCCACTGCAGAATTAATTATAAGGTTAAATAGGTATATGTATTTTTTACATGCACATACATGGTATATATTTGTTTATATATAAATATAAAGGGTTTGTTATTATTGTGCATTTTTTTTATAAATTTAGAGGGTATATATGTACTCCATCTCATCTTGAACCAAGAGATACATCTGCATTTCTTTCAAAGTGGAACATAGACAGAGAAGCTGAGAGAAGCAGCCCTTTCCTGTCAGACCTGGAATGGCACCAGTTTTCAAACACATAAATCCATGTATTCCTGAAAATGGGAAAACCCAAAACCATCCTGGGGCAGAAAAGGTGGAGACAACATTCAAGTTGCATCCTTTTTACATCTAGGATGGCCCTTGAAGGAAAACAGCTTCTAAGTTAGAAAATCAAATATTACTGCTACACCGGGGGCAGCACCCAATACAAAGCAGCTTTTCTCCATCCCAAAAGTTGTTTCTGGGTTAGAAGAAGAGGCACCACGCAGACAGTAGGTGGGGGTTTGATGGATATAGTGTCAGGGCTGTCTTAACACTGCCTATCTTGAGCATCTGCAATAGCACTGAGGTGCCAGTCCTGCCTTCTGAGGGACTTTTATACAACTCTGAGTTTATAGTGGCAAATAACCATCATATTAAAGCAGTCAGCAATGGTCTTTACCTAGGTCTGACACTTGTTTGTATATGGCAGTACCAACATTGACATCCTGAATAGCCGAAGATTATATGCTGCAAATATTACCCATCCCCAAAATGATGTAGCTAAAGCAAACCCAGTTGTCTATATGAACTGCCTCTCCTGGTGCATTGAGCACACCACTCATCCCCCTCTAACTTCCTGGGACTACACTAACTTTGGGGTTTTCATGTTTCATCTGCTCAGCATAGCTTTAATTCTTCTCCAGGCCAGGTCTAGGCTACAGTGAAGTGAACTTCATCTCCATGGCGTCCCCAGTTTCAAATAAAAATCAATTTTAAATATCAGCCCTTAGACACCATCCTTGCTTCCTGCAAAACCTCTCTGACACAGTCCTGTTCAGGATGACACTGTGGCAGGACCTTGTTTCCAAGCCAGGAGGCATTTCTGCATGCATCTGTGTCAATTGTTGTATTTATGAGGTGCCAAGTATATTAAAATTCTCAGAGGCCTTTGCACTATTCATTTCCACTACCACTGTGCCAGAGGGGTGTAAAGCCCCTTTGATCTGACATGGCAGCATCTCAAACCTACTTTGTGCAGGTGCTAGCACCTTTGTGAGGCACTGCATACCACAGGAGGGGGTTCATGATCTAAATGCAGAGCATACATCCAGAGAGAAGCCTCTTGCCACACTCCTAGGGATATTTCTCTCAGGGGAGAAGGGGAAAAGCTGTAACAAATAAGACATTTATGCATTATTAACTGACTACACCATTCGTTTTGCTCTGGGATCCCCTTCCTCTTGTTTATACTTTGTCTTCAGAGCCTGTGAAGCTTCAGGGACTTTTCACCTCCTTGACCATATTCCTAGCCCTTTCACCATCCAGAGTTCCGGGGTACTTCAAGCAAGACAAAAAACAATACTCACTTATCATTCCTTCTTTTCTAATTAAAGAAATCAGAGGACCCAAACAAACCACAGCTGAGCTCCCAGCCCTGGAGCTGAAGTGAGTCGGTGGGCAAGTTGTGCAGTCCTTCCAGGTGATTCATCTACCCAGGCTGGCCTGGCATGCAGCTGAGGAACCATCCTCTCCAGATCATGTACCTTCCAACTTCCCACTGCTAAATTTTTTATTTATATATAAAATGCAATTGCCTAAAAGCACATATTAAAAAAAAAAAAAAAAAAAAAAAAAAAAAAAAAAAAAAAAAAACCAAAAAAAAAAAAACCACACACCACCACCTCAAACCCAAAATATCAGATACCCAGACACTAGGGAAAGAAAAAGCACTCAGGCAGTGCATCAATTCCCAAAGGGTTTGAGTTACTGCCAAGATGACATCTGTAGGGAAATAAGCCACCAGATGCAGGGAATGGACTACAGGTGCCCAGAGCAATGGGGAGGGGAGGGAGGAAAAAAAAAGAAGGAATGAGAGAGAGAAATAAATCGAGAAATTAAGCAGCTTGGTTTGTTCATCACTAGCTATTCTGCTTTACAAAATTTACAGGCATTTTCCTCTCCCTATCTCTGCTGAAGCAGTTTTCCAAATGCCCCAGTACCTGCTTCAAACCATCCAGCTTGCCATACCCCAGCCCAGCAGATTCTCAGTCAAAAAGGTTTCACTGGCCCTTGGATCAGAGAAGAAGAAAAGCTGTCTCCTCTAGTTACTGCAATCTATGGGCTCTCTCACTTCTTCCCTCTGCCTAGAAGGTCCCCAGTCCACACATAAAGAAAAAATAATCTCACACATATTCCAGCTTTCAAAGCAGGACATCTTCCCAAGCATTCCTTTGGTAGCGTTGGTCCTGTCTCCCTCGTGCCTTTAAGCCCACTGGTGTGAAGAGGGGATATGCCCCATGCCAAAAGAAATGTGAAGAGGATAAGGCTTCACCAGATGGCTTTGGACTTGTCACAGCAGGGAGAGAAACATGCCTGAAAAGTCTGGTCCTGGCACTAACCATCATCTCCTGGACTGGTAGTGCAGGACAGCTGGAGGAGCTGGGGCTGAATACCAGATGTGAGATGACAGAAATGTGGAGCAGCAGTCACACGGCTAACATGGAGGCAGTAAGAACCACAGGCTCCCTCTGGGACTGCAATAACATGTTCAGCAGACAACACATTTAGAGCAAGAGCAGTGGAAAAGATGCACATACCAGAGAATCAAGGGAGCAGGGTAATGAAGAGTCAAACCATCTGACCATAGCTTACAATGAACAGCATTACAGTCAGACAAGCAGTGCATGAAAGAAGGGCAAAGTCTAGGGAAGATTCTGCAGCATAAAACATGAAGCACGCCTACAGAGCTCACTTGCCCAGAAGACTTTACTGTCCACAACCCAGCATCAGCCCAGAATGACCACTAGTGGCAGTTCTAATCCTTGTTTCCCAGGGCCTCTCTAAAGGCCCAGCTCCTTAGACATAAGGCCTCAGATGACCACCAGACAACTGTACTTTGTACATGTGAAATCTTTGTACCAGTGAAACCTGTACCTGTTGTCCAGCACCTGAAAGGAGCAATTGTCTTTTCCCTACTCTTTGCTGTGTTCCAGGAGACAATCCTCTGCCATTACAGATAATACCATCTGATGCTGAAACCTCACCTAGAGATACCCCTTTTGTTTTTTATAACCTTCATCAGATTTTTGGTTTTGATGGGTCCCATCCCAGCACCAGGGTGTCAGCCAGACATCAGCAGAGCTGACACAGAACTCTGCTGCAAGCAGACAACGGGTGGGACAACAGGATCCCATGGGAATGGATGTGACCACACTTTCAGTTGGATGACTGAGACCATGTACCCTTTTCTTACAAAAGTTGCAGTCACAAGGGGACCAAAAGGAAAAGGACTACCCCGTAGTGAGGGTCTCAGAGAAACCAGCAGATATGCTAAGAGTAAAGCAGATAGCTCTTGCAGATAGAGCTGCATCATAAGAGAGAGAAATGACCGAGATGCTTTGCCTTTTCTTGTCCTCAGGTGCTTCCCACTCCTCAAAAAGCCCATCAGCTTGTGCCCTTCCTCTAGCAATGCACACTTTTCCTGGGAGGTGGCTATGCACAGTTAGGTGCAGGCAGTCCTTCCATTCCATCGCAGGCTGACATCCATGCCAGGTGCCATGCACACTCCCACACACCCATGAACAGTGATCGGAGAAAGTGAAGACAAGGTAAGGGAAAGAAAACAGCAAGCAGAGAAAGGGAGGACAAGAAGAAAAATAAACAATGAGAGGGATGGTGAAAAGAAAAGACAATAATGGGGAAGAAAATAGAGAGGAAGTTACTTTGCAAGCAGTAGCTAAAAATCTCTCAACGTTTACAGCAAATGATGCATGAAATACACTGTCAGAAATGTGATGCCCAGAACCTATTGCTGCTAAATATTTAACCTGATTGGCACGGAGCCATTAAAAACTCAGTGTCTGGATCTCAAACTTTTACAGAGCAACATGTAAAGTAAATACATCAACATGTAATGATTCACTATGGGTGCCACCAATCTTTCCAACCTGCAGCACGGAGCAGGAAAAAGTGTTGTCAATGGACATTGGCAACAGGCTAGAGGAAAGGCTCTGTTTATGGACTTTGGCTCTCACTGCAACCTAGGGAAAAGGGGAAGGTGGATATGCCAATTGTCTTCTTCAGAAATTAGAACACACATGCTGCTGCAAAGATCTCACACAATGCAGTTCATGCCCCTCAAACACTAGAAAGTCATGCAGAAATGTGGTACATTAATGCTGCAGTTCTACTGGCTCACACTTTGCTGCATGTAGTCCCTGAAGCCAATCTGCATGAAGACCAAAGGCTGCCTCCAGCAATCAGCTTCCACCGTCTGCTAAACACAAAGCAGGTCAGAATGTCCTGCTCACGTGCGTCCCAATGCCAGCACCAAGAATGCAGCTGGGCAGCTGGGGTACAGGCTGGTATATAGCCTTTTGGGGTAGGAAACCTGATCAGCTGCTACTGCAGCATGGTGGGGGGACACCGGGTAGCCACCTGCTAACAGGGGCTTGCACACACAAGTTTACACACCCAGTGAAGTCTCCCACTTTGCTGACTCTAACCATAAAACTTCCAGAGCCACTGCTGTCCATATCGGCAGTGGTGTCCCTGAGCCAGCAGCTGAGCTGAGTCTATGTTCCCAAACAGTGGCTTCTTGGGGCTTTGCAAAGGAGGAGGATTGTATTTAGACAAAGCTTTTGCAGTTTAAAAGTACAACTCCATTCTGATTTAGGGTCAAACCTGGCCACTCAGAGGTAGTCTGGGGAAAGAAACAGACTTTCTTTTCAATCATTTTGTATGGTTCAAATCCACTCTTTTCTAGAATGAAGACATCTAGATGGTTGTTTATTTCGATATAATGTAATATTTTAGCTTTTCCAAAACTAACAAAGGTAAAAATATTCTGCTCTGCTATAATGTGTTTCAGACCAAGTTCCTCACCACCATCCAATACTCCAGCAACAGGAATATAGCTCTTCCTAAGAATTCTACAGGTCCAGGACATGTGGTTGACCTAGTGCACTGGCTCTGACAACTTACAAACTGCATGACCCAAGTCTACCTTCCAACAAAAGAATAAATACATAAGAAGTGGAAAGCCATGACAGAAATCTAGGGAGAAACCAACATTCTCCATACTTGTTTAATAAGACATGGGATTTTACTGTATCCAAAACCCCAAATAACATAAAACACCTCCAAATCTAACACTGGCTGCAGAGCATTGGAAGTCTGGGATGAGGGCTTCACAGATAAGACAGCACTGAGATCTTCTCTAGGCACAGATCTTGCAGATCCTCTGATAAATTCACCAGCATAAATCTCCCATCATATTTCCCTTTCTGTATTTCTGTCTGCTTTTCTGTCCCTGTTTCAGCTGTTCAAGGAGATGATTTCATCAGAATATGTTTTATGAAGTGCTCTTCCGCTCTGTATGGTGCTTTTGCTTGTTTGCTTGCTTTCAGTAAGTGCCAAAGCTCTGAAGAATGCCCAGGCTAGAGCTCTGACAGCTAAGACCAAGTAAAGAGTAAGTATGATTCTGTGGCATTATCAGCTGAAAAGTGGCACCTCACAAGCACAAAATAAAGTGTGACTTTTGAATACTGTACAGCTGTACAGTGTTCATCATCCCAGCTCACAGCACTACAAGTAGGCTGAGTGACTTGTTCATGGGCTCTGACAAATGCTACTACTGCTTAAGACTTGCCCAAGCCCAACTTGCCGGGCTTGTGAGAAGGTACCGTGGGCAGCAGGCAAGGCAGAAGGAGACCTGTGCCTGCATTTCAGCCACTCCAGCTGATAGCCTGACATGTTATCCTCAAACAGCAATGAAGGTGGGCTTGCCAGATGACTGAACTGCTGCGGGAAAAAACTGCTGAGGCAAGGAAGCAGAATGACTTTACTGACCACAGCTCTTGATTAATTAAATAAAAGCCAGTTAATGGAAAAGTCAGATAGGAGGACCATGATGACCTGCCTCCCATCTTTGCCACAAGTTGAGTCTTCCCTGTAGCCCAGGACAGCACAGCCCCACACTTGCACACAGTGCTTCAGCTTTTGCCATAAAAAGTGCCCTTACAAATTTGCAGAAAAAACCCCATTTCTCTGATCCTGGGCTCCTGTCACTCTATGTAAATCCTCTTAATATTGCCCAGAAACTAGCTGTGACGCCAGGACTGTCCCACAGGGAACTTACTTTACAAATGACCCTCCAAACAGGTATCACAAAAGAATATATTTAGGATGCTCACCACATCACATCACAGTAGACACAGCTATTTACCCAGAGAGACTGGAGCCACCAGTTGAGGTACTACAACAGCTAATGGATCTGTTTCTTATCCTCACTTCTTCCTTTCAATTGGAAATGCACTCAGTCATTAAAGAAGATCAGGAAATTAACATTTCCAGGTATAAAATACTTCCATGTATGAAATAGCCTAGCATGCAAAAATGGGCTTTATAAGAAAAACTTGCAAAGTTTTTAGGCACAACTGGGTGAGAAATAGTGCTCTAAGAGCTCTTGCTTCAATTTTTCCCATGCCTGTCAAAATGAGGAGGTATAAAACTGCCCACTTTTTTAAAACTAATTAGGCTATTTTATTCTTAAAAAAACATTCATACCAAAGGGGCAGAAAACCCCACAGCTAATCCACACTTTGTTGAAACTAACTCCTCATTGCATTTTTTGTAAGAAGCATACATTTTCTCCATAGTCCTTCCATTGCAAAAGACAGCATTCAAACAGATCAAATCAAATCAAAGAAAATAGAAACATTAAAAAACATGTTAATACATATAATATTAATAAAAAGCCTGCAAGGAAAAGCACTACAGCTCTGTCTTATTCAGAAGATCAAGAAGATTTAGAGGCTTTGAAATCATGTGAAAATTTACAGAATCAAGATCAGTTTCCCTATGCCTGCGTTGTGTGATAAACAAGTGTCAAATGTCACCCCTGGCCATCTACATTCATAACAACTCCCCCACCCCCCCCAGCCTCCTTGTCACCCAACACTCAGGCTTCTTCTTCATACAGGTCCTGCTTTTCCCACCTTCAGCCAAGGGCCCACTTTCTTCTAGGTCTGCTCTTAGTGACTAAAGGAAATAATTGGCCCCTGTCCTCTCTTTATAACAGTCCTTTACAGAATTGCTATTTGGTTTCCACCCACAGTTATCTTTCCTCTAGACTGAACATGTTTGGCTCTCTCGGGGTTTAGTATCTACTGTCATCTACCCCATCCTCGTGCTTGCTCCCACTTCACCCTGCAAACTATATTTTTGAAAACACTACACCCTGACGTCAATGCAACATTATGCATTCACAGCCAAAAGGACAGGGGAAAATTATCTATGGGTCTTGCAAATTAGAGAGGGAGAATTTCTGTGGGAACACCACATTCTTTTTCTCCTCCAGAAGAAGAATTCTGGACACTACTGGTAACAAAACTTCAAGAGTCTACCATCACTTCCCCAGAAACAGTACTTTAGCCTCTGCCGTATTTCACAGCAGGAACTGTGCTGTCTATTCAGTGCTTTCTTTTGTTCATTTGCTGCTATTGCTTGGCTACAGCTACTTCTAAGTCTCTGGTCAGGCTCCTACACAACTCCAGTAGCAATGCAGAGCAGGTATCTGATGAACAGTCACTCTGACAGCACTAAACAATCCCTCGTTCTATTTCTCTCTCCTCTCTGTTGACATTCTTAAGCACACACTTTAAGGCAGTCATCACATCTTTCAATTGTCATTTGGCCAAGGTAAATGTAATTAGTTACTTTAATCTTCCCTCTTAGATCAATCTGTCTAGCATCTTAATAATTTTTGTTGCTCCACTGAATTTGTTCTAATATGCTGCCATCTTTGGGGCACTAAGTTCTCCAGAAATTAGACTAGGTACACTCAGAGCAGCACGTGAAGAAAACATGACTAGAAACATGCCGAAAACATTTCCTTCCTTCAAGACACAAGTTCTGTTTATGCAATCCAGAAATCACATCAGCATGTTTGCTGCTGCATCGTACTGTGAGTGCATATCTCATTTGCTAACCAGTGTAACCCTAGTGTCATTTCCAGCATTACTGCTTTCAAGGGGTATACCTCTCATCTCTGCTTTCTTTCCAAGCACAGTCTGATTTTAACTCCTACTATTCAATTTACTATCCACTCTGTTAATCCCCAAATCCTATTCTGAGGTATGACTGCTTAGCTTGCTATATATCTCAAATCTCTTTGATTTCCAGTTGAAATACTCTCACAAGGCAAGGCACGGGATTTGTCATCAGAGTAAAGTCAAGGCACATCCCTAAATTCACAAGACAATATGGATTCTTCATAGACAGGTCACCATCATCAGTCACTCACCAAAAACTGCCAAAAAGTTTTCAAGGGCTTCCGTTTGCTTTGGTGGTGACCAATGCTAGGCTGCTGTGTGACAGCTTTGCTCCTCTCAGAAAAAGGAGTGGAGACTCAGGCAAGGCCCTGTGACAACAACTGGGAGCACTGAGCAGGTGCTGCTTGAGCATCATTCCAAGGCATATTTCTGTACACTGCCTTTCCCTGTGCACACTCTGAAAGTGGGCATGGCACCGTCTCAATAGTCTGAACATCAGCTTCCTCCAAACAGTGGTG
Organism: Cisticola juncidis; assembly: GCA_013400215.1. Taxonomy (NCBI): domain Eukaryota; kingdom Metazoa; phylum Chordata; class Aves; order Passeriformes; family Cisticolidae; genus Cisticola; species Cisticola juncidis. Next base: position 54,225 of record VXBR01010275.1, on the reverse strand, counting down.
CTTAAGCCTTCTTTCCTCCTTCATTCCAAAGAGGAGGGAGGTGGGAGGCTACTTCAAAGCTTTTCTGTGAGACATCACATTTGTGCAAAGCACACCAGATGTTGCCTGAGCAGTGAGTAGTCATAGAGGCAGGACCTGGGTGCAAAGAGTGTTATTTTAGAATGCAAAAGGAAAAACACCCTTTCCCTTCTCCAAAACTTCTTCTGAAATCTCCTTCAAAACTCTTTCCCTGCCCCTCCAGCTCCCAGACACCAGAGCCTCCAACAGCTCCCAAAGTAATTCACAGGCATTGAGACACAGTGGCTTTGCCTCCTCAGCCAACTAAGCCACTGCCCTGGCTCAGGGCTGTGCCTTATAGAACGAAGTCAAGTCGAGCTTGTCCAGACTGCACGAGTAGGAAAGAAGATGGAAGGGTGAGGGAAAGGTGGGGCTGGGTGGGGAGCCTGCCCTGGGCAGCATTGATTCACTGCCTCCATGGCTGCTCAGCTCCATGGAGGAGATGCTGCTCAGCCCAGTTCAGCTCCTAATAGGCACAGGACAGCTGTGGCTCAGCAGTGTCTAAATGAAGTGGGGCAGTCCTCGACACCATATCTCTGACTGGTCCCCTTCTACTCTGGGACCCACATGAAGGGGGCACATCTACCACACCAAGTAGGTTGTAGCATCAGTTTCCCCCTTCAAAGAAAAGAAGTCCAAAACAAAGCAACAGCTACTCTCTCCCACCCTCTCCCATGAATATGTACTGCCAGTGCGTGTGAACGTGTCAGTTCTCTCAGTCCTTCATGGTCCAGGTTTTAGCAGGACCAGAATGCAATTTACAGACAGTGAAAGTCCATCAAGGTGTATAAATCTGTCTTCTGGCCACAATCTATTCTCATAAACTCTGTCCGCCCAATTCCCCCTCACCAGCATCAAGAGAAGGTTTTCTGATTAACTTTCCAGACTCAGAATGGACAAAGAAAGCTTAGCACAACTCAAGTCACTTGAAAAGCCACATGTGTGAATTGGCTGGATCCATGACAATTGTTAGCACCATGACAAAGGCCTTTATAACAGAATCTGTCTCAACAGAAAGAAAACAAAGTGGGTTGCATAAAAATACAAAACTGTCCATCCTTTGTATGTTCAGATGCACACATACACCTCTCCCATACTTTGCACTTACTTGAAGCCCAAGGATCCTCCTACAGTGTGCTTCTAGCTGAAAAGAAAGATCAGACCTATGCATGTATCTGAGCAGAGGAGCTTCATCCAAACCACCTGACTGTATTTCTGGGCACAGATCAAGGATGGCTGCTTTCTGCCAAATGCTCATCAATGTACTAGACCAGCTCAACCAAGATGGAGGTGGTCAGCTTGCCTTCAAGTAACTGGGAGCTGACAATGGCAAAGAGAAGGCTTACTGTGACTCTTACCTTCCCAGTCTAGCACACGACAAGATGATTCCCAATTACATCTTCTCCAAGCCCTTCAGTTTTGCACTGAGGAACTCCATCCATTCAGCATGCCACAAGTTCTGGTCAAGGTTTTNGGTGAGCCGGAGCCCTGGGGGGGAAGAGAGTGAACAAGACTGGAGCTGAGCTGGCCCCATCCAGGATGGAGGGGTGGAAAACTGTGGAGCTGCCTTCCGTCCTGTTCCCCCCACTCCCCCAAGGAGAGAGACTGCTGCTTCAGAGTTTCGAACATCGGCAGCAGCCAGCAGCCAAGAAAGAGCAGGGGGAGGGGAGAGGAGAAGCCCCCGCTGTGTAAAGAGATGGTGAGTCTGGGATCCTGCCAGGAGCCAGAAATTGTTAACCCTTTCTTGGCAGAAAGAAACTTTTTTTCCCAGACATTGATTCTCGTGGCTAGTGGTTTCAGAAGAAAGAGAAACAGCTTAGGACCGAGATGATAATGGACGATGGAAAAGAACTTTAGATGGGCAGAGATTGAAGGAGAGTGGCTTGTAGGCTGGACTTCTCTTGCATAATGTTAGCCATAGACTGAACTCGAGTCTCTTTGAACATAAACTGCATTTTTTGGGTGGATGCCGCCGGCTCAACTTTGCCACAGTGACTGGCACTTTAGGAGTGGAGCGAACAGAGGAGAGAGGGGGAGGGTGTGGTGGCGCCCTCTGCTCACAGAGAAGAAACCCTCGGCCCCAGGGGAAAAAAGAGGAGATTGGCACGGAAGCATCCTTAAAAGAGCCCAATATGCAGTTTTGGCCCATGGACAGTGGTGAGAGCACTGAACATGGAAAAAAGAGAGTCACCCTGGCAGACTCCTCCAGGTGGTGCCATGGGTGACATGGAAACACACAAAGGGTGGACCTGTGTTTCCTGAGGAGCAGTCTATGGTGCAAGAGAGACTCCTCTCTACCTTGCTGAATTGAAGATTAGTTTTTTGAGTGGTGATTGTTTGATTTAAAACCCAAGGTTTTGGTCCATGGAGGGTAACATGTAAAGGGTGGAAACTGGGGGAGGAGAAGAAATGTTCTGAGAAGTTTTCATTTCTGTTTTTGTGTGTGTTTGGAGTTTTACTTTCTATCTCTTTTCTTATGTAATTTAATAAAGTTTTGTTTTCTGTTTTCAAGGTTTGGGCCTGCTCTGCTCTGTTCCTGATCACATCCCACAGTAGTTGTAGGGAAAAAAACATATATTCATGGGTGCATTAACATCTGGCCAGTGCTAACCCATGACAGTTTTACAGCTATTCCCCAAGATGTTCTTCTATTTACTGGTATGAATGTTTATGTCTCATTGCCAGTTATAAGAGGTACAGCTTAATATCCTCCTCCTGAGTGAAGCTTACCTTCTCTTTACATTGCTATTCCAATTTTCGTGGAACATACAGTCTTCAGATGATTTTATCCAAGTTCTGTATTCCTTTGGCTGGTGTAATATATGTGGCATTTCAGTAAAGCCAAGGTTCAAGCTGAGTGTTTTGCATACAAACTCTTTAAACCCCAAGGCTTCAGCTAAATAACACACATAGATTTGTCCTATGCAGAAGGAGCATTGGACCAAATACTGTCTTTTTTCCACCAAATATTTAGATATCCTCTAAGGAAATCAGAAATTTTAAAGGGAATTCAAAAAAATCTTGATTTTTTTCCCTCTCCCTCTGGATCTCTGACAGCAAAATCAAGTTCTATGATTTTTCCATCAAGTTTTGTCCTGCAAATTTAAAACCATTTTATTTGCTCTTTCAAAGTAGATCAGATTATGAGAAAGCACAATTAATTTGCTTTAAAAGTCTCAAATTTTGTTCAAATGGAAATTTTAACTATGCCAAATACAGTCATTTTAAGCAGTTCTACCAGAGAGATTTTTCTCCCCCAGGTACAGTCCATGAGGATTTGGGGGAGCAAACCGAATACAATATAATGTGATCCCAAAATTGAGTGTCAACTAGATTCTATACCTACTCCTGTTTCATACTGCAGGAAAAGCAATACATTACGTGATCAAGGAAACACCTGAAAACTTACACAGAAAACAAATGTTTAAGAATCTGTTGGATCCTTATAATCATGCTATTTAATGTCCGAGAAACATGGAAATCATTAAACACAAGGACAAAAAATAGCACCTTTTGTATTCACAGGAAGCATTAATGCAGCATTCATTGCAAGCACTGAAAAGCAGCCTAGATAGTACCTAAATAGCTCTTTATGATATTCCTCCGGTGACAAAAGTGAACATGTTTATAAACAAAAATACTTCAAAATGCAGCTGAAATGTGGAATTCAAAAATTGAAAGCCCTTGCATCTCATACCACAGAGCAGATATCCAAAGCCAATCCAGTCTGATGCTGAGTCCACAACCAATGCCAAGATTCCCTGTTTCAAAGGAACAGTGGAGCCAGTCTCTGGGCTGCAGCTGCACCCTTGTACAGGTATGCATTGCAATTTGTCCTGCCACAGTTGCTGAACTGCACTATCACAGAACACTGTCACTTCAGAGGACACACAAACTTCTGTATTACCCCATGCACTTAAAAGGACACAGACTGTCAGGGCAAACCTTCTCTCTAATTTTCTCTTTTGTTTGATTTTTATGCTTCAGCATGCAAGCAGTATTTTTCTCAGGAAAGATGTGCCGTGAGGAAGAAGGGCAATGCTTCTAAATGCATGCAGGAAAAAATGTACAAAGACATATAATAAAATGTCATTCTTAAACTAGTTTCCTCCTGGGACACAGTGGTGACAGAAGGAGAAAGCCCTGGCCATCTCTCCTTAGCCTGTAATATCCAGAGAAACAGGTCTCTGTGAGGTTCCACAGACCAACCCTATACCTGGTCATGTCAACAGACCTCATGCACCAACTTGTCACTGTCTGCTTTGAAAGCAAGGTCTGAGAAATCCATAAATTGTGGCTCAGCTCACCTAATGGGACATTAGTGTTATTTGCCAATTCAAATCACGTTTGAGAACCATTTACATTGGACACGGACTAAGGAATCTCCAGGCCTCAGCATTCAAAAAGAGATGGACTATCAGGTACCCAGGCTTTTTTACAGAAGAAAAACTCACAACAGAGGACTAGGCATTAGGAGATTTTGGATTCCTCATGGAGCATGACTGCTTTCCAAACTGGGTGGTGAAAGAGTAATAATTTAATACACCTCTTGTCTTTTCTAGCTCCCAACCCAGTACATCCTTAAAATGCATACACACAGAACAAACGAGATAATTAAAAGCTTTTAGAAAGCTCATACTTTTGTAGTCTATAGGGATTGGCTTTTCTAGAGGGAGAGCTGGAGCACATCCATGGGGCTCCTGCTCTACACTATCCTTTGAAGAACCTGGTCTTTCTCCACTGACTCCCTGGAGTTCTTCCAGGAACAGGTCTCTCACGGGCAGTGTTCACTTCTGGAAGCATACAAAAGTTTGACAAAAGTCAAACATCTCACCAAGCCTTATAAAAGCAAATGTATAATTAACAGTGAAAGGGGATATACCAAGGGATATGAGCTGCAGGAATAAAAATCTCAAGTGATTTTAAAGATCTGGAGGCAATTGTAAAGAGCTACCTGCACATTATAAGAAATAATAAAAATTTTAATTGGAGCAGTAACTCTGGTTTTCTGTCACAGAGTCCATAGTTCTCATCCCTCATCCTTCATTTAAGAGCACTTGCTTGAGGATCAGATCTTTGTTTTCCAGGAATTCATCTCCTCCTGTCACTTTATTCCCCACCTGGAATCAGCGCTGGAGCTCAATGCTAAATGAAAAATTTTGTTGTCATGTCACTGGGAAAAAAAATGCATCCAAAGCAGAACAAGAACAAACCTGCACTGACTAATTTGGAGGAAGAATTAGCTCCCATGTCTCAGAGGACTCCACTGCCTCTGGGCTACAGAGCCTGTACCTCCATTTTTTTCATGCTGAAGTAATTTCTCATTTTATAAGTAATTACTTCATACTGGGCCAAAAAAACAAACTACCTCCACAGCCTAGTCGTTAGAGCACTCCCTCCCCGGCACAGTGAATAGGCATTTATATAAAGTAGAACAGTTTCCAACTGGAAAAGTTCCAACTGAGAAAGCATTACTGCAGAGAACCCAGTAGTCTGAGCCCTCATCTTGGCTAGGACAACCTCAGGGACAAGACCCCACTTCAAAGTATGCAGAATAAGGATGTATCACACAAAACCCTGTTAGTTTTCTGCCCACCAGGCTGCTAGCTATTCTTTTCTCTGCTTTTTCATGAAAACGCATCAAACACTCTAATCAAGCTCAGTGCAGAGCTAGGAAAACCTCTGAAATTACTGTCTGTTTGGTTGGTTGGTTGGTTTTGGTTGTTTTTGGTTTTGGGGTTTTTTGGGGTTTTTTTTTGTGGGGCAGTCAACCCATTTCCAAACTTCTTCTACCAAAAATATTGATCATCTTCTCTAATGTCAAAACCTGAAGTCAGGAATTAATCTGTTCTAACAAAAAACATCCTAACAAAAAACACCATACAAGACTACTAAGGCAAGGCATGTCATTAAACAACACTCATCTCCTATGCATCTCCTGGTTTCTGAAAGTTACTATGCTCTTCAGTAAGAAAAAAAGGCCATTGCACAGAAGGGGTTGCTCATGTATGATACCCTCTGTGAAATCCAGCCACTGCTTCAGAGAGCTCCAAGGTACAGGCACTCTGTTCCTCAGTTCTCTGAGTCCTGAAGTTCAGAGAGCCTTGATGCCCATTAGTCTACACAGAAATTGTTCAAATAAAAATGGTTAATGCATGATCCTTGACTCTCTTTCTGAATCCGTGGTTTGAAAGTTCACAAACTTTCAAACCAGGGTTCAAAGAGCTTTCTGCAAGAGCAATCGTATCTTTCAAGGCAGCTGTCCCACAGCTATCCTATTTTTCTAAGCTACTTAATTTTTGTCTCCTGTTTAAGGTACTGGTGCCCCATCACTTAATGAAATTACTGCAATATCTTTTCTGAGATTCTATTTATAAATCATGGCATTTACCACTATTACTTTCAGACTGAGTCTTAATACCTTCCTTCCAGAAGACAGTACCACCGACCACATCCACGCTGGTTTTATACTTTGACTTTCAACATTTCAAGACACTATCCATATAATTTCAATTATATATGATAGTCACCTTTTCAGTAATAAATTAGAGGGTAATTTCAAGTTGCACCAAAAACATAGAGAGCTGAAAGGGAGAGACTATGAGAACAGATTATGTCATTCTGTCATTTTCATTAGACTCTCCCTTGGGGATTGTCAGCATCTGACGTTTCAGCTTGCCTCTACTGAAACACACGTCTGACAGGAGGGAATCTCCCTTGGGATACTTAGGCCACTGACTACAGCAGCCAGAAATAATAGAGAATTACAGAGGAGGAGAGAGAGGGGTGCAGGGATATGCAGATCCTTCCCATTGCCTTCCATACAAACGCATGCCTTCATGCAAGCAGCTGCAAGTTAGTGCATTCTATTGCATTTCCTCTGCCAAAATGCACTTCAAATGCATTTCTAAGAGAAGCCTTGTGACAGAAATTCCCCAGCAATCCAGCTGTGTACAATTAAACAACGTCCTGCTTTACCTGACACAAAGAGATTTACAGCAGCAACCCTTTCTCCATCCTCCTCCTGGAGCAGGTGGCAGCATCCTGACACCTTTCCATGCAGCAATGGAGCCATTCTTCTCATTGCACAGGCTTCAAAACTACTGCTGTGAAGAGTTGGGACTGCCCTTGGCTTTAGGATCCTAGCAGTTCTTCTGCAATTCATTTCCAGGTGGCATTGATTTAGGACCTTCACCTTTCGCATTCCAAACAGCTATTGTGTATCTCCAGTACCTCATTTTCAGCTGTGAGTAGCAGAAGTCTCATGTGACACAGGGAAAGCACAGTACCTTGTTACAACAGACTTCAATCTCTAACCTACTCGTGTCCCACTGTATCATGTTCATAGCCCACAGCCAGAGGTAGCAACACCAGACCACTGCTATCTTAAACTATCCATCAGGATATTATGCCTATCACCTGAAAACAAGTTTTTGTTCATTAGGTAATCAGCTATGAGTACAATATGGCATTTGCACTAGTAAATTATCATCAGGTTGGTGACACCAGATTTTATCTGCCTCTGCTGCCTTCAAGTAGCCATCTCACCTCCTAATCAATTTTGAAGTAGTGAATTAGTAGTATTATATTTGTTTCCTTTTGAAAAATCCTTCAAATTTTTCAGAGGTCATACATACAAGAAACTACATCCATGTGAGAGAGTTGTATATATAATCTCCCAGCAGTGCATGGCAACCCTAACTAAGAGATTAGGTGAAGAAGCTAAATAAAAATGTGAAATCCAAGTATAATAAGAGAGCGTATTGTGTCATTTCCTCCATTTGAGTCTGAGTGTGTCCTGGACACCTGTATAGAAAATTCCTGATTCCCACAAAAAAATATCAGAGGTCAGGATTACATGCTTGTTTACTCATTTTTATAATAGCATAATCCACCAGCGGGGCTGCATCACAGCACCCACATCACCATTTCTGCTGATGCACAGAACGATTTACACTGGCACAGGACTTTGGCCACATAGCACGTTCCCAATGCTGGCCAAACTCACAATTTCAAAACAGCTCTTTCAGCTATCTCAGCTACTGGCAGAGGAATCTTTACTGACCCAAGGCAGGAAGATCTCTCACAGAACCCACTGCCACAGCTGCTCACCCAAACCCCAAGCAAGCACAGGAATCTCCTCCTACTCAGAGCACAGAGAGATGTGATTGTGAAGGCTGGCTAGTGAAGGGATGGTCCTCAGAAACCACAACCCTCATAGCTGCCCATATCCCATTTTATCTTCTGGAAGCAGCAAAGAGGAGTAAACAGAAGTAATTTTTAAACTTTTTAAAATTTTTGCAAGACAAAGAATGTCATCGTGCAATAGCAAAGTGTGAATTTTCACATCGTTCAGTGTGTGATGGTAAACCTCTCCTCCCCTTGCAGTATCAGGTTTTGGCACAGTAGCTATTCAGATGCTGTGATAGTGTAAAGCCTTGAAAGCAGTGGCTACAGAAAAGTGAGGATTCTGAATGAAAGCGACATGGTCTCAATCCAAACACCTCAACTTATCCCAGGATTCAAGAACTGTGCTTGTAAATGCTAATGCATCATTCACACAGGACATGTTTGTAAGCCTCTTCTGCCCAGTTTTCTATACTGCAGCTCTTGCCAGTCCCCTGGATAGTATGAGCTGTCACAATGTACCAGAGGTTTTGTAAACTAGGCATCTTTGGGGAACCCCTGATACACACAAGCTGTGCCACCTGTCAATACCATCATTTTGACTTCTTCAGGTACCATATGAGATTTGTTGCACAGAGCCAAACCCAATCAGGTTCCTCCAATGAGACAGTCTCTTCCTCCTGCACACGGGACAAATCAACCTCATTATCTTTCTTCCAATGTTGTTTGGTTAGGCATGCAAATATCATGATCTGAGATTCACTGGAGACAGACTTTATTAGATACAAAATCCTTATAGTTCAGCACCTACATCTAGCTTTAAGTATTGTCAGTCACAGCTAATCTGCCAAATTCATCAGCTCTTGTACTGTCACTAAAACATTAGTGCAGTAAACATTTAATTTAATGTTTAATCTGTATTCTCTCTGCTTCATCTTAAAGTCATTTATTTCCTGACCTGTCCTCTGTGACTAATGAGAATAATTGGCCCCTGTCCTCTTTCTGTAACAGTCTTTTATGTATTTGCAGACAACTAAGGATCCACCCACAGTTGTCTTTTCTCCAGACTGAGCTTCCATGGGCCTCTCTCATTCTTTTTTTTCAGGTCTTGTTTTCTCTGCTCTGTGATCATTGTCTTAGTTCACTCCCACACACTCCCCCCCAGTCCTTCCCTCTCTTAGGGTGCTGCCTAAGTGAGGTGCTGCCCTCAAACAGAACATAGTTACCTAAGCAGAGCTAAACCACATCTGTTAATAGGTTCTGTACAGATCATTTCACTATTTTGAACAAACAAGGAATGTATACAGAGCTCACACATGGGCTGGAGGAGGATGATGGTAGCTACACTGCTTCATGTCTTGATCTATGGTTGAAAATCCAGACTGAAAGTACAGTAAGCAAGAACTGTTCCATAACTAAGTAGCTACATGCAGACAAAGTGTAGGCTGACTGCTACCTTGAGGAGGAACTTAAGAGCTTGTCACCTGGACAGTTAATTGGAGGTGAGCTCCTACAAACATGCCACGGTTGTGCAGGAGTGACAGTATAATATCCCATAGATTATTCAGGCCGGATAATCTGGTGGCCCTGCACTTGTTTTAGTGGAGGAGCAATCAGTACAGATAAGCCACCAAACATGAAGATCAAATTCACATTCTTCCCCTTAGAGTGTTCTTTTCCTATAAATGTTTCAGCACAGCCTTACACACCAGTGTTAGTAATACTGTACATGCTTTGGTATTACAGAAACATCTTCAGTATTCAGAGATAGCAACCTAACCTTTCACCTGAGCCACTTTCAGTGACCCTTTTCAGTTGTGAACCTTCCTCAAATGGGGTTTGAGGTACAGAGAGTGAATGCTGCAGAGATCTCAGGCTAGTATCCCTTTCACTTTGAGCCAAAAACCACTCTCATTCAAAATTTCTTTTTGCCCAGATGTTTAATCAATTTATCTATATTGATATATCTAGGTTATATATATTGACATAAAACACAGTCTTCAATTTCTTGTGTTTGAAAGGGAAGAGAGCCACAAAGTATACTTTGCAGTCTAAAAATACCAGCTGTATTGGGAAGAATGAGCTGGCAGTGAGTGTCAAAACATACACCCTTTCATTCTTCACTTTTTTGGTGATCCTGGGTACAGAAAAAGAATATGCTTTCACATGAAGCATATTCAATGTGTATGTAAAAATTTTATAAAGTCTGTCCCTTCTTCTGCCGAGAGTCACTGTTCTCTTCTGTTTCCAAGAAAACACTGAATAAAAGGCAGCCTTGCCTCAAGAGTCCAAATTAGCCACGGTTTGAATTTGCACAGTTTGCACACTGCCTTGTGCCACATATTTGTTTCTGAGTTCATAGAAAGGGGATTTTTTTTCTCTTTAGTGACCTCAGGCACATGAAGATATGCCACTTGGTTTGCACAGATCACCACCCTGCACTTGGTCAAATTTTACACACACCAGTTCACACTCTGATGTACAATTCTATCTGGGAGCTTGTCATTTGCAGCTTAAGGAAGCAATGAATTCCTGAACAATAAAGGATGGGATTCCTTGGGGTTTTTTTGCCAACATGAAGGGTAGCTTTAACATTTAACCTGATCAGGTTACCCTCCTAGTTCCCAGGCATTCAGCATCTTGGCACTAATTTTGCCAGAGCTAGTACCAGTCCATACCTGCCAGGAACCTTCTTTCCTGTCTTTAGATAAACAGACAAGCAAGAAAGGTGGGTCAGAGGGATGGTGGAGCCCCCTTTGGGGTTGGAGAGAAAGGTTTTTTACAAGGCACTTTGCGGAAGCAGAAACACAAAACTTGTAAGAAGGGACGAGGCAGCAGTAGCAGGTGGGAAATGCTGAGCTTCAAATATCTTATTTTCTCTGATTCCCATTCTACGTACTTCAGTGCTGTGATCTTCAAACTGCCATTTCATTTTATGCAGGGAGGTACCCAAGACAGCAGCGAGTCTGACTGCTGCAAAGCAACAATTAATAAATTGACTCACTTTGGTGTAGAGAGTTCATGTGGACGGGTTGACAGAGGATAAATCAGGGTAATAGCAGATAACTGATCAGCCATACTTCTCCCAACACTTTGTCTTTTTTTCTCAAGTGTAAATAAATATCAAAGGAAGCTAATCACAGAATTGCAGAAGAGTCAGGCAGGTCAAGAGCCCTGATGTCACACAGAGTGGATACTACAAGCATTTGATTAGGCAGTCACAATACACCAAGCCATCTTGCTTAGAAAGATCATTTAGTCCATCGTTCCTATCAACTAATCAATTTTTTTAGTGATTAATTGCAGCTTACACAAAGAAAATTCTAAAAATTAAAAAACCCTCTGCATGTTCTTCAGCTGCAAGGTAGCTGTGTCTCATCACTGCCCACCAAACAACGCTGCTAAGTAGAGTGAGTACCAGCAGGGTAGAGCTGTGGTCTCCCTAAAGGCCAAGAAGATCAAACCTCTAGTGACCAATCCTCAGTCTGGACTGCCTCATAGGTAGTTTTTGTGTCTGAGGATGGGAACGTGGAATGGAGCCCACTGCAGATACAAGCAGTGCTATTGGTACAGTGGTCCCACCCTTCACCAGCTTGGAGGAATGAAAAAAAACAGCACCAGGAATCAAATCCAGACCTCCCACATGGTACTGCAGAGAGACCGATTCCTGGTGCCAACCCAGGCAATGTCCATCCAGTGAGGGAATATAAGTGCAGCTCCACAGCTCTGGCACCAGAAGCAAGGTCCACCTGCCTTCTTACAAGCAAAAGAAACAGCCCTAGCAAGATCAAATATAAATTAATTCCATCACCTTTTCTTCCTGTAAGTTAGGGTTTGGGGATCAGGTGCTGGTTCATAGGTTGATAGACTTTTTATACAAAGACAGTTAGTAACCCAAAATGAGGATAATACAAGTCAAGCGTCAGTTATTAAATGATGATGGCAGCTTAGGATTTTTGCCCCTATTCTGTATTTTCCACCTCTCCATGATCTCTTGCATGATGTTCTGGCACATACAGGTGCAATGTAGAACTCTGCCATTGTGCTGGTATCCTGAAACCCTTGCCCAGAACAGGATGGCTGGGTGCTGCTGCTGACACCTTCCTTTGTTCAGCAATGGTCTCACTGGCACAGGGATTGCAAAAGGCACCAGGACTGACACAGGCTGAACTGGTGATGCAGCACGTGTGTGCCAAAAGATCAGAACCCAAGGTTTCTGAGAAGAGGAGCTGTGGCTTTGACCATACTTCCTTTTCTCTGCTGAGATCTGCCTCTGTATAAAAATGGCTGAACCAAGAGAAAATTGAAGCAGATCTCACGATCCCTGGACTGTTTCCTGACTCTGCCCTCAACCTATTCCATTGTGTCCCAACCCTCTGAGACTTCCACCCAGGACTGGGACACAAGCTGGTATGGTGAGGCACCAAAGAAAAGCAGGAGATATCAAGGCAACAAGAGCTGCTGCTTTGGGGTGGCGCAGGTGAGCAGCTGAAAACTGCCCATACCCACACCTCCCCTCTTGAAGAGCATCCTGCACCCACAAACAAACTGCTGGTCTCTACAGAACTGCAGCTGGGACACACAAGGTCACCCAACAAAGCAGGGTGCTGTGTCCCTGCTCTGCTACCCAAGGCCTTGGGTGTGGGACAGCACTAGCACCCCATGAGCTGGGGATGTTGCATACCCAGCCCTTCCCACCTGCCAAAGGGGCAACTCAGGAAGGATCAGCTGCCTCCATACACTGCTTGCAAAGCCTGAGGTAGCAGTGCTTGATGGTAGGGAAAACAATGTTAGTGGGCATCTCCTTTTTTGCACACTGGAATTCGTAGAGAAGATGAGAAAATGTCACAGGCAAAGGTAGCAGGCAGACAAACCGGGCAGTGAAGAGGAGTGAGGATATGGGCCAGTGCTCCTGGCTCCCACAGTTGAGCATCAAAGCTTTAAGACCCTTTCCCAAGTCCCACCTGCCCTGCTCCACCTCTGCATGAGCCTGGCCCCGGTCATGGCTAGGAAGGGCTGTGGCAGGGATGCGGCACCCGCTCGGGCCGGGTGCCCTGCTGGCGGGGCTGACGGCTGTGGCAGGCAGCAGGCAGACAGGGCTGGGCACGGCTCTGTAGCGGAGCAGGAAGCCTGGCCCTGCTGCCGACGGCTGCTACCCCTGGCCAGGCACCCGAGAAAACTTTCCCCTCTGCAGTTTGACGTGCCTGCAAAACGCAGAGTAGGGGGCAGAAGGGCAGGGACTGAGCCCACCCTCCCTTTTCCGTGCATCCCCCCCGGGGCTTGTGCTTTTAGGGGCTGTCAGGGGTAAGCCACGGCGGACGAAGGGGGTTACAATCCCCCACCAGTTCGGTGCTGGGTCCTGGGAAATCCGGGAGCTGCGAAGCCTGAGAAAATCCTTCAGAAAACGGGGAAAGGCTCCCACATGTCCTCCTCTCCGCACAGGTAAACTTTCTACTCCCACTTGCGGCAAGAGAGGGAGAGCTCAGGCAGGGAGGATCCAGGCGCGGATACCCTGGCGGCTCTCAACCCCTTCACGCGGAACCGTTCGTGGTTTGTAAAAGGCCGACAAAACCCCCTCAGAAATGTGGCAAGGAGCTACTGGAAGGATGCGGGCAAAGGAGGTGGTAGGAAAGGTGCGCCCCCACCTCGGCACGCTCCAGATGCATCAAAGGCTGAGAGTGGCTCAAGGCTGCCTCACCCCGCAACAGGGCTGAGGATGACCATCCTTCTTCCTCCCTCTGCTGTCGGGTGCGCCTCCCGCTCCTCTTTACCGCGCCCTCGCCCACTGCCAGGCTTACGGTAGGGAAGGGAGAGGCAGCTTGGGGGAAGCCTGGGCGAGGGGCTGGCGATGCGGGTGAGGGTGCCGGGGGTCCGCCCCAAGGGGAGGCTGTGAAGCAGCTCACCCCTGCCCCCGCCTCTCCCGGCGTGGGGGCGCGCAGACCAACGCATGACGGGCGAAGCGGGGCGGCGGGCACGAGCTGAGGCTTAAAATAAACCCAAGACGTTCAACACCTTGCACCCTGCACCCCCCGGCAGCTCCGCTCCCTTTGTCTTGCCACCATCTTACGGAAAGACTCACATGTCACATTACGGTCGGGGTGCACTGGTTTCTCTCGCGTATCTACAGCCGAGCACCTCGATAGCCATTTTGCATCCCTCCCGAGTGGGCTGGGGAAGGGGCTACAAAGCGCGGTGGATGGGGATGGGGCGAGGTGGAGAGGGGCCACGATGCCTGCTGATAGCACCAGGGGGACGGGCAAAAATTAAAACACGTGAAGTTGCCTGAATACAGCGCCTCGTAGGTTCAGGCTAAATCTCTTGACGTGCTTGGACTTAAAATAGCCCTCCACCTCCACGCAAGCAGGCGCACTCGCCCCGGCGCTGGGCGGACTCCTGCCGCGGTGCCAGGGGCGGCCCCGGCCACTCCCCGGGCCCCGGCCCCGGCCCCCGCGTTAGGCCGTTCACGGTCGAGAGGCCGGCGTGGGTTTTCAGTAATGCACCACCCTCCTCGGCAACAAGCGGGTTTCTACGTCCTGTTGTTCCTGACGAGCTCTGCTTTCAGATCAAAGCATGGCAAGAAGCCACTGGGCCAGTGAAAAGGAGGAGGCAATTTGCGGGTGGATGGATGAAAATTATTTTCGTTTTCACCCCATTCTAAAGAGGTGTTCCTCCTCCCGTGTCTCCCCCGACCCCACCTGTCCAGCCCCCCCCAAAAAAAAATCACAAGGGACTTTCCCCCAATTCACAACGTGGTACCTTAACTCAAACCCTTTCGCCTCCTCTTCATGTGCTATTTGATGAGCCAAGAGGGAATCAACATGTCTGGTGAATGTTGGGGAGCTTTTCCCCTCTATCCGCTTCTAAAAGCAGCATCTCTAAACCTTTTGTTCTACCGTGAGTGATCTTCCCTGGGCAAACCCGTGTACCAAAATAAGCTGCAAACAAAACCACAGGAACAGGAATTTCCCTACCTTGGTTTGTAGAAGCAGAACCTCTAGACGGACAGATCAAGGGAGAGAGCATGTTGGGAATGTCCAGTCTCCTCTTCTTGCTTGCATATCCACATAAGAAGAATAAGGGTCGGGGGCAAGCGTGGGGGATGGAGTTAAAAAACAATCCTATTTGGCTGTAAAAAGAATAGAGGTTTCTTTGTAGCAATCTTGCGTCTTGAAGCGGTGCAAATTCAAAAGCTGGAGAGAATCACTTCAGAGGATATTCAGAGCGAGTGGTGAAGATCGTCAAATGCAGGCTCCAGAGTAGGCATTCCTTTTGCCTTTTAAATGATTATTCTTATAATTATTCTCTCTCTCTTTTTTTTTTCTTTTTTTTTTTTTTCCTGGAGCCCTAGTGGAGGAGGTTCTGTTTAATGCAACTGGAGGTCGGTGCCGTTCTTCTGTGAAGCATGATTATCCTCAAAGCGTCCCCTTCCTGAAGGGAAAAATAAGCATCAATTTTGTATTAGAGGAATCTGAAGGGGGTAGAAAACACTCCCCAACAAAGACATTAATATATGGGGAAGAAAGGAAGGCAAAACACATTTCCCAATAGTGCACACAATCGGAATTAGGGAAAAAATTAAAAAAAAAAAATAAAAAAAGAAAAAGAAAAAAAGAAAAATAAAAGAAAAAAAAAAAAAAACAGCTGGCACGAGTCTATAAATAATTCAGATATGGGCTGACTACACCATTCCCGGGTTAGGCATGCATACGAGACGGGAAAGCTGGCGCTATGTGAATCGCGGAGAGAAAACGACTCCCCCCTCCGCGGCCCCCTCCTCATGCACGCACAGCATTTCGCCCACCCCCGGGCCCAGCCCCCGAGGGCTGGCGAGGGCCGTGCCCACCCCTCTGCAGTGCTGCCGGCACCGCTGCCCGCCGCTCTCGGCTCCACGGGCAGCGCGGGCGCGCTGAGCGCACACACACGCACACGCACTGCCACGGGGGTGGGGAGGCCCGGGGGAACTGCTTCACCTGCCACGGGGCCGGGTTGCTCTACGCTCCCCCTGCCTCCTTCGCCCCCGGCAACACAACCCTCGGCTCACCGGGTTTTGCTTAGGCTCTTCCCTTTTTTCCTTTTTTTTTTCTTTTTCCTGTGGGTGGGTGGATGGCTGGGAGTGTCCCCACCACTACCTCCTCCAGCACAGCCGGACAGGGCTTACAGCTGTGCAGGCATTTATTTAATGAAGCCGCAGATACTTATTTCTTTTCCCCTCCTTTCTCGCTCGGTAAAAGATTCCCACTTAGAGCTGTCATAAAATCCAGACCCACATACATACCAGCAAATCCTGCTTCAAGCACTCGGGCTGCTCTGAGTAGCTACTGCGCCCCTCTCTGCCTGCAAGGCTGATCCGCCTCAGACATGCTCAACTTCTTCATTCTCTTCTCTGGTACTACCCGGGTGGGAGATGCGGAGCTGGGAGGAGGAAGTGCTCAGAGCATCACCCTAAAAATACATTTTAAAAAATTCTCTGCAATATAAAAGCTCCGAAAATGCGTCCTGGAGATGGGGAAAGCATGAAAAGGTTAATTAAAAACAGGTTAATAATTAATAATAATTAAATATACCCGCGGAAAACGGTGAGGAGGGAGAAGTATCAAGGGGCGGGGAGGAGAAGCTGTGCGGGTAAGCAGTGGGGGAAAGGCGGGGAGGAGACGAGGAGGAAGGACAGTACGGGCGACGGGAGACCAACCCCTGCCCGCTGCCGGAGGAAGCAGGTCTCAGCCTCCTGGGGCGGGGGCGAAGGGGGAGCCTGTGCCCAAGACGACACCTGTGCCTCCGGTCGAGCCGGGACCGGTGCCGGCACCGCGGCCGGGGCCGGGCCAAGCTGCGGCCGCAGCCCCGCGGTGACCACCCGGGGCTCCCTGCGTCCGGGGCACTCTCGGACCCGCATGTTTGGAATCAAGTGAGAGAAGGAATGCTTAAAGGAAATATATTAACAATAACAATAAACTAGTAATATTGAGAGGAAAGGAACAGGAACCCAGCCAGCAGGCAGGCAGCAGAATTGGATCTGAACAAAAAGAAAGCAGTGAGAGCAGAGATAATGCTAATATCCAAATTGGATACTCCACAATTAAGCCCCGTGTTTTAATTGGTATTCTGAGAGCCCCTTGGAAGCTAAGCAATGTGAAATCAGCTTGAACAGAAAGGAACACGTGTCCTCATCCTCATCCTGCCCTGCCCATGGATGCCTGCACTCTAGCTGCCCATGGTGCTTTGAGCCTCACTGCAGAAGGGCGATCCACTCTATGGTCACAGATCCATCCCTGTCATCTCCTGTGCCATAGGTGGCCTGAGCAGAGTGTGCCCACATACCCTCCTAAGCACTGAGAACGGCCCTACCAGGAAAAGCCAGAATGAGTAACAAAGCAGACTCCTTTCCAGGTGGAAGTGTCAAGTACAGCCTTCAGGACGTGAAGTCACTCTATGGTTGCAAATGCCTTCTCTGTCAATGTCTGAGTCTTTGTAGGAGACTTGTAAGTACTCAGATGGTCCTTGGTGACCCCCTAGAAACAAGAGCATGCCCTCTTGTTTCTCTCCCCATGCTTCCCTGCTAGCTATACTTGTCCTTGCAGGAAATCAGACCCCAGGCCGAACATCACATGCTCTGCTTCAGTGCTGATGCAGATTGCATTGTCCAGCCTTTGCATCCCTCTCACTGAAAGCAGCTTCCAAGGAATAGACAGTTGCCTGGACCTACCTAGCATGCTCTATGTCCAGGAGCAGTGAGGATCATGCTGCCCAAAAGGAGGGCTGTATCCCCCATGCCAAAGAATTATGTTCCAGCAAGCAGACAAGCACTCAATTCTGGACCTTTGTTGCAGGTATGTATCTGCAGGGCTAAACATGCATCTGGCCAAGGTTTCTGAGGGAGGAAACCTCCTAAAAGAACCACAGCAGCTGTGGACTCCCTCTTAACACCCTGGTCCTGTCTCAGTTTGTACCTCAGAATCGATACACGTGGTCCAAATAGAGTTTGCTGGTCTGTGGAGAAGGTTATGGACAGTAATGTGGCTATAACACTGCATGCATAGCTATCAATATGCCATCTGGAGCTTGAATGAATTTCTATTTCCATGTGTGGTATGTGTAAAGTGATATTTTTCATGTAGCTGCAGTGACCACAAGCAATACCAATCTGTGCTAGAGTTCTTTGACAAAAGCAGACATCACTATTTTCATTTTGACAGCCTGGATCTTCCTGGGGGTGCTGGTAAGGGCTGTTCTCCTGTTTGAAAGATTTTCTAACACTTTTAGGCATGCTTTTAAAAAGGGACTGTGATATTTTTCATTCTAATTTCAGTAAAAATTGAAGACATATTAGCCAAAGCCTAAAGTAATCTGAAATTATCTTAGAACATTTGGAGGAAAGAACTGTAGAGTGATACTTACATACAGAAGCTGCTAATAGCTGAAGAGATTAGTCATTTGACTTTGCCGTTCCTTTCCATCATAATAATGATACAGGAATAGCAGACATGATTTGGCCAAGGATGTTTTTTCCTTTCTGTATGGCAAGAAGGGATAAACTATAACTGTGGAAGTCCTCCTTCTTCTGGATAAAACAAGTGGACAGGAGCTTGACAAAAAGAGAGTGAGCAGTTTTCATCCAGCATGTTACTTAGAAACACAAAATGGAGGGTTAAGAAGTATCTTTAGGAACAATTTCTGACAATGGGCTGCAATCATTTTAAGCAAGTCAGCAACATTTAAGGTTATAATTCTCTGTGATCTTAAGATGAAGGAATTCATCAACTATTTTTTCCTTATAAAACTACCCAACTCCACAGTTACATGGTACATGAAAGACTTGATTACTTTTAAGGATGAGACTAGTTGTCATTCTATTTGATAGATGTCTATGCATGTCTTACATAAACATAATACATATTTATATTTATAATTCTTTCTTAAATAAATCATAAGGGCTAAGTTCCCTACAGTGATGAGGGGCCTAAGTGTTCAATTCAACACTTTTTTTTGGACAAAATGCATGTGTTCCCCTTGACCAAAAAATAAGACTCAATTACAAGTTTGAAATCAGGCACATAAAAATGCCAATTCATTCAGAATTATCTTCTTAAGATTTTGCACAGCATCTAACCCCTAAATTATTTTTATATTAAGATGTAATAGTTATTGTAAATAATGTGTTTGGAGGCTGGCTCCAAATAAAAAATGTTGTAAAATCTGCAGCAGCACACCCTACTGTGGCAGAGTTTAGCTGGGGTAGGCTTTTATTTTTTCTCCAATCAACTACGATGAATGAACTGCATAAAATGAAACAAATAGCATCTCTGATAGGAAATGGTTTTTCAAATATCTTCAATTTAAAAACACTTAAATGTTATTTGTAAGACAAATTGAGGGTTTTTTTAAACAGGTCATGTTTACTATAAATTAAGGACTATATATTTTGTCCTGCCTAAGATAAAAGAATGTAAATGGAAATTCTTATATCAAAAGCAATCAGGGCTGGCTTATATCATCAGCAATCAGTGATGATGTTGGGGAGGATGCAATACAGCACAGCCATTCTGTCATAACAAAACAGCCTCTCCAGCACTGACAGGGACCAAAGACCCTACAGTAGCTTTGACCCTTAGTAAATGCCCTGCTGACTTCATAAAATCGGAGCCTATTTCCAGGGCTCTAGATAAATGGGGTCTGCAGCTAAAGGAAAAGACTGTCAATTCATAGGTCCTCTGCTCAAACACAGACACTCTTGCATTAACAGAAGAAAAGCCATTTCTATGGAAAATAATTTCTTATAATCAATGAAATGGATCAATTTTTCTGGGTAATGCACACCATAAAGAAGTTTTTCATAGTAGCATTTGTTTGGCCATTTGCACATGGGCTGCACAGCATAGCAACGAAGACTCTAACTGTTTTTACACAGTGCTCTGTGTCCTGGTCTACTCAGCCAGATTATAAAGTGGCTGAATAGATTTGTGCCCATGTTCTGGTGTTCAGATACCATGCCTATGTCAGTTTTGGAAGATCTCCATAACACTGGCCACACATGTCCACAAACAAGAGGATGCCATGTCATATGCATAAAGAAAAGCATGGAAGAAATTTTATCAGGTAATTAAAGGGAAAGCAAATGGAGAAACAAGCATACAAACCTCACAGTAGCATGTGGCTGAAGGACTCAGCTAAACTTTGGCATGAAACCTGTTTTCCTTTCTTTTGCACATGTTTCAGGACTAAGAGATGCTAGAGCAACACTGAGCCAGAAGCCACTGGATGGGGAGATCTCTTTAGTCTTTTGCAAGGACACCTGGGCACAAGGACACTGATCACTTGGTGATCAGTCTACTACTAGAAGGACACTTATCCTGCCAGCAGCCCAGCAGAAGGGAATTGTGAACACTGTTGCAATTGCTTTGAAGTGTTAACACATGTTGTTTCAGCTGTCATACCAGGATACTTAGCTGAGTTCCCATCATTTTATATTGCAATAATTGCATCATCCCCTACTGTCTCTGCTCTGTTCAGTCTGCCCCCAGAAATCCTAACAACTAGCAGACTGGTTTTTTGTCATTCAGAATCAAAAACAATGTGAAGTAGATTAAAGAAGAAATAGCTTTCTCTCTGTCTTTATAGACTAGTTTTATTCTTTTGAGTATGGAATGTCAGGCTCACTGAAACTGGTTTTCCTGGATGGTCATTTATATATGGAATACAGGCACATTAAACTGAGAAACTGTGGAGTTTGTTCTTTCAAATGAAAATGTATTCTTTTTGAATTGCAGAAATACAGACAGGATTTCAAACTGACACTGTCACATTTCTAAGATGATATATGGCTCTTCTAAGTATAGCACATCCAGACTGAAGAACCTATCTGTCAACAGGCACCACATCTAATAAAAAATAGTAATTATCATCAAATGTTGTACTGTATTTCATCAAAGCATGGCACAAACATTAGCCATAAACGCCATCCCTTTTACCCTGCCATTCAGAAGCAGAAAGGAAAAGCTGAAGCACTCACTGCCTTGCATCCCTCTGAGGAAGATGCCTTTCTTCTCCATCTCTGGGGTGCAAAGATCATTCCAATGGCTGGAGATTTTGTCCCATCTCACTGGTCTTAACACTATACAGTTTCCTGACATACTTGAATGAATGGGAAACCACAACCCTCCCAGCAGTCATTTCCATCCTGTTCCAAACCTAACAAGACAAACAGATTATCTGGGTCTTTGTTATTTTTTTAATCAACTTTCTGTTTGATGAAAATCTTATTGGTTCTTTCCAGATTCAAGTGATGACTGTCTTCACTGGAAGAGCTACAAAATGGATTAGGTAGATTGCCTTCATGGTTTAAAGGAAACTGAAAAAACACTGTCTGTAAAAGATAAAGTATCGCCGCGAGGCCTACCAGGGAAATGAGACTGGGACACAGGTTCTGGGTTCACCGAGCATGCAGGCAGGAAGACCCTGCCTTAGTTTATTTTTCCATATATATACCTATAGCAGGGTGAGCATGGATTGAAGAGTGGCATCCCCACCTCTCTACCACACAGGTCAAGGAGGCTGTCATTCAACCTCCCCTTCTCTTGGAGAAAGAATCCGTAACATTGCCAATGTTTACAAAACATGGTCCTGTATTTACATTCATGAGTGTGAGAAGGTGAACACTTCTCCTTTAACATGCACGCTCAGCAAACCAGGAAAAACCTCATGGCAACAATAACGTGTGCCTTTTGCCAGCTTATCATGATGAAAAACTAAAGAAGAGTTTCTCTGAGAAAGTACCTGCATTCACCTATTCTCTGTACTGGGCATGCAGCAGCCAGAAAAATCACTCTTATGTCTGAAAGCTGTCTTTAATGTTCTAGCAGACGATCCATCAGAGCATTCAAAACTAAATTAAAATCACAAGGAGGAATAGGGGATTTAATTCTAGGATTAGGCTTTGAAGTTGCCCCTAGGAAATAAATTATTATTGGATGAGAACCAACACACCAATTATCTAGTTTACTGCTCATGCTACTGAGAGCTGCTGCTAACATCCCCAGGGATCTGCTTTACCTAGATGGTCTCATCTTTAACACAATATCCATACAAAGGCAAAAGCTCAACTAGTCACATGCCAAGAAACTTCCTGGCCCCAGTATTAAAAGGGAAACAGCCCACTACAAATATACAGGGCAATAAGTTTCAGTCATTTAAATTTCCTGGTTTTTACCGTTTAACTTGCTTTGTTGTAGATAATAGAAGAGTTAATAACAGGCCACTTCTTCACATTGCTAAAACATGAACTACCTCCTATGAAAAGAATATGTAAAATTAAATAGTTCCAAGACTGATAAAAGTGTCTGAAGAAAAAACTTGTACAGAGAGACATCAGAGCTGATATTTCACTCAAACTAAATGCTACCAGTTAAGCAGTGCTATTATAAACTCACTTGGAACATTAAGTTACTGCGGGTAAAAAATAAATCCTTCACTCTTATAATACACGTGTCACTACTGAGGCCAAATCTAACACCAGCAGTGTACACAAATATTTGGTTTTCTCCTAAAGAATGCATGTTTTGTTTAAATACCTTACAACATAAAAATACTGTCACCAAAGCATCACTACTATTTTCCTCCCAAACACATGGTTCCTATCTTTTCTCCATGGATTCTTCCCAGTCCTTAACAAAGAGAAACAATGTATGCAAAGCAAAGACAAAATCTCACCCATCTCCTATGCCCTTCTTCACCTGCAAGCTCTGTCAGAACTTTTGACACACTTCATTCCACACAAGTACATATGGAGAGGGGATATCCAGTGAAGGGATTCACTTTAATGTCAATGTGGCAAGAAGGAGGCACTGGTTAGTGTCACCAGCTGGGCTTCCTGTCAGCACAGTTCAAAAAATCCATTAGTTCGTGACATCTTAACAGCCCCTACATTTGTTCAGAAAAGTTCAGGATTCATAACAGCACAGTCTCTCTCTGTTCATCTCATTTCTCCTTCAGGTGAAGCAGATGGTATTACAAATAACTCACCAAGAGGGTGCAGGGGAAGAAATGGTAGAGAAGGAAAATATTATTTGTACTGACAAAGGTTCGTAAAAAGGAGCAGCATAACGTTAGAAAAGTGGATAATTTTTCTAATACAGAAATATGGGCCTGAAAGTCTTTCTTGAAACAGAAGTATGAATAATTTCACCAAGAGCCTGTGAGCTGGAAATGTTCTCACTGGGTTTGAATTAGGTCCTTACTACAGCATTTATTGTACATTTGCATTGACCACCGAATTTAAGACAAATGTTTTCTTTAGACACATTTTAAAGTGAAAAATCAGCTCTGTTAGCATGCAGCTGTGGTCCCCCAAGATAGCTCTTTGCCCGGAGGCAAACAGAAGAGAGGTGTTAATGAGCTTAAAAGTAGCTCTGAAAATCACTGTCCATGGTCAGCTGAGAACCACCAGCATCAGGGTCACCTGCTCCTCTGCCCATTAATTTAGTAATCTCATTAATTCAAAAGATGGAAAAGCATGTGCTAAACCTGAATATTCACAGTCTTGGGAGAGAATACAGCAACTGAGGTTATCATGCTGCTCCATCATCACCACACCTTCCTGAAAAAGAGAGACCTACCCTTGGCAAATTACTTTATGCAAATGGAGATAGATTTCTTTTGCTTGAGCTGTTTCCAAGTGAGCCAGATGACTCAATAATTCAACCCTCCAGCTGGAAGAAACATTAATATTTCTGTCAGATTACTCTATTTTCCAAAGAAAACTGCCACCTTCTTTTCTCCTTTACTTAGACATCTAGGAAGAGGCAATAAGCAAAACACCTCTAGTACACTTCAGCTGCATCTTTTAATCTACCATCAGATTGAAATGGAGGCATTTGTCTCAACAGCTTTGAAGTCCAGCAGCCCATTTCTGCTCTCAATGGTAGGTCTGACCCAAACTCAAACCTCAACATTTTAATGGCATGCACTACCCACAAAATGTCTCATGCTCTGATGACTTTTTGTTGAGATTTTTGTTTTGTTTTGGTTTTTTTCTCATACATCAGCTGTAAACCTGACCACAAAACCAGGTCTTACTCAAATATAAGTTCTCTTTCACCTTCATGGTGATTATGAACTGATAGCCAGGGCTCTCTTCAGCTAACCAGCCTCCATCCTCCAGCAAGTCTGTAAGTATGTCTTCTCCCTGCCGTGTTACTTTCAGGATTCAAGTGTTAATTGTGTTCCTATGCCCCAGCAATGGGAAAATGTAAAATACAAACCCTTCCTAAGCATGGGGTAGGTCTTTTTCACTCCTTACTAAGCACCAAATTCAGAAAAGCACATGATGTTCTGTCCCTCTTCCCACAACATCTTGAGAAAATGTCCACCTAGAGCTTTGACCACACTCTGGCAACTTTCCCAGTCCAAGGACAGAGGCTGGGCATTACAGCAAGGCAACATTTATTGGAAGGATGGCTTAAAGCAGCTCTCACAGTGAAAATCTTGGCTTCCTCTGGCCCTTGTAGATAGGTTTGCCTAAGCAGAGGGAAATTTGTGACTGTATTCTGTGGGTTTACAACAAGGCCATTTGTCATTTGTTGTGCCCTTTAAGTGCAAGTACCTAAAGCTCCTGGGGAGTTAAGACTTGTTCTCCTGGCAAAAGAGCAGCTGGACATCTCTGCTCCAGCCTCTACGTCAGGAGTCAGAACCCTGGGCTTGATGTGCTACCAGGCTTTCTCATGTTGACAACAAGGTAACCTGCAGGCTGTTGTGCCCTTGTTGGTCATGTTCTTATCCTAGGCCAAGGATAGCCATGTGTTTTCATTTTACCTGAAGGAATTGTACAATTTTTGTCATAAACTGACTGGTGTCTCTTGCATGACTCAGCTTTTTTAGGCCCCATCCCCATCTTTTGCCTAACAGCTTTGTGGTTGTAGCACAGCCTCTGCAGAGAACACTGTCTCAGTGGCACAGACAACAAGGGGATAGTCCACAACCTAATGAAGTAAAAGCACATGGAAGAGGGGTATCACTAATGCTACTTTTCCCAGATATTTTTGTCTTCAAAAACATTAGAGAGGGTCTATGTCTCAGTTATATTGGTCCTTGTGGCATCTCAGGGGATGCAGAGAGAAGAGAGATACTGGAAATATAATGAAGAGATCAGTATTTGGCGAAACTATGATTTTATGTCAAGGGTTGTTTAGGTGTCATATTAGGAAAATGTTTTTCACCCAGAGGGTGTTTGGGTACTGTAACAGGTTCCCCAGGGAAGTGGTCACAGCACCAAGGCTGACAGAATTCAAGAATTTGGACAATACTCTGAGGCAGATGGTGTGACTCTTGAGGTGTCCTGTGCAGGGCCAGTCGTTGGACTTGATGGTACCTGTGGGTCCCTTCCAACTCAGCTTGTTCTGTGATTCTATGATTGGTCAATTATAACTGTGAATTACATTCACCTCCTTTCTGCCATAGACATTTGTATTATCAAGAGACCTTCACCTACCAGTAGTCACCCAATATTGGTGATGTGGTTGGGCTGAGCAAAGGCAGGTTTTTCTTTAGCAAATCCAGTGTTGATGAAATGGCTCCTTGTTGGCCTCACTGTCTTGTGGTGTCCAGAACAGGCTACAGAAATGTCAGCAAACCCTCGGATGCTGTTACAAGTGACTTACGGAATTATGACAAGTCAACAGGACCTGAAGGCCTAGTTGCAATGTCCATGATCACAGAATCACAGAATTACTAGGTTGGAAGAGACCTTCAAGATCACTGAGTTCAACTCTTGCCCTAACACCTCAACTAAACCATGGCACCAAGTCCCGCATTCAATCTTTTTTTAAACACATCCAGGGATAGTGACTCCACCACCTCCCTGGGCAGACCATGCCAGTCCTTTATCACCTTTTCCGTAAAAAGCTTTTTCCTAATATCCAGCCTGTATTTCCCTTGGCATAGCTTCAGTTTGTGTCCTCTCATTCTGTCAGTTGCTGCCTGGAGAAAGAGACAAGCCCCCACCTGTGGCTGTGGCTACAACCACCTTTCAGAAAGCTGTAGAGAGTGATAAGGTCACCTCTGAGTCTCTTTTTCTCCAGCCTGAACACCCCCAGCTCCCTCAATTGTTCCTCACAGGGTTTGTGTTCCAAGCCCCTCTCCAGCCTCGTTGCCTCCTCTGGACACATTCAAGTGCCTCAACGTCCTTCCTAAACTGAGGGGCCAGAGCTGAACACAGCACTCGAGGTGTGGCCTCACCAGTGCCGAGTACAGGGGAAGAATGACCCTGCTCCTGCTGGCCACACTATTCCTGATCCAGGCCAGGATGCCCTTGGCCTTCTTGGCCACCAGGGCACACTGCTGGCTCATGTCCAGCTGCTGTCACCAGTACCCCCAGGTCCCTTTCTTCCTGGGTTCTGTCCAGCCACACCATCCCCAGCCTGTAACACTGCAGGGGGTTATTGTGGCCAAAATGCAGGAGTCAGCACTTGGACTTATTAAACATTATCTTACTGGACTCTGCCCATCCATCCAACCATTCCAGGTCTCTCTGCAGAGCCCTCTTGCCTTCCAACAGATTGACACATGCTCCCAGCTTAGTGTCATCTGCAAATTTACTAATGAAATACTCAATACCCTTATCCATGTCATCCATAAAAATATTAAATAGAACTGCCCCAGCACAGGCCCCTGAGGAACACCACTGGTGACTGGCCCCAGCTGGATACAGCACCGTTCACCACCACTCTCTGGGCTCAGCAATGCAGCCAGTTCCTAACCCAGCAAAGAGTGCTCCTGTCCAAGCCATGGGCTGCCAGTTTTTCCAGGAGTGTGCTGTGGGAGACAGTGTCAAAGGCCTTGCTGAAGTCCAAAGAGACAACATCCAGAGCCTGTCCTGCATCCACCAGGTGGGTGACCTGGTCATAAATGGAGACCAGGTTTGTCAAACATGAC
The DNA here is from genome assembly GCA_013400215.1 of Cisticola juncidis. NCBI lineage: Eukaryota > Metazoa > Chordata > Aves > Passeriformes > Cisticolidae > Cisticola > Cisticola juncidis. The sequence continues at coordinate 27,123 of VXBR01010275.1, read as the reverse complement.
CTACCCCTCCTAAACCCCTTCTGGCTGGGTCTGATACCCTGGCCATCCTGTAAGTGATGCATAATGAGACTCAATATAAACTGTTCCATCCACGATGGCCAGAAACATCCAGGAAGAGATGCAAGAATAAGGATATGCTGCATCATTTGGAATGCAAGTTGGTGGCTGTGTCCTAGAAAAGTTATTGTCCACAGGTAGAAAAAAGCCTGACCTGGCCATGATGACAAAGAGAACTTCTGACTATGAAGGCATCTAACACACACCCAACATAATGCAATAATACCCACAGAGATGGTCAAACCTCCTATTCAGCCATCCATTAGTCTCTATGTTATAATGGCATAGGACTCTTTTCCTTCATTTGGTGAGCTATCACCTCAAGCTGATAATTTGTAGAGTCATGGGCCCAGCAACTGGAGAATTCATTTGACTAAAATTGTTAGACCTCCCTTTAGGACACTACAACATGTCTGGTGACATGCGTCATATCAAGATGGGATAAAAAGTGAGCACTATGATTGTGCCTACCCCTCCTGTGACAGCCTCAGTGAACTGAATCTGCTACCCATTGACAGAACCTGATAGAGCAGGTACTGTCCCTCTGCACCCTTGGCCTTAAGGGCTGCATGCTGACAGTCTTGGATGTGTGCAAATTCACAGTACAGCAACTCAGAAGATCTTCACATGTATACACGCATCTCTACCTGGTGCTGCTGGCCTTACCAGATACAGAGAACATCATGAACCTCTGGAGTGCTGGTCCATGTCTCCCAGAACTGATGGTCTATAGCACTGAGACAGGAACTGGGGTCAGTCACTTGCAGCTGAGAAATAAAGATCTGCATAGTGCATAAAAAAAACCAAGGGGGCCATAATTGCTTTTTCTCTCTGCCCAGATATACTGAGTCCCAGAGCTGAGAAAAGAAAGGATTCTGGAAAAGAACTTGATCCCAGACCAGGTCCCCACCAGAAGAAAAGCCAGCAACCCACATCATAAGATCCCTGACAAAAATGCAATAGGATAAGATGATTGGGGCTGGGTGCAGGCATCCAGGTAACATAAAGTAAACAGTTGAGTTCAACCTACTCTCTGTTCCTCAGGCTATTCTCACTGTCTCCCTCAGCCTTTATTCTTTATGTAGTGGTTTCACATTCACCAATTTATGTTTACCAAAATTAGTGTAGTGGTCTGAGGGCCCTTTAGAATAATTTACTCTTTTTCTACTGTGAGATAGGATTAGGAGAAAAACAAAACAGGCTCAAACTTAAAAGGTATAAAGGCAGGTTTATTAACAAAACTACAAGAGAGAAGAAATTAATAAAAATCAGAATAAAATCTTCAAAACACTTTCCTCTCCCCCAACAGTTTCTTTTCTTTCTCACAGGCAATGTATAAGGACAAAACTTGGAACTCTAGGTCAGTACCGCTTACAAAATTGTCTTTCATCAGTTCATTCAGAGAGAGAAGTCTCTTTTGGTTTGTTATGGTAACTTTCCACAAGAAAGAACAGTCCACTTGTGGCTTTTAACTCTCACAAAAACAGCTGCCTGATATGAACGGCCGTGAGGGGTCTGTTGGTGTGACCCAGAATGCTGCAATCCTCCCAGAGAGAGGTCTTGCAAGAGAAAACCTTCTAGTGGTCTCAGACAGTCCTCTGGCTGCTGGGTAGCTCCAGCAAGGCACAGCCTGTGGCTGCAAGTGACCAGCTCCTAGTAGTGATTTCAGCTCTGCCTTGCAAGGTAGTCTCAGAGACAGAGAGTCGTGTGGCGATTCCACAGGGTAGCCTTTATTATCCTGCACTCTATGAAGGGGGCTGGGGACAAGAGCTCCCTCTTGAACTGGGCAGAAGCTGGGGTATTTATGGGAGAAAGCAAGGGTGGTACCACAGGAGAAAAAACAATGGGTTAAAAAGAATCTACATGGGTATATCAGAGCATTATGGGAACTCACCATGACCAGGAAGAACAGACTCATCTAAGGATTATCTCTCCTGGGGAGTGTTGAGATGAGCTTATCACATTCCATTCAAGGGACATCCTTCTAGTGCAGAGTCCTGGCAGGATTATTTGCCTCCATAGCCAGGGGAAATCTTCAGTTGTAAAAACAATCTCATATCTTGCAGCCTTTCCTGTGGCTGCATATGGGCCATGAAGTTGATTGGGGTATCATTTTAAAGATGTACAGTTCCAAATGCAAAGGTTTTTCTTCATCTGTCTCTAAAAGCACCTCCATCTCAAGAAAGAGGGGTCTTAGATTTTTTTTCCAGTGGCAGAGGGCTTCATATCACTTTAACTTTCTCTGTTCAAGTTTCTTATAAGATCACAGTTACTTCAATGTTTACTTAGTCCATCACAAATATTTTTGCTCAAATCTGCAATCTGAATATTCTCATTATCTCCCCAATACATATTTTTCCGCAGTTAAAAGGAATATTCTAGCTTATTACATTCTGTTACCATGGCTCAAAAAAGACTTTCAGCCCAAAAACCAAGGCATCTTCTCTACCTCCTCGTCTAAGATGTCATTATTTCACCGACCCTTATATCTTCACATATTGTCTCTTTACGTGTCTCACTCTGGCTTTCCTAAGACTCAGAGAAAAGGTTAGTGCTTTGCAAGTTTCATCTGTGCAGTAAAAGAGTTAAATTCTTGACCGGATCTCTCCCTGTTAGGCTGCGGCTCACAATGTTAGATTTCAAAGCCACACTGATGGGGGTGTGCTCAAAAACAGTGGCCAAGATCTCAGTAGCTAGACTGATGGACGTCTCCCCCCTCGGTGACATCGGGGTGGGCCCAGGCCCAAGACTGGCACTGCCAGCATGGTGAAGCAGCGGTGTCTTCGCCCAGCCCCACCTGCTGCATGGAGTGGGCCAGGCCGGTCGTTACCTGCTGTCAGGCTGTACAACAAAGAGGGAAATTCCCAAGAGTCTCTGATTTTTAACCTGTGTAGTCCAGAGGCATTTCTAACTCTAATTGGTCAATCAAGCTGTCAATATTTTGCTGTAACTTCCTTGGAAAAAAAATCACTTCCATGCTAAACCAGCACAATCCCCAAAAATTGCAAACCGAATTTTTCCTTTCTAAGCATACTATAAAAAGACTAGGGGACCATAACAACTGCAGAGAAGTCTGATTTCAACTGTCAATATTCCAAATGTCATGGTACAGTTGTCTGTAGCTGGACAAAATCAATCTGATCATAACAAATGTAATTTGGCTAACCTGGCTCATTCTAGAAACAAGTCCCTGAGTGAACAATGGAACTCATACAGGGACCTCAGCCAAACATGTTCAGTACAGTGGGCAGACATATCACTGGTCAGGGAGCTGGGTGTTATTAAAACCCAGACCAATCAGTTGTCTGAATCCAGGAGTTTTGAACCCACTGTGTAAGAACTATCCAAACAATAAAACATGCTGTTTGCTGATGACCCTTGATGTGTACTGTGTTGTGTGCCTGTCTCCAACCCACAACCGCACATATCATTTGGTGATCCGATGTGAAGAAAGCAACCATTTCTGTGTCAAGAGCAGGTGAGACCAAAAAAAGGGGCATAGGAGCCAGAGAAGCGAAAAGCTGCAATAATACAGCAAGCAGAGCTGTTTGCAGTGGAAAATAGCTCAAATTTGGAATTCCTTTGTACTTACCCCTGAAAATAGAGGGAAAAAAACATCAGAGCCATGGGGAGATGGATCTCTGTGCAGGAACATGTGCAGTCCCTGCAACCCCTTGACTCAATACCCAGGGTCTGGCCTTGGCAGGACAGACTTTACATCTCCACCCAGCCTGAAAGAAAGAACTCCCCAATGGTGCTCTGATGGTTTGCCCTGGTCCCCCCGCTGCTTCCTAATGCCCTTGACCCTTGGTATTTCCTTTCCCCTGTGTCTCTATTGGTGGTGGAATCCCAATGACCAGCCCTGTTTTCCCTATAGGTCTGCCTTACCTGCCCTTTGTACCAACTCCATGTCTCAAGGTCATTGGCTGCTGAAGCTCAAACTTAAGCCCAAGCCTGGACATGTTCAGCCCCCTTTGACTCTGGATAACCCTTTGGCTGCTGGAAATAAACCTGGCTGGAACTGATCCAGTGCAAGAGCCTTTTTGCCTCTCCATACTGAGCTGCCACGTGGCATGTGTGGATGTGTGAGCTTGACTGCTCTGCCCAAGTTTCACCAAGCAGCTTTTCCACAGGAAATGTTTATTGATGTTTAAGCCTCAGTCCCACTCCTAAAAAGCATGCTGCTACAGAAACATCTAACTTTGAAGGTATGGTTGCTTCTTTTAAAAGAATGGGACGTAGAATATGATTAAGAGGCATTGTTAGCTTTACTAATGTGGGCTAAGAACCATGCACTGGACAAAACTAAAGAGGCTGTGCTTGTTATGAAAGCCCCTGTAATCCTGCCAAAACCAGATCCAGCCTCATCAATGTTCTGAGCAGAAACCATCCTAATGCAAGACCTGGTCATCTTCTGAATGGAGGTAAAACAAAATGCAATAGAATGTGGAGATATAGAGGGGGGTGAACTAATTTTTTATCCATGTATTCATCATCATCAGAGGACTGGCAGAGGGAGGGAAGCAATTGCAGCATTCCCAGTTATACGAGGTCATGGCACAACACCTGACAAGTATGTACCCTTTAACTGGCAAATCCTGTCAGAGCTATGCCAACTGGCTGCTAAACATGGGCTAGGGTTGCCCGCTGTTGAAATATGCTTCTATTTATAACTGCTAGTGAATTAACCCCCTATGATATGAAGCAAATTGCAAAATTTCTCTGTACTCCAGTGCAATATATGATGTTTGAATCAGCCTGGAGATGTTATGTAGAAGACCAGGGACTGCAAAATTCAAGAGCTTTGCAGCAGGACCCATGTTTTGGAGCAGGGATATTTCAACTTATGGGACTGCCCCCTCATGGAAGACCCATAAACCCAAGCACGCCAGGACCCCTCAATCCTAGCCAAGAAAAGGACTTAGCAGTGCAAGCTCTAACAAAAATTAAAAATATGTCTGTGCCTACCTGAAGTTATTCAAGTATAAAACAAAACATCAACAAATTATATATGCAATTCATAGAACATTCGCAAGATGCTATGGAAAAACAGACAGCAAACAGCAAAGAAAGGAGCCAATTAACACTAAAGTTAGCACAAAATAATGCAAAGGAGGACTGTAGAAACATTATAGATGCATTACCTGAAGAGAATCCATCCCTACAGAATATGATAAATGCATGTGCTGAGGTTAGGACTGGATCTCACAACATGGATATGTTAGCTAATACTATTACATCTGCTGTGAAAGAAACACCCCATTGCTACAGATGTGGACAACAAAGCCACATGAAAGCAAACTGTCCACATCCACATCTATACCACAGGAGATACTTCAAGAGCAGAGGGATATGAATAAAAATCGTGACTGATGTGGGAGATTCGGTCATGCAACCAAGGTATGCAGGTCCAGATTTCATATTAATGGTCAATCTCTCAAGAACCAGGCAAATGGGAAACTGAGTATGAAAGGAAAATGTGTGATGACACAAGTATTTTCCCACCCTCTGGTACAAGCCTGTGTGACCAACTCACAGCTAGGACAAGAGGATCAGCTGGCATGTATGTATCCACCTCAATCCCAATAACCATAATTACAGGTACATAAAGTACCTGTATGTACCTCTCGAGGCCTAGGGGCCCATAGAGAAAGGACTGAGTGCACTGCTTCTAGGAAGATCCAGTGCCACGTTGCAAGGTATCATTGTGCACCCTGGTGTCATAGATGCCAACTTTACAGGACAAATACAAGCCATAGTGTCAGCTCCCACTTCACCCATGACCATGCCTGTTAAAATTAGAATTGCTCAACTCATTCCTTTTAAGTCTTCTGTCCCCAAAACAGATTTCAGGGAGTGAGGAGACCAAGGCTTTGGATCAACAGGAGAGCTCCAGGTGTGCTGGACTCAGGTCGTATGTGATCAAAGACCTAATCTGGTTTGTACTGTTACCATGCCTTCAAGAAAAGCCTTCACAGATAAAGGTCAATGGGATGACTGACACAGGGGCACACATCGCCATCGTCTCTGCCCACACTTGGCCTCCATCGTAGCCCACTGAGCCTGTGGGATCTACTGTTGCTGGTTTCAGAGGGACCACACAGAGCTGTTTGAGCAGCAAATCGGTTTTGGTAAAAAATCCTGAGGGACAAACATCTACCATTCAACATTACATCACTGCAGCACCACTTCATCTGTGAGGGAGGGATGTTCCATCTCCATGGGGAGTCCAGGTGGGGTTAGATTTTTAACAGGGGCAACTGTATTAGAGGGTTTCAGGTATACCACACTTGCTCTAAAACAGCTTACAACTCAACCTGTGTAGGTATACCACAGTGGTCCCTTGAAAAGGAGAAACTAGATGCCCTAAAACCCCTGGTACAGGAACAACTGGTTCCAGCACACATAGAGCCATCTAGGAGCCCTTGGAACACCCTGGTATTTGTTACAAAAAAGCAGTCTGGTAAATGGAGGCTACTCCATGACCTAAGAAAAATTAACTCCATGATGGAGAGTATGGCCACCCTCCAGCCTGGCATGCCATCCCCTACAATGAGAACTGCCTCTTGGAACATCCTGATTATAGACTTAAAAGACTGTTTTTTCACTATTTCATTACACCCAGACGAAACCCCAAAATTTGTTTTTACAGTGCCTTCCATTAATAACACAGCACAGCAACTTTATCAATTGAGAGTTCTTCCACAAGTCATGAGAAACTGCCCACACTTTGTCAATGGTAGCACTCTCATGAGTGAGAGAAAAATTTCCATGGGCATACTGTCACCACTACATGGATGACATTTTGATGGCAACCCAAATCAAAAAAGAACTCTCACAGGTCCAGCCGATCCTGCTGCAAACATTAAAAAACATTTGGGCTGCAGGTTGCACCAGAGAAGGTGCAGAAGCAAGCACCCTGGAAATAGTTGGGACTCAAAATAATGAACCAGACAATACAGCCACAAACAATTCAATTTTCAACCAGAATTCTGACTCTGAATGATGCACAAAAACTTTTGGGTGTACCATCAACTGGGTCAGACCTTTCCTAGGATTGAGCAACTTAAAATTAGCACCCTTATTTGACCCCCTAAAAGGTGATCCTGAATTAACTTCCCCCAGAAAATTAACTCCAGGGGCAAAAGCTTCTCTCAAAACAGTAGCGCAAGCTATCACAAACAGACAAATCCACCAGATATGCCCAGAGGTGTGTATCACTGTGTTTATTTTCATTGTTACTCTTCATCCTACTAGTATTATTGGACAGTGGAATACACACTGGGATCTATCTGTTGTAGTGCATCTTTTTCTCTTTTGGTATGCTCCCATTTTCCCCTGAAAGATGGTTCTGAACTCATGTTAATCCCCCCAAAAGATACCTTTGTCCACTCCCACCCCTTGTCCATCACCCTAAACCCAGCCCTGGGTTCTAGAGAGTTCTCCTATGTTCAATTCCCCATTGGTCTAAGATTTCTGTACCCTCCCCTGAAGGATCCCTTTTGGCTTCCTATTCTGTCATGTTTTGCCCTACTCCACCCCTTAGATGCCCTAATTGGATAGTCAGTGTATCTTCTACCCTGTTACACTCTCTTTTAAAAGTCTGTGTAATCCTTTGTTCTGGATCTGGGTGCGTCGGTTCCCTTTAGAATAAACTTGTTCTGGAACCTCCGAACACTCAGCCTTGCATGCCTTCTTTGCCAGGTCTCAGATGTCTCTGCCTACCTTGTGGACTCTGCCGTGCCCTCCTCCAGGAGCTAGCCAGGGCAGCAGGTCTACAGGAGGGGGCAACATCATCTATCCTTTGCACATTCTAGAGTGGCTGTTTCTATCNTGAACTCTTCCTGCAGCGAGGGGCAGTTTGACCCGTTGTCTTCGGCACTGAGAGCAACAGTGAGTTCCCCTCCCCCAGCTCTGTCCTTTTACCTTTCCCAAAGCTTCATCTCTCCCCTCTGAGGGACACTCCCAGAGACTTAAAAAAACAATAGGTGTAGCCTAGTGTTGCCATGTCCTTCAAGTACTTCCTTTTGTTCTGATTAAGTAGTCATTAAGGCTTCTTGGAAACCTATGGAAAAAAATTCTGTAAGTGAAAGAAAAGCAAATCTAACCTCCAACACCTCACCAACTAAAAAAGGTGTCACCCACCGTCTTTGAACTAATTGCACAATTAATTATCAAATGCCCTCACAGTTGTTTACAACTGAATGCTGGAGATCCTTCAAAAATTATTATTGCAGTGACACAAGAGCAGTTCAAATGGTGTTTTGCTAACAGTACAGCCTTGCAAAGTGCTTTGCAAAATTTTTCTGGACAAATCACTTACCAAGCTGTAAATTACTGAAGTTAAGTAGGGAAACAGCACTCTCTTTAAAACCTCTCAATAGCCGAACACCATTAAAGGGTGTTACAGTGTTTACTGATGGTTCTCAGAAAATGGGAAACGCCATTGTAGCATGGAAAGAGGAAGGTGAATGGCAAACATTGGAGGGTTATGAAAATGGATCACTGCAGTTAGTAGAACTGCATGCTGTGGCCATGGCTTTCCCCACTCTCCTCTAAATGTTGTGACTGACTCTGCCTATGTTGCTGTTATCACACAGAGATTAGATCAAGCACTACCAGAGGAAATTGACAATGCAAAACTATTTGACTTACTAAAAACTATGTGCCATACTATCCAAGCCAGAATTTGCCCTTATTACATACAATACATCAGAAGTCACATAAATTTACCAGGTTTCATCACAGAGGGCAATGCTCGAGCAGATAGGCTTGCTGGCCCTGCTTGGACAGTATCACAGCCAGACAAGCAAATACATCATATGATTTTTTTCCACCAAGGTATTTGAGTTTTACAGCAACAGCTCCAGCTACCAAACACAGAGGCTTATAATATGGCTGGCATATTATATAGTATGGCATCTTATAACCTGTGCCGACTCCCAAGGCCACACTGCACCACTGTGGATGGGGATAAACCCTCATGGACGACATGCTTTGCAAGTCTGGCAAACTGATGTCACACATATCCCTGGATTCAGATGTCTAAAATACGTGAATTTGTCTATCGATGCTTTTTCATCAGCTATATGGGCTACAGTACACATAGGAGATAGGCCTTTGCTGTACTAGGTACCCCCCATACCATCAAAACAGACAGTGGTCCTGCATACATTTCACAGAAAATGAGACATTTCCTATAACTGCGGTGTGTCACACCCTACAAGCATCCCCAGTTAGCAACAGGACAAGCCTGTTGCTGGGGAGAGAGCACATAGCACTTTAAAACATATACTTGAAAAACAAAAGAAAGGAATGTGTGGAATCCGCACTGAGCAAGGTAGCTAAAGCTGTCTATTCATAAAATTATTTTATAGTATTAGAAAAGTCCCAGAACCCAGTCATTTTAAATAAATTTCTATCACTGCAGTCATCTGGAGATGATCAGTTGCCCAAACCCAAGATATTGGTATGTGACCTTATCACCAATAGGTGAGGAGGTCCATGGAATCTCATTACCTGGGGACAGGGATACACTTGTTTTTCCATGGACACCAGAATGCTCTGGGTACCTGCCAGATGTGTCCATCCTGCCCTATGTTCTGCCCGGGACCATAAGCAGCATCCTCCTGATGGCCCATTAAAGATGTCACAAAGTCATGAGTGGAACTGTGATGGAAAAAAATTGTGCACTTACCTCACAAAAATCTGGGACTCTTGAAGAAACTATTCATTTAAGGATTCTATTTGTTTACAATTTTTTTTTCTGTTTACAATTTGTTTTTCTGGTAGTTGGGTTTTTTCTAACAGTTCTCAGGGTTAAATGGTTTCTTGTTTTAGTGTTAAGTTGGAACTATAACATAGTTAAACTATGGCATGTTAGCCTGAAGGATTGTGATTTGGCCTGAGAGCTACTGGAAGTGAGTGTTGCAATTCCAGTGGTACATAAGAAACATCACTTGCTGAGGGGAATTCGGTTTGTCAAAAACCTCATTCAAATTAGACCCATGCTGTCATGGGTCTAATTCTGTCACCCTGTCTGCAAAGGGCCCTTGCAGGTATGATAAGAGAGAACACTTTGCATTTTTTAATAAAAATGAGGGGAGGAATTCTTGCAGCACAGTTGGTCTGTAGCTGGACAAAATCAATCTGGTCATAACAAATGTAATTTGGCTAACCTGGCTTGTTGCAGAAACAAGTCCCTGAGTGAACAATGGAACTCATACAGGGACTTCAGCCAATCGTATTCAATACAGAGGGCAGACACATCACTGCTCAGGGAGCTGGGTGTTAAAACCCAGACCAATCAGTCATCTGGATCCAGGAGTTTTGAACCCACTGTATAAGAACAATCCAAACAATAAAACATGCCGTTTGCTGATGACCTTTGATGTGTACTGTGTGCCTTTCTCCAACCCACAACCACACATAACACCCAAACATGTAAATCTGGGAAGAAGTGAGGAGGACTGTGCAAGTGGATGCAGGGATCCCCACCTGAAATGGCCATACTTGGTAGAGGGCACTAGACACATGTGGATGATTCTGGTCACCTGATGCTGCAGGCAGTATTGTGTAGATCTCCACCACACAGGATACCACTGTTTCAAAACCCAGTGATCTGAAAAGACAGCTTACCTGAGAGGCACTGGTGCACTTGAACATGGTGCTGACATGAAGCAGAGTTAGGTATCTCATGACTTTTAACGCTATGAGCAGGGAAAATTGTTATGATCATCTGTTTCTACAGTAATCCAGGAAACAAGTCCTCAGGCACACTTATCTAAGGACTTTACTAGCTATAAATAAACCAGCTCACAAAAAAATAAACCAAGTTGTATGATTTCTTTGCTTTATGGAAACAGCTTGATGAGATCACTGATATTGGCTAACTTCCTGGGACACAGAAGAACAATACTAGGCTGATGACAACCCCATCCTCCCAAACTATTACCAGGATCTGCATTATTCTTCTCTACCAGTAGCTCTACTGCATAGAACTGAAATAACTAATCATACAATCTCAGTTGTAATGGTAGGCCCCAAGCTGTATGATAGCAAGAATCTTGCAAATGATAGATGTCCCCTGGAGTTACTGTTCAAAAGACCACTTTCAGAATTTTCATCGGAAAGGACTGGCTTCTTAAAAATCTGCTCTTTCTTCTGTAGTCTGACAGAGTTCTGCTTGGTGCCTCTGTGTGCTGCAATGAAAGAAGTATGATCTCCTTTGAGGAGTGAATGGGAACAACTGGTTTTGGTATTAACTACATATCTGACTGTCATTGCATCTGTGACATTTTTGTTTTCAAGCTCTTGATGGCTGCAAAGATTAGGAACTGCAGAGGTGCTGTATTGGCCTGAAGTCTATGGGCATCTTACAGCACAGAGACAAAGTAACAGCAGCCCTCCTCACCACTGTGCAGTCACAGCATCACAGTATAATTCAGGCTGGGAGGGGCCTCAGGAGGTTCTAGTCCAATCTCCTGACCAAAATAGGGTCATTTGTGAGACCAGAACATGTTGCTTAGGTCTTTACCCAGATGAATCCTGAAAATATCCAGGGATGAAGACTGCACAGCCTATCTGGGCAGTCTGTCCCACTGCCTTCCTGTCCTCAGTCAATTCCTGCAGAAGCATGGAAGCATGCCCCACCCAGGGTCTTTGAGCCCAAAATTCTGAGAAAGACCACGTTGGCTGGACAGACCACCCCCCTGTTTACCAGCATGCCTTCACAAGGGCATGAGGAGGCCTGCTCCACAATCCCCACACACTCACATTCCATTAATCTCTTCAAAACTCTGGTCAGTACAAAGACAGGGTGCCCATCGTCCTCGTCACCTGCTCTCCCCACATTCCTGCACAGCATCAAGATGCTCACCAGCTCCTATCTCCACCATGGTTATTGTACCCACCCTTGTCCCCCAGCTCGCCCTTCTCCTGCCAGTGAGTGTTCACCAAAGGGTCCCCTCCTTGGATATTGCATCTGAATGGTGACAACAGGGTTGTCAAGCAACATGAATCCTCCAAGCAACCAACCATGGCAGATCACAGCAATCTGTTGCAAATGCTCTCCAAAGCTTATGTGCCCGACACCATTTTGTCTCTTAGCATCTCTTTCATCCATCCATAGCTCAGTTCCACTCAGATCCACCCTCTTCCCTTATCAATCAAGAGCACATCCCAGGCACTCCTGCCATTTCTAACCTAAATTATAATTCTATGCAATATACTAAAGGTCAGCTCCCTCTTATCAGACCAAAACAAATGACTGAAGTGCCTACTACCTGCCTGAAGTCCTCCTTCCACTCCACAGGAATGTTGCAACACACAGAGTATTCCCTCCAGCCTCACACAAATCTTTCAAATCAAGCAAAATGTTTTTGTCTGCCTTTGGAAACACACCTTGTCCTTGCAAACCTTCCTCAGATACAATGACGTGATCATCCTGGGGAGGATGATGGTTCAACCAGCCACCAGAGCCACAGGGCAGGCAGACCCCAGTGGCCACTTTTGGAACACATTCCTCAGGGGTTGTAAAACACAGTGGCAGGAGACAAACACAGCAACAAGATCCACATGCAACTATTCACTACTCTTTATCCTGTCTCTTCTGCTTTTCTTCAGGTGTCAGTCACCACCCCTCCTGGGACCAACACTAGTGGCTCCCAAACACCAAATTCCTTGTCTCACAGTAGCATAACTTCCTGTACAAGGGAGATGGAGACAGAAGGTCATTTCTGTGATTCACTCTCCTGGAGTTTTTAAGCAGATGAGAGGCAGTAAACTCTTGGAAGGCACTTATGGCACTCAGGAGAAATTGAAGGCTTGGCCTTGCTGCCTGTATTCAGCTGAATTTAGAGGGGGTGGAGGTTTCAGGATGAGCCAACTGCTTCTTCACTCAGCACATCTGAGAAAGAGGCTCCTCAGGCTGTCTTGGGAAATCTCAGAAGTCACTCCAGGAGAAGGCTGAGCTCAGGGGCTCGCGTGCTGGCATCGGCAGCCTACGATGTGTGGCCTTACGAGGGCAGCCCCAGTAACTAAAGGGCACACTGTTTTTACCAGGTGTATCACCATTACGGGCTGGGATCGCCTCCATGGTTTGCTCAAAGTTGACCATCTAGGGACAGAAGACTTAGTGGCCGCTTCTTTCGAATGCACATTTCCTTTTGTCCTGAGAGACTTGGAGAAGGATGTTGGTTTCTAAATTGGATGTTAGGTTTGAGAGGGCATCAGGTTTGACTGCTCCCTGATACAGTACACTGACATTAGAAAATCTTAATCCTAACAATGCCATTAATCAGCCCATGTGCACTATTTTGCCTATAGGAATTCCAGATTTGGTCTGTCCAGACCTAAGTTACATATAGCCACCTCTATCTCCATTGGCTGTACAGCCATGCCTTTGTAAAGATGTATTTTAACCAAAGCTCTCTGAAAGGGTTCAGATTAAGTAAATCAATCCTCCCACATAAAGAGGCTGCATAGACTTAATTAAATTGATAACTGGGCCAACCTGAACTAAACTAGTGCAAATTTGGGTATAGACAAGGCTTTGTTTTTCTTACTAAAATCATTACCTAATCCAAGCTTTGATTGGCATTAACTGCATGGTAACTAAAGTGAATACTCAGGCCAGGCTTCTAGTGTCTCTGTCTCCATCTGGCCCCAAATATAACACTTTCAAGAGCTGGACACACTCCTGAACATGTCCTCAAAATCAGTATTTATTGTGTTCTTACCTGAAGCCCAAAGGACTCAGTAAAATTGCTGCTTTTTCCATAAAAATAACTTTATGGAAGCACCTATATAACTATTTTTCATGGAGGAATTTGAGCAAGTCTTGCTCTTACAGAGAAGCAATAATTTCTGAAGAAGCTGCAGTTAACCAAATAATTCTGCTCCAGCATCTCATCTATGGACCCTGTATAGGGATGATGGTATTATCCTATTTTTCTTTCTCAGCTATTTAATAGGAAACCCCCTTTCAAAGGCAATTTCCATTTTAAATCACCCACATTAAGAGAGACATGTTTAATACCAATAAATCCGCTTTCTTAAAAGAGACATAGAAGCCAGGCTTATCAGCTGACTAAATCCTCTCCCCCACCCCCATTCCTGCCTTGCAATCTGTAGATCTCACAGAAGGGTGATCTAAGACAGCTGTAGTTAACTAGCTACACTTCTGAGCACTAAGCTGTTCCTTGCTTTGTATTCACTCAGTGCCAAACCAAGGTTACAGGGATACAAGGAGCTAAAAGACTCTTCTTGCTGTGGGAGTTGCAGCCGGAGATGCTTGGAGGCTGGGTTTCCACACATCTCCCATGGGAGCCTCTCCCTACAGCAGTCTCCCACTACAAGTCAGTGTGGGGTGAGTGCTATCTAAAGCCTCTGCAAATTAAATTATTTTTTCTCCTCAAGGCTTTTTGTAGCACACCGAGGAGAACTAGTTACCAATTCCCAGATCATAATGCTCAAAACACATGCCCTAAGGGTCCCTCCTCATCTATGGGGACCTTATTCTATCTTCACCAGTGCTTCAGTTATCCAGAGGGATTTCTAGCCTAATTGCTCTTGCAGACAGTTGTACCACACCTTTGGCAGAGAAGCAGGTGGCAGCCTTTCCAGATCTCTTGTGTGCCTAAAGCTGCAGCCAGCAGTGTGGGCAACGCTGAGGCAATACTCCATCAGAAGCCAGAGAATGGTGACTTCAAAGGACCCCCACAAGGTCAGGGCTGTGGTGGCATAGGTATCTCACTTGTCTAACAGGAAGAGACACGGCTGAATGAAATCCCTGTTGCTTCCCCCTGCTGTGATAAGTAAAAGGAGCAAAAATTACAAAGTAAGATAAGGTTTAGGAGAGAAAAAAGCAAAACCAAAGCACAGCAGAAAACCTTGGTCTGGCTGCTCTTAGTGCTGCCAAGTACTGCCCCAAAGCCACCCGTATGATTTTCTCCTGCCTCATCATGCAGCTCCCATAGCCAGACCTGCTGCTGGCAGATGTAATGCTGTATCCCTGAAATGGCCTCTCATGGGAGACAACAGCCATCTCCCTTCATTGAGATGAGATCATGACACAGCAGTAGGAATCCTGAAAATTACTTTGAAATCTTCTATCTGAAGCACATATAATTCAGTGTGTGTTTTTCCAGTTGGAAGTTTGATCTATTTTGAACAGGCTCCAGCTCTGCAAGTACCCTTATAGGCAGTGTAGTCATGTACAGGCATGCCAAAACAGCATCACCATCAGCAAGTACCTGCCTGTGTACCTGTATGAAGTAGGGCCCCTCAGAGAGATGGTACTGAGCCCAGTGACCAAGGAAGGCCCTTCAGCAATGTCCAACCCTGCAGCAAGACCCTTACATCAGATCCTTCCCTTCCAGGATCACTGCTCCAAGAAAGCCTGTTAATAGAGAAACATTTCAGAAAGAAGTTTATTTCTTTAGGGACCATAAAGGTAGGAAGACTCCCGTTTTATCCTTTATTATTTAAAGAACCTGGCCCTTCTTTTGCTCCATGAGTCTGTAGCTGACTGGGCACTGCTAAGCAGAAAGGACAGTTCTTCCACTTCAGGAAATCGCCCTGCCTTTACTGGAGCAGGAAGCCATCCTCTTCCTCCTCTCCTCCCTCTTTCCAGTCTAGATAGCATGGAAAATTATACCTGTTTCTATGCTTTGCTTAACCAAAATCCTATTTCTTAAACAATTCCATAAACACACACAGGAGCACTTTGCTTTCAATCTTGTATTTATTTTCCACTTGATAATAAAATCCATTTCTTGACCTGAGAGTGCATAAACATTAAAAAAAAACTTAATCCTGTAGTCAGTGGAGACAAGGAGGAAGGGCGAGAACAGGAACTGGGGAAGCTTCATGGCTTTCTGGTTTGCAACTTGGTATAATAGGTCATAGTAGTTAGGTTACATTACAACACAAGACAAATGAACGATATGTAGATCAGGGTAAAGCATATAAAGATTAATATCAATTCTATGCAACAGCTTGCTTAAATAATGCTTCTAGGGATAAAAATAAGTTAAGGAAACAGTGGGCAGGAGAGCACACAATCCTTGTTTTCTTTTATTCCAAGACAATTTTAACCTGTTCAGTGGACAAAACATCTTGCTAGACCAAAATATTTTTGCTTTATAAAAACAAGTTAGTACCCTAAGTAACTTCTACCATGCCCCAGGGTGGAGTTAGGTGCATGCTAGAATATCTGTCTGTATCTGCACTGAACTGTTAAGCAGATGCTCACTGAGGAGAAAATAGACTGCAATAAACTGGCACTGACACAGATCTGAATCACTGGAACTGCCACAGAGATAAAATTCATTTAAGAAATGTGGTTTCCATTTCCATTTTCCTTTAATAAAAATCTATTGAAACATTAAGAATATCTACTATTTCAAGCAGCATGCTATACACATAAGTAAGAGAAGAAACAGACTTCATTTTATTATGTAAAATGTAATACAGCCTGATACTGCACCTCATGGAAGAGCCAAATTAAAGTCCTCTTTCAGAGCAAGGAACAAATCCTGTTCTCATTTACAGAGCTGACCAACATTTAAGGTCCATTTTCAAAGTCATAGTCAATGTATAAGGAAACATTACAGATCCCACTAGGAGAACTGCACGAGGAAAAGATGAGAGCATGCAGTGCAACATGCCAAAGGGGAAATCTCTAGCAGTGCTGACACTATACTGCCCCTCCTCCATCAGTCAATCTCCTCTTTGGTCTTACTCTCAGTGCTCTATTCCAGTCACTGTGCAGTGTGAGCCAATACACTTGTCACTTTAGAACTGCTTTCCCAGAATGGGGCAAAATCCTAAAACAGGCGATTTTTTTGACCTCCATACAAATCTCCCCAAGTTCTGCCCAGGTTGCTTCGATAGCATGTAATGAGCAAAGGGTAGTCATGACAAAACCCCAAAATTACAGAGATAAATCCTTGTCTCCTCTCATGATACTGAGAACAGCAATTATTCTGCCAAATTAACCTGCCTCCAAATCAAGCCTTTGGTCCTGCACTCTAGGGAGATTTAGGAGTATGAATTTGAAGTACCCTTAGTACTCAGATAAGACCAGAAGCAGAAGTGGAAAGCTATAATGGAGAGCTATATGTCCCTCCCTGGCCCCTGTGTAAGCCAAGCTGACAGCTCCAGAGCTGGCAGTTGTCACACCATCCTTCTAGAGATCTGTGAAACCTGAACAGATACAGAACCCTAAATACTTGTCATTATGTACCAAAAAGAAACATTGCCATGCTAAGGTAATAGATGATCAGGTCTTCTTTAACAACGCGACCAAAGATCATCATTGACACTATAAAATCCTGCATAATTTCAAATCTGAAGAAAAATCTGAAGAGTTTTAAATAGCATTTTTTACTTGCTATTACTCCCCCACAACACTCCACCTTGTATATTTCTCCTAGGAAACATTAGCATCACAGTGCCCAAGTCCCATCTCTTTCTGGTCCCTTGTATTCACTGCCTTTTACCATCCTGTTGTAGGAGAAACATGGTCCAAGGTGAAACATCATCCTTGTTTGCTGCAGAAGGTTTTCAGATCACTAGCAGAGGATGGCAACCCGGAATTAGCAAGAACATCAAGATTGCCAGAAAATTAGCATGAGGCTCATAGCTATACTGAGTTTTTGGTCTCTAGGAAGAAGCTAAGCAGCCATTTCATTATAGCCACCCTTTGAATGCTCTTGCAGTGGTGTAAAGAAAGCCAAAAAAGTACCAGTGCTATTTTCAATAATGCCTTGAAAAGTATTTGTGATGGAGAACATGAAAATGCCTCCTTTGGGGTACTTCCTGATACGAGACCCTTTAGATTCTCAGGAAGCAGAAGAGGCAGGCTTCTCCACAAGGAAAAGCAAGAAAAGCTGGGCATTGCACTACCACACCATCACTAACACAGGCATAGCATCTGAACAAAGCCAGTTCAGCAGTCACCTTATAACCACAAATCAAGTCCAAGGTCAGTCCAGGAAACACAACAAGATTCATTAAAGCTGTGCTGCTCACTGCACATCAGGCTCAGAGCAAGGCTGAGGCTAGAGGGCATCCCCAGGCCAAGGAGCAGTGAGGGTGAATGGGTGGGGGTTCCATTGCAGCCCACCAGAGCAGTGGGGTTCAGCAGCAGCTCACAATACTCATTTTCCCATGTCAGGGCCATGAGTCAGCTTCCATGGCTGCTGCTCCAAGTTTTTCACCTAGCAACAAGACAGACGGATGGATGGGGGGGTGTTAGGAGTGATGTTGAAGTAAAATGAGATGAGAAAGACAGAAACTAAATTGTCAGGGAGATTAGGAGAAAGATGCGGTGCCTGAATCTACTTGAGCTTTTAAAGGACAAGGTTCATGGGTAGCAAAGTCCCTCCTTCACTTCAGACTTCCTGGGAAAGTATGAACACCTCTCATGGGGTGAGGGACATATCCAGCCACCTCTTAAGCCACACTGCAGGTCTGTGGGCTCCTTTGCTTCGATCTGCATGTCAAAAGCTTTGCTTCAGCTTATCTATGACCAAAGGCTTTGTCATTTGCAGTGCATGAGTTTACCCTGATTCTGCTTCTCACCAGCCAGCACAAAGTGCTCTGTCAAGGGGTAGCCACAAGGCAGTTCTTGACATGCTCACTGAGGAATGATAAGTGAGTACTACCATAGCTGATTTTCAGTTGGTTGAACTGAAGACACTGGGAGGGTTGGAAGGCATGACACCAAAAGCTGCTCAAGGGATGGACCCCATCCAGGGCCAGAGCCCTGTACCCTCCCCCAGGACACACCATGCAGCCTTTCCTGCTGGTGGCAGGCTTAGGATCAGGGAGGATAGCCAGGGGAATAACCTCTTCCCACAGAAGAGGGTGCTTTCAGAGACTTGAGGGTCAGCACTAGGGAAGGCTTTGCCTCCTCAGACTCTAAAAAAGGATTCTGTTCCCGCTCAGCAATTTTTTCCCATCTGGGCTAAATCCACTCTTTGAAAGAGATAGCTCTATCTCCAGGGAAACAGGCTCTCTGCGCTCACAGGGACTCAGCCAGCTCCCCCTCTCCTTTTGCTATGGGGTCACTCAGCAGCAGGGCTTAGGCACTATGGGGCATCAGGCTCATAGGGCCACCCCAGGTCTGGAGCTCTGCAAGCACAGGGTGCTCCAAGGCAACATGTGCTGGTCTCATCCAGCACCACGCGGCTGGAGCCAAACAGCACCTTTGTGAGCTCGCCCAGTTCTGGGGAGCTCACACAGAAGTGATTATAGAGATTGACTATGCTCAGAAGTCTCTCATTACTGAGAGTGACTCGTGCAGTCTGCTTTGACTTTTCTTATTTGCCCAAAATAGCTTCATGTTCTCAGCACCAGTTTTCTTCGCAAAATCATTCACTGCCCTCCTTCCCACCACAGGAAGTCAGAAATATCCTGCTCACCAAGAAGTCCTCCCCAGCTGCACTACACCATCCCTGTTCCCCCTCACAATCACCCTCCATCCTCTCTCCTTCTGGGTACTGCAAGTCCATGGGATGCTTTGGGCAAGCTGGAGAGCCAGAACAGCTCAAAGAAAGTCAGGGTGACATGGCAAGAGCAGAGCTCATTGCAGAGCCCCAGAGACCCCTTTTCCAGTTAGCTCAGCCCAGTTATCACCTCCTCCCCATGCCTGTCCAATCTCTGGGCAAACAATTCATGTTATGGTGAGGGAAGGTTTCACCTAGCAGTTTTTGGTTTTCCTTTCTCTAGGATCAACCACCAAATATGAGAGCCAAGGAAATTACCCCAGCAGCTACATTTTGGGGATCTGAGAGAATTATTCTGTACTACCATCTGAGCTAGAAAGGAAACAAGTCCACAAGGGTCTCCTGAGCTACAGTCTCCCCACCCATGCATGGACTTGACACCTCTCCTATGGGTACTGTCCCAGGTAACTCACCCTTCCCTGCTTTGGGGAAAATTTCCAAATCTACGACCACTTCTATGCTCAGAAGCAGAGACAACCAAAGCACTCCCCACTGTGTTGCAGGAGAACTATACCCAGGTTTCCACATGGCCCTGCCATCAGATCTGCCCTGCCAAGACCCTGGTCTAAGAGGAGCACACATGGACAGCAGACACGTTGCCTTCCTACCCCCCAGACTGTGGGGCAGAGCACAGTGCAGGAGCCCAGTCCTGACACAATGCCTGCCCAGAGTTTGTTGCAGGATCTGTGCCTTATCTCGCCTCAGCATCTGAAAGCAGACTTTGGCTAAGTCCTACATGCTGCTATTTAAAGTAAGCCAATTTGTATTCATTCTGCTCGCTACATTCACCAGTTGTTCTGAATTGTGTTTGAAGCTGAAGGGAAGAGGAAATGTACAAGAAAAAATTATACACTGGTAAATTTTGTGCTAATCCTTTCTCCTCCCATTATTACTTCCCCCTTTTTCTGGTTTTTTTTTTCTTGTTTTCTGTGTTTTATGTATTATTAGCTTTAGCATAATTTTGACTGAGAAAATACATAGCTGATAGGACAGACTAATTACGCTACCTAGAAGAATTAATTACACCATCTGTGACTGACAGTGGAGCCTGACTTATTGCTTCCTGGTATATGGAGCTACACCACCACCAGCCCTGAACATTTCCCTGTAGAAAGCAAAAGAGGAATTACTGTCAGAAGCATAATTTAAAAGCCATTACTTCTCTATTTGAGCCATTTAACATCATTGGGTGACCTAGCCTGGCTGGCCAAATCAGGGATGAGGCTCATTTGCCTTCCCTTGTGATCTTTTTACTGGTCTTTCAACACATATCCTGGCCCTCTGTCACTAGGAATTGAGGGGCTCAGCCAATCCAAAGAGCTAAAATGGGCCAGGGCCCATTTTCAGGGGAAGTGGCACAGTGTGGTTCATGTCCCTAGAGCTTCCTTCCTCTTCTACCTTTTCACATCTCCTGGAACCACCTCTCTGGACGAAGCCATCCATGAGCTGTAGCCAGGCTTTGTCTGCAAGTTGGCACAGCCTAAATATGTTTTGGGGGTTGCACTAAAAGTGTGATGGTCAGGATCATCACAGGACATCCGATGCCCTAACTCTGCCTGCTGTTCTCACAGAGACTCCCAAGACCACTATTTGCTGCTGTTCACCAACTATGGGTGGGATGGGAGGGTAATCCATTCCCTCAGCATTTACTGTGCATGGAAAAGAAGACACCACCCCTCAGGAGAAGCAGAGACCTGGAGGCAGTGAGATCTTGCCTTCCTGGAAAGACTGCATCTCTTATGTGTTTAGCCATAGAGTCACATCTACCTGCTGCTGCCCTGCCATCTGCAATGGACTCTGGCTGCAGCCATTAAAGGACAACTTTGGTGTCTGCAGCCAGCTGAGGATCTGTCCTGGTTTATATTCTGGCTTACAATGGATCTGCTGAAGATTACCATGGCTGAATGTGGGTGATGGAAGATTTGTATAGATGCACAGCCTTGAATGTGTGTTTTCAGCTAAGGGAGAGGAGTCGTGCCCACATGGGTCAGGAAATTTTAAGTAGTCATGCTTTAAGGTAGCTGTTCCTGTCCTTTTTGCCTCTAGCTCTGCTGCAGTACTTTTCCTCCCACTTGTCTTTTAAGCCCACTCAATTTACACAGGGTAAGCTGCAGTTATGTTAGAGCAAACCTCTTGCTTGCATAAACGCATTCCTAAGCAAAATTCAGCATACAACTGTACATATACCCCCTTGCTGTTGTTCGACAGGCACACATTACATGGACAAAAAACCTCACTCTCCAGCCCTTGATCCCTATTTTTAACTAGGGTTCTGTTTTCTCTCACTTCTGAACAACTTAGTGCAGTGATCCTTAGCCTGGGAAACCTGAATTCTCCTCTAGATGATCAAGGAAGAGTTCAAAAGATCCATTGAGACCTTATGTTTGCCTGACTTACTTTTTGCCCTGGGTCTTGAATAGCATCCAAACCATATATGGGTTAAGCCTCTGGAAAGCACACACTAGCAGGACACAGACAGACCCTGGGGAATTCCTAGGTGCTCACAGGGGAGGTGAGCTTTATTTTGGAACTGATACTGGGAAAGGTCTGTGATGGCAACAAAGGACTGTCAGTGCACAAAGATGCTCTGGCCTTAACCTGTAAGCAGGGGGATGAGAACGGCACACAACAAAAGCCAAAAGGCTTTTTTAACATCATGAAATTTCTTGGTGGGTGCTGAAATAGCAAGGTACTAGTCCTGCACTGCCAGAGCTAGGACTCATGTCTGGCCTATATGAAATATTTGCATAGATGAGTTTTACATGGGACAAACTTCCTGAAATCCTTCTCTTCTGAAAAGGAGAGGAACTACAAAATTTAGTAGTTTTTCTTTCTTCCTCCCCAAGTAATCCATGTGTTCATTCTCACTGAATGAAATTCTCCACTTCCAATTTGCAGCCTATGGCCACTCCAAACTCCAAGGACATGCCAACAGTTTCTCTTGGAATGACTATTTTCTACATCTTGCCAAGTTCTGTATATGTGAGTGTCGGAGATCAGACAGCTACAGAAGCTAAACTGGATAGCACCTCCAGACCTGGCATGGCCCTGGTACAGTGAAAGCAGAGGGAGAGATAAACTCAAGGCTAGAATAGAAGTGGAGACATCATGTCTGGTCACTCTGACCCTGTAACACTGACCACTTTGATGAAGGAAGATATAACAAGGTCTATACTGATGAAAGAGTTAACAAAGGACATTACTAGCTTAAGAAGAATAATCAGAAGATTGTGTTTCTAAAGGGGGCTGTGACAAAGGGGTCGGAGTGGAAAATTTTGTATGAACATAGTGACCTATAAATACTAGTAGACTAGTGTAATAAAGTGGCTTGGCTTTGCTGGCATAGCATAGTCCATGTCAGTCAATTCCTGCAAATGTTGCCTTCCATGTGAGGAAGCAAAGATTCACCTATACTGCTGTCTGCAGGGACACCCCTCTGGACTTGAAGTACCACTGAAAGGAAGCAGGAGGCTGGCTGGCAAATCATCACCTTCAGATTTTGGAGGTGAGCAGGGGGAACATGGGGAATAATATGTCCTCAGAAGAGAAACATGGTTTTGAACTTACGTCTACACTTCTAGAGAAGTAGGGGAAAACAATAGCTTCCCACTCTCCTAAGCTGATTCTGCACTGGGTGCAGTCACACATTAAAAAGTTAAAGGGCAACATGGCTTCTACAGAGGAGCTGTGGAATGAAGTAGGAGTGAGACTTTGGGATCAAGCCAGGAGAGGTGATAAGACCACCACTGGCTTTTTACCTCTCTGGTGAGCTATTTTAGAAACGCTTAAAGCTCAGGATGGTGCCGGGAAAGAGCTGTCTTGCACAGCCTCCTCAGCAACAGGGGAGGACTCTGCAAAAGAACTTATAACATCTCCCTTCTGTCTACAAACAACAAGAGATAGGGCTGCAGTGAGGAGGAGGACTACGGCTCAGTAGAGCAGGCCCTTGTTGCCTTCAGGTGAAGAATGGAGTTTGAACCCTGCTACAAAAACAAGGCACTTTCTTTGCAAACCAGAATCCGATGGAAAGCAAAATGCTGGCACAGCTGATAAAGTTAGGCCAGTGATGTTTGCTGGATGAAAAATCACAGAACTGTACTGGGGAAGTGTTCCAGAAGTGTCAGTGTAACTTACAAATATTACAGTAATTTCTTCACACTGAAGCAACTTTTTATTATGGGTTAAAAATCCTGTATTTCTTTCCTAAATGAAAGAAACCTTGAGATGAAAAGCTCCTGCAAGCAGCTGCAGTTGGAGTACTAGGAAAAATAATAATAACAAACCTGTCTGGACATGCTTCCAAGACACAGGTCCTAGGAATGGAGCGCCCCCAGCCCATGGCTGGCCCCATGGCTGGTGTTGGTCTCCCGGGCTTGGGGGATTCCCCTGGCTTGTCAGAGCCCTCCCGCCTCCTCCGGAGTCCAGGCAGCAGCGGCAGCCTGTCTTGAGCTTCTGCACAGTGCTGATGCCTGGCCCACCTCACCCATATTGCTGCTATCTCAGTCACAAAAATTGTTTACCTGCATGTTATTTACCTTAATATTTAACTGTTGCATGACAGATTTACAATAACTTTTCATTACGATAGAATAAAAATAAGTTAAATTCTGTTGTCTCTAGAGCTTTAAAAAAACCCACTTTCAATTCTAACCTTACTTTTGTTAAATTTAAGAAATATTAATTTTCAGTTCTGTTATGTTTCAGTTTAGTACAGTTTAAGTGATGGTAAAATTCAGTTCTGTTGAATGTAAGTGATGCTAAATTTACTTTCTGTTAATTTGAAGTTCTGTTACACAGAAGTTCTGCTAAATTAAGATTCTGTTAAGTACTGTTAATTTCTGCTAAGATTAGTTTCTGAAGTATTAGTAAGACTGGGTGAAGTCAAATTTAAGCTTTACTCATTTTAAGTTCTGTTATTTTAAGTTCTGCTAAGTACTATTAAGTTCAATTCAGTAATGTCAACTTTAAGTTCTCTTATGTGTACTTTCTATTATATTTAAGTAACAATGAGTTTCAGTGAAATTAGTTATAGTTTGTTAAAATATATTTGTTTAAATTATAAGATACCATTCTTTTGTTATAAGAAATGAATAAAGGAAAGTTTACAACGTAGCTGAAGGTAAACCAATAGGAATAGTAGAAATAGGTTTTCAGGAGAGGCTGTAGCCAAGCATAAAGTATTTTGTCATGTTAAATTGGCTAAAGTTATATGTACATTTGTCTCTGGCTGATTAACAAGCCAAGTAAAAGTAACAGAAGAAAGCACTAATATTAAAAAAAGCTTTGCTAGCATAAGCCAAACATTACTATGAGGCAATGGCAAGCCACTGCTTGCTTGATATCTTTTGAAGTTCGGGCAAACCATATCGACGCCCATACACCAGCTATTTAATTTGTATATTATTCTGACTTTTCCTTGAAGAATCACAATGCCGACAATCAGCTCTTCGTTTGTGAGATGCACAATACTAAAGGTACCCACAACTTTGACACTCGCATAGAGTCCACACTTGATGACCCGCTATGTGACAGGCCCAGCAGGGAAAGGAAGGTAACAGACTTGCAACCACCTCTGGATGTATGATCTACTGGTTCTCCAAGGACAAAAAATTTATCTTTTGGTCTTTTTCTGTGTTTTGATCAGCTGGCTGACCTATAAATATTAGCAACCTAGTGTAATGAAGTCTTTGCTTTGCTGGCATAGTGAAGTCCGCACCAGTCAATCCCCGCATGTGGGTAGAAGGATGGCAGAAGAGCAGACTGGAGTTGAGCTGGAGACCAGAAAGGAGATGTGGCAGTGAAGAAAGAGGAACAGTAAGCCAGAGAGGGTCTAAGAAAAGGGTGTCTATATGAAGTAAAATGACATCTGATGAAAGGGAACACTCACTGGGGAACAACAGGAAAAATCTGGGGAACAACAGCAATGCAATGAGTGAGCAAAATGAGAGAGGGAAAGAGGAGCAGATGCACGGAGAAATGACAAGGAGATGCCAGTCTGCTGTTTGCAATTCTGGAAATAGTGATGGAGTGAGGGATTTGGACCTGCTACAGGATATTCAGGCACATGTTTTTCAAGAAGCTGTTCCTGCATTTTCAGCTGGGTATTTCTGTGACCTTGAAATGTCACTTTATTTCTTTATACCTTCACTTACTTAGCTGTCATTTAGAGGTAGTATAATATTTCAATCACAAGAGCATGGGTATACTTAAGCAAAAAGCTTCAAGATCATGGGTGAAACTGCAAAGTATTGTCACAGTCAGATTTCACACATGTACAGACATGCTCAACTAACCTCATATATTGATAATGACATTTATGTAGATTCAAATACACCACAAAGGTATGTATGCCTTATTTATTTAGGCCAAGCTGACATTTCATGGTTGCCTAGTTACCAGAGAACAATAATGAGAATCTGCTTAGTATATACCGCATGATGAAGGGAAGGGAGAGGGCAGATGGGTATCATGCCAGAATACAACCACTTGTTGGGTAGGTTAGCCCTTTTGGTCTGAAACATTGAGAAAGGCAAAAGAGATCAGAGCTGAAAGGAATTCAGACAGGGAAGCAATAAGCTGGGGCACGAGGTATGTGTGGTTCTCAGAATTCGGATGGCACATCTGTGAGCATGAATCAAGGCTCAGGTCACTGGAAGTGGTGAAATGTTCATTACTTTCATGACATATTCCAGATCTCAAGTTAAACAGACATTGGGAACATGGTAAGTGGTTACAAAATCTGTGTTTACTTACACCAGACCTCTACCTTTGTCCACACCAGTACTGGTACCCTTTTTTCAAAACAAATGCCTTTGCTAAATTTAATGGTTTTGCTGAATGAAAAAAAAAGCACAAAAATGTGCATTTTTCTCTTCCAACTGCATCAGTTTTCTCCAAGATTTGCCTCCACTGCAACTCCTAACCATTTCAAAATTTGCTTGGCCTGATTTTGTAAACTCATGGAGGAGCCTTAAGGTTCAGAAACTCATCTGACTGTTTCATTTCATGCTAATGGTGGTCTGTGTAAATTTTTTTATGAAAAAGAATCTTTCTCAGGCTGACGTCTTTTGTTGCCAGACCTCATACAATCCCAGAAAGCTTAATGAGGGAGCTTGAATTCATCCCAGGATACCCTGAGAGTGGTTTATGGTTCAACATTCCCTTCAGAATAGAGATTCTGGAGTTCAGCCTTCCCTGAAGACACCTCATATAGCAGACAAAGAGGTTAAGACAAAATTAAAGATATAAATGTATTTTCCACTATTCATATATTAAAAATAGAATTGCTAAGCTTAGAAACAAAAAAAACCCAGGCTTTTGCTATAGTTAAGCTGCCAGAAGTTCACTCTCTGCATCATCCAGCTTAAAAGATACTAAAACACTGTCCTTGTACTAAGGATCCAAGTCCCAGGCAAGCTCCTTGTTCTGGGTATTTCTCAGACATATACTGGATATGTTACTTACCTTAAATACATAGCTCCCTCACAAAATTCCACTGAGTGTCGTGGCGTGCGTTTCCCAGGATGCGCATGTCAGTATTGGGTTGCGACAC